>CAVMJV010000012.1:2940000-3540000 GCA_963681835.1 Meloidogyne enterolobii | reverse complement strand
ACTCGCTTGTATATACTGATTTGTAAGGTTATCGGATCCGGATCCGAAAAAGGCCGATATCCGAAAATTTTCGAATCAAATATCGAATCTGAATATCCGATTTCCAACTACATTTGAGGCAAAAAATCGAATATTATACTAACTATAAGGGTACCACAATACTGGGAATATTAGCTACCCACACCGAGTGCAGAAATACACAACTCCAGTGGGACCACGAAACTTCAATCCAAAAACTCGAACAAGTTTGGCCGGCAAATTTAAATTTGTACCCCGAAATATTCTAAAAATTTTATTTTTACCAAATTAATTGCTGTAGTGTGTTGTTCTAGTGTTTGAAAGACTTCAAGTTTACAAGTGTCAAAAAGCACCAAAGTTGAATGACAGCCAAAGGCTATCAAGCCTTTTTCATTCCTACAGAAAATAACATCAAATTAGAAACAAAAATTTAATAAATTAACCAAGCTATTGCATCTCGATTGCTCGGATGGAGCGAACTTGTTAATGTTGTTGGAGGCATTATTTTTACATTTTATTTCAAAAAAAGAAAAAAATTTCTTAAAATAAGTAAATAAAAAAATTGGCTTAAATAATAAAAAAAAAGGGTACAGCCCAAGTAGGCGCGCGGCCAAGTAGGCGCAAAGCCATAACTTGCTTCAAGATTTTCTAATCTTTCAAAATTTAGTATTAAACGATTCCTCTCAACGAGTGATACCAAAGTTGATAAGGAACAGAAATTTTCAAGGTAGTTATGGCTTTGCGCCTACCTGGCCGTGCGCCAACTTGGGCGTGTCCCGCTAAAATGAATTTACGCGTTTCGCCAGTTAGAAGAAAATTTTCATTTCGTCAACAAGGAAAAATAAAAAACTTAATTTCAACCCAAAAGATCACCATCCTATAAATCAACGACCTTACAAATCTGCGATTATTTAATGTTTATCATTAGGGAGGTGATTTATTCCAGCAAAGAAACATTCTCTCAGATCATTGCAACCTTTAATGTGACAAAAAACTGACCAACACATGCTTCTACTAAATTGATAAAAATATCTAGTTTCCTCCAAACGTTTAGAAAAAAGGAAAATGATTAATAACCTCTCCCCCTATTTCCTCTGATTATTATTTTTGTTTAATCATTTATTTATTATTTTTTTAAAAAATGTATTCAATATTAACTGTTTCCTTTATTTTCCATTTTATTTATGCCTTAAATGCTGAGGAAAATATTTTTAAAAATATGTTGATTGAATGGAGTATGTTTTTGAGGGATTTTAAAAAAATCCAAAAAAAAATTTTTTAAAGAACGCCGAATACTTTATTGCAGTCCTAGCAAAGATGGAAAACATTCTGGCCAGTGTTATTTAACTGTTGGAAAGGAGGAAAAGCCTAAATTGGCAAAATGTCATGAGGAAAGTTATAAGCTTGAAACAGGTAATTTTCTAGAAGAAAATTCTTCGAAACCCCTTTAAAAAAGCTTTAAATTTTAAATGAAAGGAGAAATAGAAGGACGAACTTCATGTAATATTGAATGTCGTGGAGCTGATAGAGACTCTGTGATATCGAAGGTGATTAGTTTTTAAAGGTGATTTGGTTTCAGTTTGGTTCCGGCTAGGGTTCTCGATAGACCGAACCAAGTACTGTATGTTTTGGGCTAAAAAACCAAGCCGGGATTTAAAAATGAATGAAGCCTAAAACTGACATATGACAAAAGCGAAAAATCGGAACCTAAAAATCAAATGAAACCAAAAACTGAAAGCACAGTTCTAAACAGAATTTTAGCTATAAAATTTTAAATTCCCCCAAAAAAGGTGCCCAGTTGGAGTCGAGAATGCATAAGATATTTTTCTTATGACACTTCAAGAGAAGCTCTACCGAAACAATTTGGTGATTTCGCCCGTGAATGGTATTTATGGCGTGGAGGGAAATGTAGATTAATGGAAATGTCATTTGAAGTTCATTGTGGATTTCCTTGAATATTTACAGGAATTAAAATTCGCAACTATTTTTTAAATAATTTTCATATTTATAAATTTGTATATAGACTATTAAATATAATAATGAAAAAATTGCAATAAAACTAAAATATTAAAAACATCGGGATGAAATTAAATGATAAAAAATATAAAATTGAGAAGATAATTAGAATATTTTGTTTTTAAAGTAAAAAAATCAGTTACCAAATTTCAATATAATGTAAAATGAGCCCAATAGAAAAAAATAGCGCAATATATCTCATCTTGGCATAATCGCCTACAAAACATGTATTTGCATGTTTTACCCACCCCTAGTAATGAGCACTTTCGTTTTACAATAAAAAGTATTCTTTCCTGAAAATTACTGATTTTCTTTTCCCTAAAAATACCTAAAAATATCTAAAAACCCCAATATTCTAATTAAACCGCACTTAAAAGGTTGACAATTTTTAAAATAAAGTACTATCTAAATATATAGGTTTTAAAGTAATATAATTTTTTAAAGTAGTTAGGCCGGATGAGAGAATAAATGAGCAAAATTAGGGATAGAGAGCGCATCCAGTGGACCCCTCCCTCCCACCCAAACTGTAAAAAATAAAATATTGGATGAATTTTTGGGGGTTCTCGGTTACTACAAATTAAAACCAAAAGTCATTTTTCCACAAAATTTTTTTCTGAATGCGCCCTTGTTTAAAATCAATATTTTAATTTAAAAATAATTTTTTGTTTCCTATTTATAGTAAAAATACCAAATTTTTCAAACAATTAAATATCCTGCCGAATTTGAACGTCCACGTCTTTGTTGCCAATAACGTATTAAACCAGCAGGGAGTTTAAAAGGCAATTCATATCTTTAAAAAAATTTTTTTTTTAATTTTAGAAAATTTTTAAAATAAAAAAACCCAACTTTCTAGGTATCGGTCTATGCACAGATTGTTCCATAAAATTAAATAGAGGATACCAAATAACATTTACAAAACGATTTCTGCCATTAAAGCTGTGCTAAAAAATTATAAATAGGTAAATTAATTAAAAAATTTTTAAATTAAACCCGAAGCTCGTCAAAATCAGCAAGTGTATGATAAAACCAAAAAATACGCGTAGTGATCCAATAAGCAATTATTACATCAATACTAAAAAAATTTAAAAATTTTTCAAAATTTAGATTTTTCAATTTAAAAAATACCAAAAATTATTTAACGTTTGAAAGCGTTTGGAATTTTATTTATGAATCATTCCTTTCCAAATTTTCGTTTCTTTGTCATATTTTTTAAAAATTTCCCTTATTTATAATCATTTTTCAAAAACAAAATTAATCACCACTCTACGTCCAATTTATTCTTTTTTTTTTTAAATTTCAGTATTATTTTTATTTTATTCAGAAAAAAATTTTCTAAAAATTAAAAAACAAACCTATAATGTCCTCGTGAAAAAAGCAATGATAATACACCAACACTAGAAAAAGCAAATGCCAAAATATGGAGAGGAAGCCAACGACGAGGACTGTCTAAAAACGAAAACTTTATTTTTAGTTCAAATATAATGGTTAGTTGACGTTAACATTCGTATAAAAAATTGAAACAGATAAATCAAAGAAAGGCAGTTTAGGTTTCCCAAAAATCAACAATTAAGATGTCAGGTGATTTTCTGTAAACCAACCAGCCTTAACAAAAACCTAATTTCTTTTCTTTTAAAAAATTGTAGAAATGAAAGAATCACCAAAATCACTAAGGTCAGATTTAAGCTACAAAAAAATTTTTTTTAATATTTTTTTCAGTAAGACTAAAATCGTCAACCGTTAACAAAAAAAGTCCATTGACTACCAGAAAATTAAAAAACTTAAACCTCACATTCTTTAATAAAAAGATAACACAAAACATGTACAATTGTATGGCCACTATAAATATAATCACCACAAAGCGTATGTCTTCCATTTATTTTAAGCCCAAGTCCAATTAAGACGGACAATGCACGAACCAAAATATTCCAAAACTAAAAAATATAATTTTTAAAATTTAAATAAAAAATTAAAAAATATACAGTTCTTTCTTCAGGTTTTAATTTTGGAGAGCAATAATAATTGGGATCAGCAACTGGAACTTGAGTAACAAACTGAAATTTTTTATTTAAAAAATCAATAAGAGGAAATTCAATATTATTTGAAATTCATATTTAACAAAAAATAAAATCTAATAAGGTCACAGTCCAGTCTATTCAGGGTTATAAGAAGGCCCATAAATGTTGGACATTTGACTAAATATTTTATGACATTTTCCGTTTAGTCATGGTCTTGAACGGATGGTCTGCTCACTTTTCTGATAGCAAATTAAGGAAAACAAAAATTCCCCGGTTCCCACCGGACTTAATTAAAAAAAGTAAACTTGCCATAGTAGCACAGCGACCAAGGTAAAGTAAAAATCCAATTGTGAAGATTCGGCTAAAAATGGAAAAATGATTAATAAAAAAGAAAAAATTTAGAAAATTTCCTAAAGTAATCTTATAAATCTTTCAGAATTTTTCAAAATAAAATTAAAACAAACCGAAGAACTGCCCATCTATATTTATGAAGAATTGCAACTGTGAGCATTGCAGAAAAGGAAGAAATCATCAAAACTTCAGAAACAATCAATGCCCAAGGCCAATAAGGCAAAATTGAAAATGCAAAATCTGGAAGTGGAGGCGATTCGGGAATTAGTTCGTGAATATAGGAAAGAACAAAATCATTTAAAAATCCAGCAAATACAAGTAGAAGGAAGGCATACTAAAAAATTAACATAAAAATTATTCAAAATTTTTGTTGAGAAAAATAAAAGGGGAAAACTTGGTATTTGGATTGAGAGAAAAATTGGCCCATAGGAAAAGTCGGTCCAAATTGATTGGGGGTCTTTTTGGCGCAAGTGATGTTGTTTATTTGATACGTCGGAGAAGTTAGTTCTCTCGTTAGTTTTTCACGTAGTTGGAATCACCTCATCAGTTGTACCAAACAAAGAATTATCACTGCGCCAAAAAACCCCAAAACATTTGGATCGAGTTTTAGTAAGACCTAATGAAACCAAAAAAAATTTTTAGCGGGTCATAGAAGTTACGAAGAAAAGAAACAATCAAAAATCCCACAATAGTTCCCTACTTGACTCAAAAATATTAAAATATACCCCAGTCTTTCGTCGTTCTTTAGGAATTTTTTGTTTGCTTTTAGTCAATTCTTTAGTAAAAGGCTGGTCATCTCGAGCATTTTCATTTTCTTCTTCGTTAACATCATTGAGAATTTCGTCTTCCTGAACAGACTGGGGTCGCCTTGTTAATGGAGCTCTAGCTTCTTCTAAAATTTTTAAAATTTTACTAGTTTAATAAGAGAAAATTAAAAAAAACCAAATGAATCAGGCAAACTTTCTTCAGAATCTTCAGATGTGCTTGAATTTGTATCTCTAATTGGACGTTCTTGTTGATCGATATTGACAACATTTGACTGGCTTCTCATTTAAAAGTATTAAAAATGAAAGACATTCAACCCTTAAAAACATATTAAAGATGAGTAATAAATTATTAATTGAAGTTTCGAAGAGGGAATTTTGATAAGTGGGTAAAAATTGCCTCAAAAAACATTATTTTTTGACAATTTCACGGCGCGGGACACACCCAAAAAGGCGCACGGCCATGAAGGCGCTAAGCCAAAAATTGCTTCAAGATTTCCCGATCTTGCCAGTAGTATCAAACGATTCCACTCATTGAACCAAAGAGATTGGTACCAAAATTGACTAGGGCCAGACATTTTCCAGTAAGTTATAGCTTTGCGCCATTATGGCCGCGCGCCGTTTTGGGTTGTACAACAGATTTGAGCGGGCATAAAACGGAAAGAAACACAAAAGCAAGAGAGTGCAGAAAATATGAGAGGGCGAGACAGGAGGAGAAATTTCACAACGATAAAAATTGATAAGTAAAAAAGAAAATATAACGTAAATAATGAGTGTGGAAGAGAAAATGACAAATAATAATACATTATGCCAAAATAAAATCCGCAAATTTTAAAATGATGATTATTTTTTACTATAAAAGCCAAATTTGTTGAATCAGACTTTACGCTACAGACGGGGAATCTATGCCGTTTTTTTCAAATTTTTTTAAATTTTTTTGTTGTTTTTGCTTCCCTTTCATTTTATTTTATGTTTTTTATTACTTTAAAGTAATTTTTACTCCCGGGCACTAATTTTCGCGACTTTACGTAAAAATTTATAAATTTAGATGACCGAAGAAAATCTTTTAATTGAATTGAAAAAATATATTTCGGGGGGTTCTTTTAAATTGGAAGGGCCGCAAAGTGCCGATAAAGTCTACAAAGATGAGTGTTTCTTGTGTTTTGACACTGCTTTTTCGCCAGGTTTAACTTTTTCAAAGCCTTTTACTCTCAACTTTTAGGTGGACTCTTCATTTCTTTGTTGGATTTTGTTGGCGTTTGCGCAAAACATCTTGACATTTATGTGAAGAAGACGTCATTCCGTTTGTTTTTGAACATTAAGAAGTCTAAAGTGCCTAATGAGGATTCTGAGGAGCCGAAGGATAAGGTTTTTTAAAGTTTTTTTGTTCTTCCTTAACTTTGGCTTATTTGAGATTCAACGCTTATGCATATCTCAAACAGAAGACAAAATTAGTTCAGACTACAGCCTTTGTTTGCATCCACATACTGATGTTCCAATCAAAATTGAAAATGATATTGGAGACAAGCTTCGGGAAATTGTGGATATGGTTATTGCTCATATTAGTGCCGAACTGCAACAACGCTTACAGAGCGGCGTCAGTGAATGGGATGGAGAAGAACGGCAGATTTCAAAGGCAGCCGAAAAGCTTGAACAGGTTTTTGTTTGGTTAACTTGGCCCTTTCTGTTTAGAGGACTTGTCCTAGGCAAATCTAAGTTCTCCTAGTTCTCTGGAGTTGAAGCTCCAACTTGAACTCCAACTGTGGACTACAATAGTGGATTAGCCAAAACATAATCGACCTTATTTGGTCTATAGGGAATGTAAAGCAGACTTTTTGGGCTCCTAGGATAGGCTTCGAGTTTACGTATTGATTGTCTTGTGCTTTTATTCACGCCTTATTTAGCTTTCAATCTTTAATTTCAGATTCCATTTGAAGGCAAAATTTCTTATGATGGTTGGATTTGTGCCAAGCCTGGCTGTGAACTTAAAGAGAATTTGTGGTTAAATCTGAGTGATGGTATTATCATGTGCGGACGATATGCTCCTATGAGTGGCGTTAAAGGGAATGGACATGCAGTTAGTTTATATATTTAGTGTTAGCTTTTTCTTTGTCAATCAAATTTAGCGACACTCCTTAATCTGGTTGGGAGGCTCATTTCTTCCCTAATTGTGTCATAATCTAGTAGTTTCACACAGACTATTCTAATCAGAATCCTAGATTCATAAAGCTTTAGTAGAGAGAGTTAATTCTCTGACATAGCCAAGTTGAATTTGGATTAGGGTCTCGAATCTGATTCTAGATAAAGAAATCAATTTGTATTATTTTTTTAATTTTTAGAAAACTCATTACGAAGAAACTGGTTATCCTTTGGTTGTCAAATTGGGTACAATTGCGGATGGTG
Source organism: Meloidogyne enterolobii (assembly GCA_963681835.1). NCBI lineage: Eukaryota > Metazoa > Nematoda > Chromadorea > Rhabditida > Meloidogynidae > Meloidogyne > Meloidogyne enterolobii. The sequence goes on along the minus strand of CAVMJV010000012.1, from coordinate 3,532,433 downwards.
ATGGGGATATTTACAGTTATTCTGAAGACGCGCCTGTTCGTGATCCATTGTTAGCAAAACATTTGGCACATTTTGGACTTTCTATTGACAAGTTTACCAAGACTGAGAAAACAACACTTGAATTGGAGTTGGATGCAAATCTTAAGTATATTTTTCTAATTTTCAAAAAATTATTTTTCTTTATTTTTTAGACATGAATTCTCTACTATTCAAGAAGAGGGAGCGTCTTTAAAAAATGTTTATGGCTCTGGTTTTACTGGATTGATTAATTTGGGCTCTTCTTGCTACATTAATTCGGTATATAATTTTTAAACTTTATTTTGGATTAGGATTTGGAGGCGTTAGCATTTTTAATTACTGAAATTCTTGTTTATTACCGAAACGGTTCTGCTCCTAATTTATGGGTTTTCTTGGGGAGAGGGATATGAATACAAGCATATTTTACCTAAAATCAAATTATTTTTTATTTTATAGGTGTTACAAATGCTTTACAACGTACCTGACTTTTTGAAAGTTTACGGAGATAATTCGGAAAATTTATTCAACAAAGTTTCACCTTTAAACTCTTATGAAGACTTCAATTGTCAATTAGCAAAAATTGTCAAATCATTACAATCTGGTGAATATTCAAAAGAAGGGCAAAAAGAAAATGGAATACGCCCATTAGTTTTTCGACGTTTAGCAGGACGTGGACATGTTGAATTTTCTACAGCAAAACAACAAGATGCAGAAGAATATATTCGCCATTTATTTGACAAAATTGACAACAATGTGAAAGGAGAATTAAATCCTGTGAATTCTTTTCGATTTTACCTTGTGTCTCGTTTTGTGGATGAATTGTCTGGATGTGTTAGATACTCAAAGAGAGAAGAAACTATACTTGCTTTACCTGTGCCTTTACAAGAATGCAGAGATGTTTGTTTTTAAAAATTTTTTCGAGTTTATGAAACCAAATGTCACTTTCTTGTTTTTTGGGATTTACCAAATTTTCCTTACAGATTTCCAAGAGAACATAATTTTTTCTCATTGAAAATTAAGTCAATTATTCCTTACTATGGGCAATCCTTTTTCATTTGGAATTTTTATGAAAAATTTTTTTTATTCCAGTCTCCAGTCCAAGTTGGTGGTTCTACTCGCAAATTTGTTCAATTACAAAGCTGTTTATCAAAAGCATTTTCTCAAGAAAATATTGATGATTACACTTCTCCAGTTTTAAAAACGAAAGGCAAAGCTATTCAAGAGCTAAAAATGGGCAGTTTTCCAGACTTTTTGATTCTACAAATTCAGGTTTTTTTACTTATGAATTATTAGTTAATATCATTTATTTTTTCAGAGATTCACTTACCTTGACAACTATCAAATAAAAAAATTGGATGTGGATGTTGAAATGGACGATTCTATTGATTTGACTGCTTTTTATTCTGAAGGGAAAATTCAACCAGATGAACAACCTTTTCCTGATGTGAATCCAGATGTGAACCAAGAGATTGTTTTGCAGGTTTAGAATTGTTTTAGACTTAAAAATTAGATTTTATAATTTTTTGATTTTTTGATCTCATTCTCTTTTGACTTGTTGTTTTTCGCCCAACTTTATATAGTTTTATAATATGGGAGTCTTAGGTTTATATTTTCCAATTGTTTACGTCATTTAAATAATTTTGTTTGATAAGCTACGTCTTTATTTTAAAATTTCTCATTTTTTTTTATTTTTCAGTTAATGGATATGGGCTTTACTGAAAATGCATCAATAAAGGCTTCTATTCATACCAAAAATGCAGGACTTGAAAGTGCAGCTAATTGGATATTACAACATATGGATGATGCGGATTTAAACGAACCACTTCCTTCTCAATCAATAGGGGCTCCAACTACTGAATCTAAAGGTTAATATTTAATTAGGGAATTTTGATTTTATGTCATTATACAATACATAACAAACTGGGGGTAGACACAACCAGTTATCAATCAATGGCCTTGGGTTTAGGTTTCGAGTTTTAGTTTAATAACGATTTTATTGGGGAATCTTTTAAAAAAGCAATCATTTTCACATTTTTTTGTTTTAAAAAACGGTTAATTTCTTTAAGAAATATTTAACTTTTTGGTTCTAAACATGGTATGACCAACCTTAATACAAATTTTATAACGGACTTTCTCTCGAAATTTTTTAAAATTATTTTTAAAGGTATTCCACCCAAAGAAGTACGTAATGGTTCGGGACAATACAAACTGTGTGCTTTCATTTCTCATATGGGTTCGTCTCCACATTCTGGTCATTATGTTGCTCATGTTAAACGAGATGATGGTTTATGGTATATCTTCAACGATGAAAAGGTATAAAATTGATTTTAAATGAATAATTAATTTCCTTGGGAGAAAAAATTTTTTTGCTATTAAATGAGCTTAGTTAGTTATTGTTAAAAACAGTTTCCAAAAATTTGTCCTTAAATTTTTTTTAATAATTTTTTTACTTTAGGTTGCAATATCTCAAAATCCGCCTAAATCTCTTGGTTACCTTTACATGTACAAGCGTGACTGATCCGTAATTAAAAAAAAATTTTTTTTGTTTTAATTATATTTTTGTTTAATTTTAAAAATTATTTTTAGTTGTTTTGTGGTGGGTGGGTGGGGTAAAACATTTTATAGTTTTTATGTAATTTAAAATTAGTTTTATTTTATGTGAGAATATCCCTGAGTTGGTAGGCTTAGTTTTAAGAATTTATTTAGGATTTTACTCAACTTGGACCCAATTAAACTTTTTAGGAGATTTTTAAGGATAATAAATTTTTATTTTTAAGGATAATCCAGGGCAAGATCGTCTAAGATTTTTGATAGAGTTAGAGGAGGAGGGAAGAGGGTTAGGTGGCCGAGGAGGAAGGCCGAGTAGGCGTCTAAATTTTAATGCAAGCACCTTTAGTTCTTAATTTTGCACTTTGTAAAGCTAATTTCGGAAAAATCAAGTTTGAATATTTGAATTAACGCTGATATTTTGATTAATTCGAATAACGGGGTTCAGATTTAGAACTAATATATGAAAATAACCTTAACATCCCATTACTAAATTTAAAAATCATTTAAAAACTCAAATCTACAAAGTGCAAAAACCAAAAATTTATGAATTAATTACCCTGCGGCGGTGGTTGTGATTATGTTTGCGACCGATAGTAACCCTTCCATCATGTAGAATTCTTCGTCTTAGACGTGCCGGACATTCTGAACCACGTACCTCCTAGTTAAAATTTAATTTTATTTATTCACGTGTTGATGGCTCCTATCAAGGCTCCTATTAACGCTGATATTTTGATTAATTCGAATAACGGGGTTCAGATTTAGAACTAATATATGAAAATAACCTTAACATCCCATTACTAAATTTAAAAATCATTTAAAAACTCAAATCTACAAAGTGCAAAAACCAAAAATTTATGAATTAATTACCCTGCGGCGGTGGTTGTGATTATGTTTGCGACCGATAGTAACCCTTCCATCATGTAGAATTCTTCGTCTTAGACGTGCCGGACATTCTGAACCACGTACCTCCTAGTTAAAATTTAATTTTATTTATTCACGTGTTGATGGCTCCTATCAAATATTAAAAAATTGTTTTAAAACACTTAACACACATTTAAAATATTCAGAATTAATTAGTGGAGAATTTCTCCAAGATCTCCATGTTTGTTGATGGGCACCCATCCATTCATCAAAAGCTGCATGGGACCGAAATGCGTAGACGAGCCGGACATGCTGAACGACGTACCTCCTATGTAGTTATAAATTTAATTTTATTTATTTTAAGTGTTGATGGCTCCTATCAAATATTAAAAAATTGTCTAAAAACAATTAACACACATTTATAATATATTGAATTAAGGTGGCGTGATGAATCTCTCGCTTGACGCCAAGTTTGATTGTGGGCATTCCTCCAATTTTCAAATGCTTCAAGATTTTGAAATGTAAAGACGTCCCTATATCTTATAAATCTTGCCATATATTTGTTTGGGTCTTTTCAGTACTACATATTTCTTTAAATTCATTAAAACAAGCATTTTACTGAACTTACAATTTTAGCACTATTCCTGGGTCAGGAGGAATAATGTTAAAATTGTAAGTTCAGTAAAATGCTTGTTTTAATGAATTTAAAGAAATATGAGTACTGAAAAGACCCAAACAAATATTTAAATGGCAAGATTTATACCATATATTGACGTTTACACATTTCGGTCCCATGCAGCTTTTGATGAATGGATGGGTGCCCATCAACAAACATGGAGATCTTGGAGAAATTCTCCACTAATTAATTCTGAATATTTTAAATGTGTGTTAAGTGTTTTTAAACAATTTTTTAATATTTGATAGGAGCCATCAACACGTGAATAAATAAAATTAAATTTTAACTAGGAGGTACGTGGTTCAGAATGTCCGGCACGTCTAAGACGAAGAATTCTACATGATGGAAGGGTTACTATCGGTCGCAAACATAATCACAACCACCGCCGCAGGGTAATTAATTCATAAATTTTTGGTTTTTGCACTTTGTAGATTTGAGTTTTTAAATGATTTTTAAATTTAGTAATGGGATGTTAAGGTTATTTTCATATATTAGTTCTAAATCTGAACCCCGTTATTCGAATTAATCAAAATATCAGCGTTAATTCAAATATTCAAACTTGATTTTTCCGAAATTAGCTTTACAAAGTGCAAAATTAAGAACTAAAGGTGCTTGCATTAAAATTCAGACGCCTACTCGGCCTTCCTCCTCGGCCACCTAACCCTCTTCCCTCCTCCTCTAACTCTATCAAAAATCTTAGACGATCATGCCCAGGATTATCCTTAAAAATAAAAATTTATTATCCTTAAAAATCTCCTAAAAAGTTTAATTGGGTCCAAGTTGAGTAAAATCCTAAATAAATTCTTAAAACTAAGCATTTTAAATTCAAATGAGTAGCTACCCTTGAAAAAAAGTCAAATTTACCAAAACAACTAAAAATTTGTTTTGCGTCGAACTTTTATAAATTTATTTAAATGATAAATTATGTATTGTTTAAAAAATTTTTGAATTATTTTTTCTTTTGTCGAAATACATAGAGTAAGCGAATCATTACAAAAAAATATTACGGGTCAGTAATAATCAATATTCTATAAACTGCGGATTTATAATTGGGGATTTATTGGAACTATCAATCGATAATTATGAATAATAATATTGCTAAGATTCCCAAAATATGGACTAACAATAAGATATGGAGTAAAGGCTAAAATATGGACCAAATATGGATATTTTGTTCAGATTAGAGATATATTTAAAGACGTAACCCCTTAATACCACTTAATCTTTTCAAATCCTCTGATTTACATTTTTCTGCTGCTGTTTTGTCTTCACGACGAAGAAATATTTCTTTCGTTTTATTTTTAATTTAATATTTAAATTTTTTAAAGAAATTTTTTAAAATTTTGTAAGGTTTAAATCGTTTATAACTTTGTGAGTATTTGGAAAATAAATAAATTTTTTGATTAGCAAAATTGCATTATCCTCTCCATATTAATTAATTATACAAATGTGAAAATAATAAAGTGGACAACAGCACCTTCTTTTATCGCAAACAAGTACTTGACCTAAATTTACATATCTAGTAAATACTATTTTAGGGCACGCGCCATAAAGGCGCAAAGCCATAACTTCCTTCAACATTTCCAAATCTTAACAAATTTAATATTAAACGGTTCCACTCATCGATCTAAACAGATTGGTATCAAAAATTGATAAGGGCTAGAAAGTTTTCAGCTAGTTGAAACTTTTCGCCGTTATGGCTACGCGCCCTTTTGGGCTGTACCCGTTTATTTTCAATATTACTTTTATCATTCCATGCAATTTTAAAATTAGTCGGAGCTTTTAAATAATAAAATGTTTATTAAAATATTATTATTTATTCTCATCATTATAAATTTGAATATAAAAGTTAACTTGAGCCTTAACGGTATTTTTTTAATAATTAAATTACCTATTTTGATTCTCTCGAGAATTTTTATGAATTTATAAATTATTTTTTTATTAATTTTAAATTTATTTATAAATTAAGTCTAGAATTGATTTATAAGATTTTATGATAAGGATATAACTTTAAATTAAAGGGAGGTATTGGGATCCCGACCGGTATCGGCCGGTATTATAAAGGTTTTTTTTAATCTCGTTACCGATTTTCTGATACTGATACTGATAGACAAATCCCAATACCGAGGCTGGGATCAGGATCGGCATCATCATCATTCCAAAATACCGATTTTATGTTCGAATACCGATTAAAGACCGAGATTTCGATCAAAGATCTCGATTATCGTGAATCAAGATTTTTCGAGATTTCGATTCTCGTACAATACTCCCAGTCCGGTCTCTAAACCCGATACATCCCAACTCTACTCTAAATCATACAAAAATGATTTTTCATTCAGAAAATACAACAAACGCCTCAACAAATGTTTTTTCAACAACCCAAACAAATATTGTAGAAACCCAAATTTTAAACTATACAAAAATTTATCACAAATTATTGAATGAAATTTCGAATTACTGTATATCCAGTACACAATATAAAGAATTTTACTCGTGCAAATTAAAGCCTGGGCTTGTCGCTTGGTTTTTAACTCTTCTTCTCGATCATGGCATTAAGCAAATTGGCTTAAACGAAATTCGTCATTGCTTCAATTTAAAAGAACAAAAAATAGATTTAATGAAAATGGTGAAAGAGGGATTTAAAGATGCGAATTTAACGGATAAAAACAACAAAACTTTAATCTATTTACAAGAACAGATAAAATTCTATTCTTCGACTGAATTTGGGAATTCGTTATTTTGGCCTGAGGATATTTCTGTTGCTGAACAAACTTTAGACAAACATTTCCCTCAAGTTAGAAAATTATTCAAATTGAGATATAAAGAGATGGATATTGGAAATAAATCTTTTAATAATGTTACTATTGATCTAGCACTTGACCAATTTAGTTTAATGTCTGATGAGATTAATGATTCTTTTCGTAAATCAAATTCAAAATCAATGGCTTCACAATATGCTTCTACTTTTAATTGTTCTGGCATATATATCGACAAAAAAATTAAATATATTTTTAAAAAATAAAATATGTAAGGCAAGATTCTTAATGCATAAAGTTTTTTAAATTTGTTTCAAAATGTATTTGAAAGTGGCGCGTGCCGCAAAATACAACAAACGCCTCAACAAATGTTTTTTCAACAACCAAAGAAATGTCACGGTCGCTGGGTCTGGGTCAGTAACATAAACCTATTCCCATCTCCCTTGCTCTGGACGTACTTGGGGCCTCCTTATTAGCAGCAAAAACCTCCACATAGACCATAGGTAAGGAGCTAAAATAATCAATCATAACTTTGTCCAATCAAGTCTCAGCTCGAGGAGTCGACTCAGCTCGAGGAGTTCTTTCGAATGAGCTATTATTTGTATTTTCGAATTTTTCACCCCAAAATGTGCTTACTCCTCCCTTCTCTTTATCAAACTTCAGGGGTCTGTAACTCGGTCCCTGATTGTCGGATCTTCTTCCCCGCGCGATCGACTCAGCTCGCCGAGCTCTTTCAAATGACACCTCATTTGTCGAAATCGGCTGAGCCAACAAAAACCCCCTATAAGTCACTTGATCCAACTACTGCAAGTAAACACGTCTCTCAAAGGCAACCCAACAATAAGCAAATTAAAGCCTGGTCTTGTCGCTTGGTTTTTAACTCTTCTTCTCGATCATGGCATTAAGCAAATTGGATTAAACGAAATTCGTCATTGCTTCAATTTAAAAGAACAAAAAATATGTATATTTAATGAAAATTGTGAAAGAGAACTTTAAAGATGAGAATAGAACGGATAAAAACAACAAAAAATTAATTTATTTACTTGAACAGATAATATGTATTTTTAAAAAATTAAAATGTAAGGCAAGTTTTTTTAATTCGTTTAAAAATGTGTTTGGAACAGAAATTTTTAAATTATCCTTTAATTGTTCTTAAGGCACCAAAGTCAACCAATGTGATTCTCAAAGACAACCCAATAATAAGCAAAAGTCCTCACTTGTTTCCTAAAAAGTATGGAATTATTTTTGTAAATAATTAAAAGTCAATTTCGTAACCTTTTTTTCTAATAGAGTTTTGAATGTATCACTTAACTGAAGAGCATTTTCGAATTTTATGTTGCAGTCATTTTTATTTTGTTCAGTTGTAATTGTAGAACATATTAACTCCTTTACAAAGGAGTTGAATCTGTCGAATGTTTTCCCCAAAATCTAAAAATTCTTTTTTCTAAATTATACGATTTTGAAATTAAACTTACATCTAGAATATATTTTAACAAGGAAACACAATTTGAACAGCTAAGGCCCTCTAGAATAAGACCTTGTTCATTACTTAATTTGTTTATATTTAAATACAATTTATATTTAATATTACCGTTGTGGACAACTCTGGAGAATGAGTTGACACGCTAGGTCGGGTTTGGGGCCATCTTTTTTTAATTTAGGAAAAATTGCAAGGACGTTGGTCAAAGTTTCCCCAACGTCGTTCGTTGTTGTAGTACATTCTCTTTCAGTTGTTGAATTTAATGAACAAAGTACCGTAACACCGGCAACAATGCTTGTAAGTGCCGAGGATGCGACCTAAATGAAAAAAATTTTTAGTATATTTATTCTATTTTTTTAAAAACATGTACTTATTAAATAATAAATTAAATAATTAAAAAAGTCCTACGGCCTGGAACTGGTTCACTCTCTCCGGGCATTTTTTACAACCATGATCCGGTTCTTCTCGTTTGGACCTTGGAGCATCGTCTCCATAAAAACTTTAAAAACTAAAATAAATTTATACAGAAAATAATTTTAACTCCATATATTGGTTGTTTACAGAAGGAGAAACAACTAGAATAATAATATATATTGTTCTAATAAACATGTTATTGTTGTCAGGAAAAAGAATTTTTATTTTAAAAATTTATTTGAAAGCTATATCATCGTTTTTATTAAACGGTTTATATATGGCTAAAATAATATAAAAAATACCTACCTCAATGATAATAGAATTTGGCCATTTTACAAATTCCATCAATCAACTACATTTAATTTGAAAAGCTTTTTTTAAATTCTATTTATCATTAACAACGGTACACCTCGAAAGCGTGCAGAAAAGGGTGAACATGATTGGGCGCTGCACAAAAGAGCACAGCAAAACGGCGCGTCACCTTCAAATCACCAGATATCCCTCCAAATCAGCCTTAATCTATGCAAATCCTCCGATTTACCACATACTTCTTCATTTTCAGCGTTGTATTTTGAGCCCCAAATCTAAAACTTCAATCCGACTCCCAGGTCAGGAGCCGAAGCATGATATTATTTAGATCAGGGCTCCTCCCCATTAGCTTGATATCTTCCCATTTTTGAACCGCAGGCGGAAATTCTAAAAAAGTCTATATATTAAAATTAAGAGGATAGGAGGGATAATATGGGATTGAGCGACCCTCCTCCTTAATATCAGGGGATTAAAGGGGACAAATGGATTTAAGTGAAATTTGTAAAAACAAATAAAATTGAGTTTGGATTTTAGGGATTAAAAGAGATAAAGTAGAATCCAACGATATAACCATTAATATTCTCTCCAAATCTCCTGATATCGCCATATACCACCAAAACCGTGATATCCACCTTAATCGACCGATATTAATCGCCCGATATTTCCTCGAATTACCCTTTTTCCAACCAAATCTCAAGATACCATATACGCTCATATCACCGTTACTTTTCTGGGTCTATCGATATCACACCCAAATCCCTCGATGCTCAAATCCCATGATATTGTTAATTAGAGAGATTCCCTCTCAATTCAATCAACACGCATTTTATCGCGCCAATAATTACATATGCCCAATCGTGTACGATTGCGCCTTAACGTGTCGCGCCCTTTTGTGGTGCTCCAATCATTGCTATCCGCAGAATTATTTAATAAATTAAAAAAATCCCTGTCACTTATTTTATTCGTTTTGTATAATTGACAGCCATTTTTTAATTCTGTCATTCTAATTAAACACATTTTTGTCAATTTTTTACAACTTTTTTTAATTAAAAAATATCTCGTGATTATTTTATAATTTTATTTTTTAATTTTTTTTTCAAATTACATAATTAGCAAAAATAAAAATTTTTGCAAATTAATTAATTTTAATTATTATCATTCAAAAATTAATGCAATTAATTTATTCTGCAGGGTGTTAGTTTTATATTTTTAATTTTATTCAGTTCACTGTTTTAATTTGTTTGTTTTTTTGAAATAAATTAAGTTGGCTTTACCAGCGGAAGTGAGTCGGAACAGCGAAGGTGTCAGAATTAGGAATATTTGACAATCGGGACCAGCCAAATGTCGGAAATCGGATTTTGACTCACTTTTTGATCTCATTATTTCCCCCTGGGAAGTTAATATTTCAACCCTATTTCAACCCATTCGTATACTGGAGGATTATTCCGGGGAGGGAAATTAATTGAGAAAAATTTTATATAGAACTTTTTTGCTTCAGAAGCAGAGTCAGTTAGCTGTCAGTTAGCCCAAAATCCCCCCCCCCCCCTCCCCCAATATTTGCTAAATTCCTCTCGATTTAGAGAAAATAAAAAAGAGAACCACAGTACGATCTTGGAAGGTATGGAAATTTTTCGAAATTTAGTCAAAAATTTGAGTTCACATTTAAAAGCTTACAAACAAGACAAACTTAAAAAAATAATCTTTTAGTAATTTAATTTAAAAAATATTAATTAATTATAATTTATTTTGGATTTATCAATAAAAAGGTGTTAATCCATTCCTCATTTTTAATTCCTCTTTTTTCTCACTTTTTTTCATTTTCCAATTATTTTTCCCATTTTCATAATTTTTTTCAAAATTTCTGTTTTTGTATCTCTACTATTTATTTATAGTCTCTATTATTTGTTTCCCGGATATCTTTACATGTACAAGCATGTTGATCCAAAGCTTTAAAAAATTTATTTTTATTTTTATTTAATGTTTTGAGATATAATTGAGATTATATGTATGTAGTTGTCTTTGTTTTTTTTTTTTCTTAAAATTTCAGAATTATAATCTAAATGATAATGAAGAGTTTATTGATGACAAAAGATGGGATAATCTTGATAATGTATTTTTAAAATAATTCTCTTTAATTTTTTATTTTTACATAAATTTACAGTGAATTTTTAAAAAAATCTTTAAATGATTTTAAATTAAAGGATATTCCTTGCCTAAATCTGTGTAGAATGTTTGGATAGGGCGGACTAAACGGAGGAAGAAAAACAACAGAAGATTAGATTTCAAGAAATACTGAAGCTTAAAATTAAATAGTAGTATTATAAAATTATAATTTTAATTAAAAGAATTCTCCCAAAAAGTTTAATTAGATTCAGGTTGAGGAAAATACTAAATGAATTCCTAAAAATATATTCAAAAACCTAAAGGAAAAAAATTTTTTACCAAAACAATTAAAAATTTTGTTTTTCGACGTACTTTCATATTTAAACGATAAATCTTGCCTAAAAATTTTGAATTATTTTTTATTTAAATTGAACGATTTTTATCGAACTTTATTAAAAATATGACGGATCAATATTTTATAAAATTGCGAAAATATATTCATTATTTTTTAATATTTAATACTATTAGTAGTTTTTATTTTTTATTGATTTATCAAAATAGTCGTCCCTTCATATTAATTCAAAAAATAGTTTTTTATCGTTGTGAGCATTAATTTTATTTTTAAATTAATTTTAATTAGCTCTCCTCCCTAAAAATCTAATTGGAATTATCAAATGTGTAACTTCCCAAATTTTGAAAGTTTTCGATATTTAATAGATTTGCTAGTTATTTCTGAAAATTTAAAGTAGGGTTGGAGACAACCGGTTATTAACCGGTCTCCGCAGTTTTCAGTAATTGCCGGTTTTCGACTCCCACACCGTTTTTGCTCCCGATTTTTATGTGATGAAAATCAAAAATTAAAAATTTTTTTAAGTGAATCCCGATCCGATTTTTAAATCCCGATCCCGATTTGGGATCAGGATCGGGGTCATTATTCCAAAATCCCGTTCCGATTTTTAAATCCCGATCCCGATTTGGGATCAGGATCGGGGTCATTATTCCAAAATCCCGTTCCGATTTTTAAATCCCGATCCCGCTCACCCCTACTCTAAACTGTCAAAAATTCAGAAATAATTAAAATTCACCCTAAAAAATATTCAACTTGTCATCGATAAGAAAATATTTTTTTCACTTTTGTCTTTTCCAAAAAATAATTTTCATGTCCCGTCAATATTTACACGTTTTAAACGTTTCAAATAGCTAAATTATGTTTTTATTTACTCCAAAAATTAATAAAATAGTTCAATAAAAATATTTATTTATTTGAACATCTCTCGTGATTTTTATGTTTATATATCAACAATAAAAAAACTTTTTTTTATTGTTATTATTCTTTTGATTTTGTTTTATTCGGCAGACATTTTAAAAATATTTTATGTACCGCATTATATTTTGGAGAGTTCAACAAATTCATTTTTCTCTTTTCTTTTTTATATTTAATCTTTATTTTTAACACAAGTTTGGCCGTAAACTTTTGGCCGTAAATTAGAAAAAAATTTTTTATTCCAATAAACGCCCAGGGTTAAATTTTAGGCTTTTAATGGAGGCGGGCGTCTATTAGAATAGTTAATTTTTAAAAGGGACTTTTATTGGAGATGGGCGTCTATTAGAATTTTAATAGGGACTTCTAATAGAGATGGGCGTTTATTAGAATAGTTAATTTTTGATAGGGATTCTTAATAGAGATGGGCGTCTATTAGAATATTCACTTAATATAATTTTTCTGAAAATATCAAAAATGCAAAATAATGATCAGACTACCCAACAACCTTCAAATGAAGCTTCAACATCAACAATAGTAGTCTTTTAAATTTAATATTAAAATTAATCATAAAAAATACAGAAAAACGCCTCCAAATGTTTGGTTTGTGGACAAGAAAATCCAAAAATGCATTATGGCGTTTTAGCTTGTCTTGGATGTAAAGTAAACGTTTCTGTTTCAATTAAAAATTAAAAAAAAATATTTTTCCCTTCCAAAAAAGGGCTTCTTCCGTCGAGCACTTAAAAAATTAAACGAATACGAATGCTTTCACAACAATAATTGTATTATTGATAAAAGTAGGGGGGAAATATTTGGTGTAAATTTAAATTAATTTTAATAAGATGAACGAACTTCTTGCCGAGCTTGCCGACTCCAAAAATGTTTGGATGTTGGGATGGACCCCGCTGGTAATTCTATTTTCTTTTAGAGAAGGTTGGAGCTAGAAAAATCTTGGGCTAGAAAAATCAAGTCTTATAATGAGGTGTATATTAAATTGAAGGTATCCCTTAAACTTCCACCCAGTGCATTTTAGATAGGAGGTGCTTAGTATTGAGGGTATAAGAAGTGTATCTCTTATTGGGTTTATCTTAGGGTGAGGTGTTTATTAAATAGAGGGTATTGCCTATACATTCCTCCACAATGTGACCAACCCAATTTTGAGTTACCTTCCTTATTTGGGATCAGAACTACATGCAATTGCGGATTGCGAGTTGTGGATTGAGTAAATTGCGGGAGGTTTTTGCAATTACTAGTTGCAAAATCTCTTTTCACTTGCATGCAGCCCTGTTTAGGATACACTACATTAATAAGGTACGATAGTTTTCCCCCCAAGAGGGTCTCTTATAATGAGCTCCAACTATATTCCTAAAAAATACAGCTGTTCGCCCTGACCGTTCACTAACCGGAAAACAACAATTAGAAACACATCGATTTTCACTTTCACCAATTCGCAGACGTTTAAGTTCAATTGATGAAAAAACGACAAATAACAACGATGAAAAGACAAAAAATTTAAGTCAAAAATTGCCTGTTGATTTGCGCACAATGCTAATGACTCTACAAAATATTGAAGCAAAAGTTGTGTTCTCTTCTCTCCCAAAAAGCCGAAAATTTTTAATTTTGTTCGCAATTTTTTAGATCTCTCTCAAGGATTTTTTCAGAGAAAAAAAATTTTTAGAAATTTTTTAAAAAATTTTCAAAAAAATCAGAAAAAAATTTCTTTTTCAAAGGTTGTCCATGGAGACACTACCCACGATGCTGCAGACATTTACCCACTACGAATAAACACAATTAGAGAAATTATTGAAGAACCTAAAAAATTGATGGGAAGGCGAACCGAGGTGAGAAATCAATTTTGCACTTTAGAAGTGAAAACCCTCAAGATCAACCCGCTAGCGATCAACCTGAAAAACCATTTAAATACTTGGCTAAACTATATTTTCCGGGGGTTTTTATTATGGGACATTCTATATTTCAATCGAAAGAGCTCACTAGCTGAGTCGAGTGACAAAAAATAGAGCTGAAACTCACCTCTGTTTTTTGACCATTTCGAGCCCTTTTCACCAATGGAAGCCCATTTCAATTATGAAAGGTTCAATGAGACCCGTTAAAAATAGAAGCCCAGAGATTCAATTTGGTCTTGTGTGTTATTTTTCTTCTGATAAATAATTTTGCATAAAAAGATGCGTTACGAACCCTATAGAATGGCCAAAAACGAAGAATTTTTCGTTGTTGTGTATCGTCGTTTAATTGCAGCCGTTGATTGGGTAGAGGCTTTGGCTGATAGAGTTGGAGGGTTGTCTATTGAAGATAGGTAAACTTTTGGGGGATTTTAGGGATGAATAATTAAATGTTTTTTAAAGAATTTCTCTTGTTAAATCTTGTTTTGGACCTTTAACTTTATTCAAATGTTCGGCCCGTACAGCAGTTGTTACACAAAATGAAGATATGCTTTGCCTATGCAATTTTGCTTATGTCCCTAGAAATATTAGCAAAGCTTATAATGATGCTTAGTAATTGAATTTTGAATTTATTACAGTAGTTGGACCTCAGTATAAAATAGGTTAAAAATATACCCGGTATAGGATACGTTTCTTTAAAATTTGGGTGTGGTCATTGGGTGGAGGACCTGGCAAGGAGATACCCTTCTATTTAACATAAATCTCATTATAAGGTACCTTTCTATTTAATATACACCTCATTATAAGGTATACTCTATTTAGGATACCCTCACATGATACTCTCTATTTAAGATGCCACTCATTATAAGGTACCCTCTATTTAACAAACATCTCATTAGAAGACACCAATTTTTAAGCCCAAAGGGGGATTTCTTATAACAAGGTACATTAGCTTTTAAAAATAAAGAATTCTCCAATTCCCCTTATATTTTAGCCATCTCGACAACGGTTTAGTGGATCGTTTACTTAATGAACTTGTTACACCTTTCCGTAGAATTCATTTAAGCGAAGAGGAAATTGTAAATTAAAAAAAATTTTTTAAAATTTTCTTTCGATTTTTATGTTTGTGTTTCTGCCATTCTTGTGCTCAATCCAAGTTTGTTTTTTGAAAAATACTAACGATTTCCTTATAATTTAAGTGGCAAGGGACTTATCAGAAGTTGCTTCCAACAAAATTTATTCTTTAAGGGATAGAATATACACAACTTTATTTCAAATTATTAAAGTATTTTTGAAGTTAGAAATTGAAAAGAAAACTCTTTAAATTTAAAGGAATATCGTCAAAATTGTAATGCAAATATTACTTTTGGGAACATATTGCTTTATCTGCCGATAATTACGGTATTTAGTTAAATATACTGTCGAACCTCACAATAAGATAAAGCCAATATCTTAACTAGAGATCGGACTGGGATGGAGGGAGGGAGGTCGTACGAGAATCGAGATCTCGTCTCGATCAGGTCTATAATCAGGTCTCTAAACCATGTGACTGGGAGGGGCTGCGAAAGTGATACCCTCTATATAAGATAACCTCCTTATAGGGGGTACTTTCTATTTAAGTGATACGATTTTCAAAATTTGGTGGGTGGGCTAAGAGATACACTATTTTAAAATAACATCATTAAAATACCCTCTTTCGAAGATACACCCAGTCATAGGATAGAGATTTTTTAAATGTCAGATGAGGTTTCGACCATATCCTTAAGCGAAAAATAATAATTTCTAAAAATTAGGCACTCGCAAATTCAATGAGCGAAAATCTTCGGTTTGCCCAAACATTTTCTACGCTTGGGGGAAGCCCTTTATTAACAAGTTTGTTTGGATGTTTCCCCGTCGGATTAATTCAACAACCAGCATTAACTAATTATGAACAAAATAATGAAAAAGAAAAGGGGACAAAACAAAAAAATAAGAAAAATGTTTACACACAAACTGAATGGACAAAATGGCGTGAGGTTAAAAATAAATTTATTAGCTGAGATAGGTTAGGGCAGGCATCGACCCTACAACCTCCAACGGTTACCCGTTCACCACCTAGTGAGCTACCGGGGCGCTGCCTAGTGAGCGGTAGAGATCGGCCTGGATATGGATCCAGACCTTAATTTTCCCTGGATTCGAGTAAAGAATCTGGCATTTTCCAGCTTTCCTTCTCTTTTCTTGACTCAAGGTCAAGGATCTGGTTAAGATCAAAAACCAAGGGCAAGGTTTTAATTTCCCTTCTCTAGCAATCGTAATGCTGGATCACCCTTCCTTTCCCTAGCAGTCTATAAAACCCAAAAAATTCATTTTTAAGGACCAATATTCACGTAAACGTCGTTGGTCTCCAATTATCAACCCTTCACCAACTAACCAAATAAATCAATTTAATTTACTTCAACCTCCCCACTCTTATGCCCTAACAGAAATGTTTGATGATTGCGCTTCTGAAGCAGAAATACGAAATGAGAAAAATTTTGATTATTACGAAAATGAATGTGAAACTCCTCCAAATTATTTTGAATTTTAATTTTAAAAAATTTTATTTTTAAAATTTACCCAAAAAGAAAAAAAATATTTTTTACATAAATTTAGAGAGAGAAGAGTAAGGGGTTGCCGGTTTTTCACCAGATTTATATGTTAACCGAAACCAAAAATCTTCGGGTTTTTGGTTTGGAATTTTTTTTCAAAATTTTCGAATCGAAAAATCGGCTCGGTTTGAAACCGACAACCCTAGAAAAAGAGTATATCGATGTGAAATTCAATTAATTTAAAGAAAATTTCAGAAAAACCCATCATAGCCACCCAAATCTGTATGAATTAACTAATGGATTTAGAACGCATCAGGGTCAGATTTTAAGAGGTCTAAAGGTCCCGGACCATGTCTAAAGTTCCACTGTCTATTCCCTTGTAATGGATAGAGTTTTAAATTAAATGGCCATAAATTATAAACAAAAATTTTTTGCATAATCCAGGGCGGATTTAGGCGATCAGATTCTCGAAAATCAGGAATTACTGACATTTTTTGAGTTGGAGATCCCAATTCCCAAAATCGAGAATTTATTTGTTACGTCGGCTAGATTCTTGATTCAAGGTCATTAAAAAAGAAAGTTTCTCTGGAAAATAAATTTGAATCGCAACATGTCTAATAATTTAAATATAATTTATGACTAGTGATAAGAGTCAACCAAAAATATTATGGTACCAAAAAATGCCCAAAAAAGTTGAAGAGAAAGCTCTTTTTTTAATTTAAAAATACCCCTTCTTTTTGTATATCTCTCTCATAATTTAACCAAACATTCCTTTAAATTTTTTTCGTTGATGTTCAGCAACTGCAAGTTTTTGATTATTACATTCAATAATTTGTTGAGCAGAAGCTTAAAAAATAAAAAGGAAATTAAGTTACAACCCAATAGTTTTGCTCGACATTCGATCAACTCTTGCTACTAGGGATGGGCCGGGTTGAAAAGTCAGTTCGGATAACTTGACTTTTCGTCTGCCATTTGACCAAGAGGTAGCCAAAGGGGCTTCTGAGTCCTCTTGAAATAGGGAACTGGCTGCGCCCTTGCATTTGACCAAAGGTCGAGTTTCTTATTCTGCGATGAATGGTGGTAAAATCAATCTAATTTGATCTGACTTTTACGTTTAGTCGATTCCAAAAGTAGACTGGCATGCCCCGTGTCTTTTAATTTCAAAATAGTTGTATAAAAACCTTTATTTTCTGGTTCAATTTCCAAAACTTTTTTAAAATAATTAATAGCATCGTCATAATCCTGTCTTTGTTGATAGGCCTAAATGTTGAAAAAAATAAATTTTTTAGAAAATAAAAAAAACCTGTGCTTTTCGATACAATGCCTTAACATTCGTCGAATTTTTCTCCAAAACTTTGTCACAAAATTTAATAGCCTCGAGTGTATCTCCCATTTTCAGACTTGCTAGAGCACTATTTAACAATCCAAAAAAGAACATTTGTTGAAAATTTTCAGCCATTTCTTTCCCTCCTTTTTCTTCAGATTTCATTGATTTTGCGTGTTCCATTAAATAAATTATTGCGGAATACTTTGAAAGAACGAATGAAAATTAAAAATTTAAGAAAAAACCTTATTTAAAGCAACATTGTATTTCCCAGCCTTAAGAAATTCGTTTCCCAAATCTTTAAAATTTTGGGCTCTTTCAAGTTTTTCTTCATCATTTAATTCCCAATTTGCTCTCATCTAAAAATTAAAATAATTAAGAAAATAATTCTCAAAAAATTTAAAAAAATTCAAAAATTTCAAAAAATCCAGAAAATTTCAAATAAATTTTACAAAGGGAACCACTCAAACTGCAAGGGCGTAGCCAGGTTGTAGGCGTAAAAAATTCACTTTCTGATCATCTCCCTCCTAAAATTTTTTCACTTTCCCCATTTCAGGGGGGAGCTAGAGCTCCAGAAATCCCCTGGCTACGCCCTTGTCGGACTGTGATTAAAAATTTTTAAATAAAAAGCATACCATCGTGTAGAGCATGGTCGATAACCTATTGCCAATTTCTGGCTTTTCTGCTCTGCACGATGGTATTCTTACAATTAGTTAAAAATTCGCTACTCACAGTTCGAGTGGTTTCCTTTGTCAGAAAATTTCAAAAAAAATATTTTTTTGAAAATTTCAAAGTTCTACTGACTAAAGGTAAAAAAATTAAAAAAAATATTTTCAAAAAAATTTCCAAAAAAATTCAAAGAATTTCAAAAAATCCGAAAAATTTGAAATCATAGAAAAATTAAAATTTTTTTTTCAAAATTCTATTGCCTCAAGGTTTTCTCACAAAAATTTTAAAATTTGAAAAAATTCATAAAAATTTTCAAAAACTTCCAAAAAACTTTCCAAACCTTTTCATATCCTTTAAGGAAAATTGTAAAATTCACTTCAGCCATTTTATCTATTTGGTAATATGGGGGCGGGTCTAATCCGTAAGCAAAATGTCCTCTTAAAGTAACAATTGCTTTTTCCCCTCGATTCATTCTTCGAATTGCTCTAAAAATTTAATTAAATTTTTTTCAAAATTTTGTAAAAAATCAACTAACGTGTCAATACCTACAGGCAAACCATATTCCAATCCTTCACCCAGAGTATATTCCAAATGTGTTTTTTGGTAAAAAATGCGCTCGTTTTCACCTAAAAATTAGGTGAATTTTTAAAGAAAATAAAGGGAAAATAACATAGGTGTCCGCAAACTTTGTCCGCATTTTTTTTTGCGGACAAATCCGCAAAAATTCGTCCGCATTTTTTTGCGGACAAAATTTGCGGATTTTTAAAAAATTATTTTAATTTAATAAAAAAATCTTACCTTTTCCAGTTTTTCCACAAATATGAACTTGAAAAAATTTTTTAAATAAAAAAATAAAAATAAAAAAAACCTCTAACTTTTCCATGTTCAGGAGGACAATCATATTTTCCTTTTCCTTCTTTAAGTATTGATTTTGTAATTAATGCATTACGATCAGGACTTAAATCTTCCCCTTCAAAACTTAGAAGTTCAATCTTTAAAAACAGAAAAGGATTTTTCTAAAGAATATTTTTTAAATTAAACGGGGGGTTTGGCTTGTTTGGATATAAAATTCTTGAAAAACAAATGAAATTAAAATTCTTCAGAGAGTTAAGCCACGGACAGGAATCGAACCTGAAGTCTCCAGAAAGTTATAGCTAGTCTTGGCAAGACAAGTTCGTGGACTACAAACTGAACTACTGATATAAGGATGAACCCCGTCTTTCCTATTAAAGCCTGAAGGTCTATTATAATGTTGACTAAACGGATCCGTCTGAATGTTGGTTAAACGTTTTAAACGCTAATAAACGGATCCCCTCCCTTCAACCTTTAAACAAAATTAAAATAAACCTAAATCCATACCCAAAATTATTTAAAATAAACTCTCAAAATTAAATTAATAACCTCAAAAATTAAAGTTGCATTTCCTGGAATTTTTGGAGGCGATCCAGAATGTCCATAAGCATATTTTGGAAGGCATTCTAAACGAGCAACTTCTCCTAAATTAATAAAAAAAAATTTTTTTCATTAATTTTTAATAAAAAAACCTTTGCACATAGTGATTAGACAAAGATCCAAAGCCTTGATTATCTGAAAAAAGTTAAGGAAATTTTTTTAATACTCTGTGGCAATTTTGACCATTATGAGCCCTCTTTTTCGAACCTTTTCATTTTTTTTTCAATTCCCTCCTAGCTTCCTGAATTCGACAAACAGGGGACCCAGACGAACTATGGGTATTAATTTTGAAGATTTTTCTGCTCCTATCAAGTAGAGCCTGGTTACCTTCCTCGGTAATTCTTTTTGTTTAGAAAAATTTAAAGGCTCACAACCTACCGAAAATGGCTCCGTATGGGAAAAAGCCCTAAAATTGGGATAGGAATGGGTAATTCTTCGGTTTACAACTAGAAAGCTTTTCGAGCTGATGTGAGTCTCAAAATGGTCAGGAAAAGCTCAAAATGGACAGAGATTCAGAAAATGGCGGGAAGAGGTCTAAATCGAAGAATTACCCTTTCCTATACCACTTTTAGCGCTTTTTCCCATATGGAGCTATTTCCGAAAAGTTTGGGCCTTTTTTTTTTAGCTAGGTCGAGAAGCTTGAGACAAATTTAAGAAAAAAATTATATTAATTTACATGTCCGCGTCCTAGAGAACAACAAAAAGGTTGGTCACGAGCTCTACTGTCGTCAAACTTTTTTCCAGTTGATTTAATTGTCCCAGTATAATGAATAAAAACTGTGTCGCCTTTCCTTGGATGTTTATTTAAATCAATTCCTTGCCTTAAAAAAAGAAAATATTTTTCAAAAAACCACATCCGGTAATTCCAAGGCTGGTCCTTCATTTTTCCTCCATTAAGAATGACATTTGGAGAAGAAAGTCTGATTTGTATTTGCCACAGGTAACTAGACCGAAATTGAGGAAGGAAGAAAAATTGACCAATATGTCATTCTTAAGGAAGAAAAAAAGGGGGGGGGGGCCAATCTTGGAATTACATCCCCCCTCCTTCCCTCCCTTCCTTACTTTATTATAGTCTTCAAAACCCCTCCATCCTTGTCGGCTGTTAAGTCAATCGTTTGATTTTGTTCCACAACTTCCATAATTTGTTGGGGCATTTAAAAAGAAAATTAAAAATAAATCTAAAAAGAAAATTTAATTTTAGAAAGAAAAAATAAAATTTTATGTTAGTTTAAAACATAAAAAAATATTTTTCAAACGTTTAAGAAAAAAATAATTCACTAACAATTAAAATATGAGACAACCCAAAAGATCAACACTCCTTAAAGATCAAATTACCCAAAAGATCAACCTACTGGAGAACAACTCGAAAGAGAACAAGGATGTGCGCCAAAAATTTTTGCGTGGCACGCCAAACGCCAAAACAACACTAGTTTCTCTAATCATTAGTTATTAGGTCTTGTAGGGTGGACCCAAAAATATGTGATATTTTAAGCTTACAGAACTTTCCATGGGCGAATTAAGTCTGCTTAAAAGTGAAAAGACAAGTTTTACAATACCGTATTTCCTAAAATAAAGCCTCATGCTAAATTAGAGCCCCACCCTAAAATAGAGCCCTACTTTGGAGGATAGATGAAAAATAGAGCCCCATGGGGCTTTATTTTAGGAAATAATAGGGTGTAAGGGACTCGTCCCCTTAAGTATTTTGCTCGAAAATGTTTTGCCAATTAAGGAGAAAGGTTGTTTACAATTTTTTAAATTTAGGTAGTTCTCTCATACTTTTAAAATTAATTATAAGCGGTAATTTCCATGGTTACCTTTCAATAACCTAATAATTGCCAACTCACATTAAATATAAAATTGAGGGAAAATTTATAAGAGAGTAATTAATAAATAAAATTTTCTCTCTAAAAAAGTCCGAGAATCTGTCAATAAAAACAGCTAAATAACTAAAAATGAATAAGCCTTTTAAATAGTTTAATACTTAAATTGGTATAATTATGAAGAATAAATTTAAATAAAATTAATTTAAAATGTAAACAAGAGCGTGACTATTTCAGACAATAATAAAATAGATATTTGGGTACTTACCTATTAGGGATCAGCCGACATAAAAATTCAACATAAAAATTCAATTCCCGACCCAAACAACGTCAGGAATTCCAGTTTTTTGGAAATCGGGTTGGGTAGATCCCTGGTACTTATTGGAACCCGTGCCTGAAGGCTGCAAAATTTGAGAGAATTTTTTGGGAGATTGCTTTTGGGAGATTGCCAGTCTCCTAGTCCCTCCTTAGCGATGTCTTCCGAAAATTTTTTCTGAAGCCTTCCCGTACTAACAGAAAACAACCCTTTATTAACTCAAATAATTAAGATTGTTTTTCGTTTTTTAATTAAACTTTTTATACAAAAACAGAAAAATTCATTAAAACAAATGTATAGGGTTGTCGATTTGGAAGCTAACCGAAGAAGTTTCTGGTCAGGTTCTGTTCTAGGTATCCGAAGCAGAGGTGGGTCGGAATTTCGAGTTTCGACATTTTTTTCCTTCCGATTTTCGAAAAAAATTTGATTTCCAAGTTCCGACTTTTGAGCAAGTTCCGATTTCCGACTTCTGACACCTCTGGCTGTTCCGACCCACCTCTGATCCGAAGATTTTCTAAGAACCGAGACAACCCTAACCAAATGGAATGACTGAAATATATCTTTCAAGGTGATAAAAGGATTTTACAAAAAATTATTCGTCTAAGAAAATATCCTCCGTTGGATGGGCAAAAGCCATATACTCATCATAGGAACGTTTAAAAGCACGTCCAATAGCTATATTTAATTAATTAAATATTTAGAGTTAATTAATTAACCTTCAACAATAGCTTGAGTAGATTCATTAGAAAGAAATACGTGGCAAGCGAAGCGAGGCAAAATGGGGTGTTTGGTGATAAAGCCAAAATACCTTTTTTTAAAAATAATTTTTAATTTTGTTAAGTAGTTGGACTATAAAATCCCCCAATATTAGATAATGAAATGAGGAAATTAAAATATTTTTTATTGACTAGCCAGAGGAGAAAGCTGCCAAAATATTTGACACCCCAAATTTAAGGTAGCAGTGGCTAAGAATACGATATCTTCTTTAAACTCTCCAAAATCTAAAGTCTTCCCCAATCTAACACGTTAGAAGCGAACGATTTTTTGATCTGATAATTCTCATTATAACCTACACCCAATTTAAGGACCTTATTTACTCAATTAATTCCCCTCCCTCGAATAATTCCACTTTTTCGAGTAATTCAACTTTCTCGAGTAATTCCCCCTACTACGGATGAGTTGAAACAATAATCCCCCTCACCCAAATACCCTACTACACGTTCAAATTTCAAAACTCGATTAATTCCCCTCCCTTGAATAATTCCCCATGCCACGGATTGGTTGAAAAAATAATTCCCCAGGGGAATTAATAAAGTAAATATGGTATCCCTCATTATAATCTATTAATTTCTCAGGGTAAGGTTTTATTATATTAGGTATTACCGTAATTCTTTTGGGTGGGCTCCACAAAAGGAGATGTTCTGTAGGCTGTAAAAATAGTCAAAAGTAGGGCAACGAAATATCTGTTTTTGGGAAATTTTTTTATTTAAATTTGAAAATTTTGAAATTACGTCTTTTTTCCGTTTGTCAATTACATGAATTCCACGGAATGAAATTTCCATTAATACCTTTAAAATTAAATAAGAATTTTAAAAAATATTTGGTGCTCACCGTTTGAGGTACAAGGATCTCATCCTTTTGTAGATACATTGAACAGACCTAACAAAATTTTATTTTAAAAGCTGAAGAGCTTAATATTAGAGCTCGGACGGTACAGTAGTATCGAAAGTATTTTCGGCATCTATCGGTATACTGTATCAGTAGTACGGTATATTTTGGTGTTTTGGGTTTTGGGATAACGGTTTTGGCCCCAATGTTTTGGCTTGACGGCAGTTATTAGTATTGTTCGGTATCGGTATTCTTCGGTATTACGGTATGAAATACGGTACGGTAGAAAATTCCGGACGCCACTTAAAGTAAAGTACCTTATTAATCGCTTGAACCAAAATATCGTTTCCCTTGTGATGGGCAACTTCAACAGAAGCAAGCATTGTCAAATAAAAAGTATCACGTTCCAATCTCATCTTAGTCTCAGGAAGAACTTTTTTGCAAATTTCATCCACCAAATCTATTTCAACTATGAGAGCTTCAGGAAATATTCCACGTTGCCCTGAACGGAGATTCAGGCCAAAGCACCAATGGTCATTAAATTTCTCGTTTACATGCACAGCATCCCCACGATCTAATCTCAATTCGTCAGCATGTCTAGGCATAAATTCGAACTGGGCACGGTGTGTAGGAACGATTGAAGAGTCGTCTAATCGGGGGGACCTTCTCCTCTCTCGTGGGGTTGTTTTTTGTTGTTGATCACAGTCTGGAAGCTCGCAACTCCGTGAAGAGCTTGTATAACAACTTGAAGAGATGCCGGAACTACTCTTGGCACCGTCGGCAAAAATATATCCTGTTTAAAAGTCAATTGAATGCCTAATTATAAGATGCACTTAATAAACTATAAGATACCCCCACTATAAGATAACCTCAATTCAGTAGACGATCATGTGGGGGAGCTGCCAAAAATACGATAGCCCCCTATTCACGAAACAACTTTTAAATTCAGTAGACTATTGGATGGAAGAGCTTTTCAAACGATACCCCCTATTCAACATACACCTCAATATAAGCTATATTTTTTTCAGATCCAAGGGTGTATCTTATAGTGAAGGCAATGCTTCTAAAAGCCATAAAAGAAGTACCTTTACTCCTGTCATTTTCTGTTGGACTGTACAATTCATTTAGAGGCTGATGATCTTCTCTTGCTGTCCTGAACTCATAATCACTATCCAACGGTGCAGCCACGCCTGGAAGATTGTCTTCATAATAGCTACCCTCGATTGAGAATAATCGCCGTCTTCCAATTGAACGGGCATTTGTTGAATGATCCATTCCATAGGAGAACGTATATTGCTGTTCGTCCTCCAAGGCTTGAGCTCTACAGCAATTCTTGGGCAATTTAGATTGAATTTCGCGAAGTACAGAGGGAGAAGGGAGTGATTGCAGTGCAAGTTTAGTTTCATCCTGTGAATATAATTTTTATAAGGTCCATTTTAGGGAGGGTTTAGAGTAGTTAACCCCCGTGTTTCGTTTCAAAGGGAAATGCCGCCAACCTATAGGAGGGGTGTCGGGGGAGGGGTCTGGGGGAGGGGTCCGACAAAAACCAAAGGGTAAAAGGGGGTTTTGTCGGCTTTTTCTTTTGATCTTTTTGATGATCCTCTTTGATCTTACCGCCAGGGTAATAAATTATTAATCGGGGGAGGGGTCCGAACTAATTTGTACCTCATAAATCATTTTAAGGGGAGGGGTCTGCCCCGTATAATCGCGAACCTGTTGACAAGTGCGGGATGTGTAAGGGGAACTAATTAGTGACTAATTGGTTTGGGGGTTGGGTGTAAGAGGAAATCAATTAGTTGATTGATTGATTGATTGGTTGATCGGTCTGGAGGAGGGGGTAATGAAAATTTTATTACAAAAAGGTGTTAATTGTTTGACTAATTGGTTTGGGGGTTGGGTGTAAGAGGAAACAATTAGTTGACTAATTGGTCTGGGGAAGGGGTAAGGGTGAAATCAATTTGTTTTACAAATTGGTCTGGGGAGGAGGTCAAGGGAATCTAAGCTGCTAATTGCTTGACAAATTGGTCGGGGAGGTGGCAAGGGGAAATCAATTTGTTTTACTAATTGGTATGGGGGAGGGGCGGGAAGGGTCTACCATATCAAAGGGATACCGACAGTCCTTTGATTGATGATCAAAGGGAAATGCCGCCGAGTCTGACGGGCTGGACCGAGGGGAACCAATTAGTGACTAATTGGTCTGGGGGCAAGGGAAACCAATTTGTTCTACTAATTGGTTTGGAGAGGGGTAAGAGAAATTTTATTTTTGAGTTACGTAATTGGTTGGGTGATCTCAGTGGTGTTGATCTTTTGGGGTTAACTTCCTTTTCCTTTTATTTTTCTTCACTGGAAAAAATAGTAAAGTTGAGATTTTTGGAAAAATATGGTCTTTAGTAAAACGGTCGTAAAAATTTTTCTAGGACCTAACTTAAAAAACTGACCGGTCATTTTCTAGAGAATTCTTTGCCCTATCAGATGCAAAAGACTGCATCTGTTTATCTTTTTCATGAACAAAGTTATTAACCAAAATGTTCCCAAAATTTTAAGGAATGAATATTCTCAAGGTCATTCGAATTGTTTAACAGAATAATATTTAATAAATTAAACATCTGTCATTGTAAATATTTTGTATAATCGAGGGACCGTATAATTTTTAGTTAATATTTTTTAAATATTAAGTAATGGTGAAATTTTGAGAGAGTATAAAAGCCAAAAAATTTTTTAAAAAATTTTCATTCATTAATTTCTTAACTTCAAAATGCGTCATTTAATCGATGAGTGTGCTGAAATACTTAATTGCCACCCAAAGTCTCTTCGAGACCATTTAAATCACCCGGCAAAGCGTGCCCTTCTACATTCAAAGCTAAAAGGAAGGATTGTTCGAACGCTATATTCTGACCGTAACGACTTTCGAAAAACTTTCACGTTTCATGGATTTACTCATAAAGGTTCCTAATCATTTCCCACGTACATTAAAATTACATTTAGGAGCGCATACTCTAATGGCTTATGGAGCATTGTCTCGACCCTACAACGTTTCAGTAACGGCTCATTACTATTCACGGCATAGAATTCGTTTACGTTATCCGTATCTTCAATGCGTGGTTGAGAAGTTCCCACGGCGTTGTGAGGACCGTTACTACCCGCTTGAATTACTTGAATTAGTTGATGATAAAGAAGAGGATTATATTAGCTTCCCTGTCATGGAAAATGATAAACCATTGTATGTGGATGTTTCTGAAAAACTTCGAATCGACAAAACAACAACTTCTGATTCCGACAAAAATGATGAACCATTAGAATTTGATATGCTGGATGACTACCATATCAAAGGGATACCGACAGTCCTTTGATTGATGATCAAAGGGAAATGCCGCCGAGTCTGACGGGCTGGACCGAGGGGAACCAATTAGTGACTAATTGGTCTGGGGGCAAGGGAAACCAATTTGTTCTACTAATTGGTTTGGAGAGGGGTAAGAGAAATTTTATTTTTGAGTTACGTAATTGGTTGGGTGATCTCAGTGGTGTTGATCTTTTGGGGTTAACTTCCTTTTCCTTTTATTTTTCTTCACTGGAAAAAATAGTAAAGTTGAGATTTTTGGAAAAATATGGTCTTTTGTAAAACGGTCGTAAAAATTTTTCTAGGACCTAACTTAAAAAACTGACCGGTCATTTTCTAGATAACTCTTTGCCCTATCAGATGCAAAAGACCGCATCTGTTTATCATTTTGCCTAAAGTTGTTATTAAACAAAATACTCATTAATTTTTTTATTAATTTTTATTTTATTAATTCAACATTTAAATTTTACAATGAAAATTTTCAACTTTTCTTAAATTAATGTCAGTTTTCCCTTCATTCTGCTTTTCGTTTACTTCCAATCTTTTTGTATGGTGCCAGAACATCTGTAGCAGTGCTATTAGCGTTGACACAGTTATTGCATAATCCTATCTTCACAGTAACACAAGAAGGATTCTCTTCAAATTTGTCTTTTGAATAAAATAATTTGTTTTGGCAGTCTAAAAATTTAATTTTTGAATAGAATATTAAATTTTATTACCTTGACACAGATAGAATGTAATTAAGAATTTTCCTCGTATTAGCTTCCAAAGTTGTTGTTGTTTAACAACGTGCTCTTCAACAATTTTTATTTTATTTAGATCAACAGGAGGATTAGTAAGAGTTGATTCTTAAAAAATTTGTATGGTAATAATTATTTTATTATTAAACCTAAAGAGCTTTTTGATTCCTTCTTTTTTTCCAATTTCACAGGTTTTGAAACGGAAATTTCTTTGCTTTTCTCACAATCCCCATCTTTTAAAATAGAAACTTAATCAGGTTTTTAAAATGAAAAGTTACCAATCTTCTCAGTGGCTGAGTTATTTTGTTCCATTTTTTAATATTAAATATTTAATTGTAGTACAAATTGTTGTAAATTATAAAGAATGACCTTGAGAAATAAAAATTATTGACTTTTTAAGTAAAAAGTGGGCGTGGCTTAATATCGATTTTTTAAAAATGGCTTGGCTTCGATTTTAAAATGGCTTGGCTTCGCTTTTTCAAATTTGGTGTCTTGTTCAAAATAGATACACATAAAGTTGAGAAATACTGTAGGGTTAGAGAGTACAGACACCTATTAGAGTGAGAGAGAAGGGTATATAAACTCAAAAATCTAAACAAAATTAATTAATTTTAGAAAATTTTAATAGAATGGTTTTAAACATGAATGATAAGAAATCATTATTAACCCAGATTCTCCCCGAAGTCGAATTCAGCATAACTACTAATGGGATCACTATCACGAGTGACCGAATTACCACTCCACGTTTCATTCCTTTTGAACATGGGGGTCGATGCCGAGAATGTAAAAGCACGGAGGTCGAAATGGACTTTATTATTACGAAAGAGGGAGTGACAATTTATTGTACACGCCTTGCAGCTCCTCGTCTTGTACCGTTTGATTGCATTTATGACCTCCCGGGTCATTGTTTTTTCAAGGTCATTTGCCTAAAATAATTTTGGAAAAATTTAAATTTAAGATAAAAAACAAGGGTCGAATTTTGAATATACCATATGGTTCGCAAAATGTTTGCTCAGTCGACGATACTAGTTCTCGCAAGCGTGAGACAACATCTCAACTACCTCTCCCACCACCCCCACCTCCGCCTATGCCTCCACAGGAGGAATTATTAACAACTATACCCCCTCCTCCTGCAACACAAGAGGAAATATTAACTCCATTACTTGCATCTCCACAAAAAGAAATACAAGCACAAGAGTCTCACGTAACATTATCTCCAATCAAAGAAGAGTCGTTAGTTAAAGAAAATGATGATGCAGTCCTTTTAGAGTTTTTCGACTCTATGCAAGCTGTCACTATGGGAATATCTTCGGACGTAGAGGTTAAGAATGAAGTAATAGCTAAGATGGAAGACACTAATTTACAACCCCCTCTTTAATTCACCAAGTATTTAAGTTCATTAATTTCCAAGTTTTATAATCTTTCTATCATTTAATATGGAAACGCTAACTTTTTCAAATAAAGATTTAAAACTCAAATTGCCTTTTGGTATGATTGTCTCAGGCCCTAGTTCTAGTGGCAAGAGTACGTTCTTGCTCAAATTTATTTCAGAGGTAGAAGAGTTAATTGAACCCAAGCCAAAGAGCATACTCTATTGTTTTGGCGAAATGAGTAGTATTGTACCAATACTTCAAAGATCTGGTGTTAATGTCTTTGTCGGAACCCCACCCGAAGAATTAATAAAAACACTCCCCAAGCCACTTCTTCTAATTTTGGATGATCTTCTTTTGTCTATTGATGAAAAATATTTGTCTGAGCTTTTTACAAAAAAGTCACACCATCAAAATTTCTCTGTTATATTTGTCACACAAAATTTATTCGATCGAAAAATTAAAGTTGCTCGTCAAAATGCCCAATACATTGTACTAATGCGTTCACCTAATTCAGCCCTTGCAGTAAGGAATATAGGAGTCCAGCTCTTCCCTAGAAGGCTTGACTATTTCTTGGACGCCTACCGTCAAGCAACAAATCAGCCCTATGGATATTTATTGATCGACATGCATGCCTCCTCTGATCCAACTTTAAGACTTAGGACAGGAATATTTAAGGAGGACGAAAAAATTATTTTCACTCCAAAGAGTGGAATTTAAAATGGTTAGTCATTTAATAAACGAGAATTCAAATTTTCTTACTAAATTATGTCATACAAAATCACAACGAAAAATTCGTCGACTGTTACGACTTGCTAGTAATACTCAACTTTTAACACTTGTTGAAATATGTCTTAACATTGTAAAATCTCGATTTATGTTGACACCCCGTCAAAAGAATCGTTTAATGCCTTACGCCTGTTTTGTCCGAAAAGTAAGTAGGGCACGAAGTGAAAGAGGAGCAAGACTTGCTTTGCAGAAAGGAAATGGTATTGGAGCTTTTGCCGCTCTCCTTACCCCAATACTCATTGAACTTGCGCGCTCTATAAAAAGCGGAAATTAAACAGAATTATATTTTAAATATTTACTAAAGAAACTATGGCTAATAAATTTGTCCTCGTTCCGCAAGAAATTTATCGCGGGCTTACTAGTTTTGATACTGGTGAACCAAATCTTGATGATGTTCGAAGAACACTCGATAAAACTCGAAGGGTGAAGGAACATCCTAGTGTTAAAAACATTCACTACAACCAAGAATTAAGGCGTTATTTACATTTACGTAACGAAAGAGAAAATCGACCAGTTAGAGTTGAAATGGTCGCTTCACCCAAGGGGGCTATTATGAGTAATGAACAAGCGGGCCCACCTACAAATATTGCCGATAATGACGATGATTTGTGGATGAGCGATAATTTCTCATTTTCTAATTATCCTAGAGAACCTCCCAATAATGCTTATAATGTTGTGCCTCCTCTCTCTGAATCTTCTTACCATCCATCTTTACCTTCACTACCTAGAAGTAGAGACGCTCTAAGAGAAGAGGTGTCTCCAACACCTCGCCAGCTTGTAAAAAGGAAAGATAAAACAAATGGAAATGGTTCAAAAAGGATGAAGCCCATTAAAGGAATTAAAAAGTCTAAAATTCCTGTTAAAAAGAAACAAAAGAAGAGGGTAACGGCAACGCTAAATTTACCTTCAGCTTCTCAAGTTGAGAAACAAACAGATTCAGTTATTGATGCTCAAAATGCCCCTTTAAAGGATTCTAATCCTGTAGCTTTAAAAAGAGACCAAGATTCCAACAGTGTTGAAGGATTCAAGAGAAGTAAAAATATATATGAAAATAAAGAACTTAGGTTAAGAGAACAAATTGCACAGATTCAAAAGAAGAAAGAGTTATCAAGGAGAAGAAAAACTTCCCAAAATGTCAAAGTCCCTCTTGATCATAGTGTAATTCAACAAATACGTCGAGATGAGGAGGCTGAACTTTTAGATAGCGCTAAAAGATCTCGTCGTCGTCATAAAATATTGAGAGAAGGTAAATCTCCGTCTCCTTCAATACCTCGTGAGCGCTCAAAAAGAAAATACGAAATTCCTGAAGGAACCAGGTTATTACATTATAAAAGGATAAAAGGACCTGTTTCGAAGAAAAAATCAGAGCGATTATCAAAGGCATGGTTGGAAAAATTAAATATGATAAAAAGGCGTGCGAGTGGAAAATACAAATGGGCAACAAAGACGCCGACCCAAGAAGGTTCAAGTTCTCGACATATAGGTGTAAAAGGGCCATTAATTGGAAAGAAATGGGCTGTAAAGAAACCTTCTCAACAGGATATAAATAGATTTAAACCATCTTTATGGTGAAAAATGGCAGATTATACAAAACTTTTGCAACATCTCTATAATGACCCCGAATCTCCTGCAGCCTTTTCAGGAGTTGACAGATTATGGCACGAAGCCCGCAAAGTTCTTAAAAATTTACCTAGAAGCGTTGTACAAGATTTTCTCGAGGGGCATCGGACTTATACTCTTATGCGTCCTAAAAGAATTCATTTTCCTCGCAGCAAAACTGTAGCCTCTGGTTTTATGACAGATGTTCAAGTTGACTTGGCGGATTTTCAAACACTTTCTAGACATAATAAAGGAAATAAATATTTACTATTGGGGGTTGATGTTTTATCTAAACGTGTTTTTGGTGTAGCTGTCAAATCAAAGAAAGCTGAAGATATGTTAGAGGCATTTAAACAATTAATCGATCAAATGCCTATGAAGCCACATAGAATATTCTCTGATAGAGGTTTAGAATTTAAAAATAGACAAATAAAAGAATTTTTTGAAAAAGAAGAAATTGAAAAGTTTGAGGCAACCCATTCAACAGTTAAAGCTTCGCTTGCGGAGCGGGCAATTAGAAATGTTAAACAACGATTATATAGATACTTTGCCCACTACAAAACACTTAATTGGATAGAAATTTTACCAAAAATTTTGGACGGTATCAATAAGGCAAGGAGTCGTGTACATGGAATGAGACCAATTGATGTAAATTTTGAGAATGCTCAAGAGGTGTGGGAGAGGATTTATGGAGATGAATTGTCTACAAAAATTAAAAAATCCAAGCCAAAATTTAATAAAGGAGATTTTGTTCGTATGAGTGTTAATAAAGGAACATTTGAAAAGGGATATATCCCAAATTGGGGTGACGTAATAGTGGAAGTCGACAAAGTCAAAGATCAATCTAGACCCATTCGTTACAAATTAGTAGATGACAAAGGTAATAAGTACAAGGGATCGTATTACAATGAGGAACTCACTAAAGTGAAAAAGGATGCAGGGACCGAGTACAGAATAGAGAAGGTTTATCAAAAAAGAAAGCGACCAGATGGTGCATATGAATTACTTGTAAAATATATAGGGTACCCCGAGAGAGAATGGATACACGAGAATCAATTAGTATAAAAGACATTTGTTTTCACATTGTATAATTTTATTTGAGATAAAAATGTCAAACAGTTTTTACGTTTGCCTACTAAGTAATACAACTGATTATCCCGATAATCAGCCTAATAAGTTTCGGGTTCATCTCCCGAAACCAATTTATTTTTCTGGAGATTGGGTTTGTGGACTACATAGCATTTCATACCCCTATTCATGGCCTTCAACCATTGGTACACTTGACGAACAATGGATTGCTATTCACTGTACAGATTTTCAAGGTAAAGCTAAAATTATAAGAGTACCTGTACCAAGAGGTTCACACAATAAATCGGAAGATTTACTAAATTTTTTAACATCCACTTTACAACACCAAAGTGGATCTCTTGAAGAATCTCCTCAAAATAAAACTGATAGTTTTGTCGATAAGCCTACTCTAATTTCACCACCAAGAGTTGAACGTCCAAAACGAAGTTTAGAGGAGACTCTACCTTCGCCTCCAAGGATACAAGCTGGTTCTCCTCCGCGATGGGTTGATCCTGCAAAACCGTCTTCTACTCCACCGGCAAAGAAACCTGCACCTCAAGAAAATGAGAATTCTTCAATTAAACTTCCCTCCCCTCCTAGAGTGCAACAACCTCCAAAATCTACTACACCTCAACCGACTCCTACTCCACAATTATCTCCACCTCCTCCTACTCAAAAACCTACTACTACACAGCCACCTCCTCCTACTCAAAAACCTATTCCACAACCACCTCCTCTTACTCAAAAACCTCCTATTATACAACCACCTACTCCTACTCCACAACCACCTCCACCTCCTCCTACTCAAAAACCTACTCCACAACCACCTCCTACTCCACAACCACCGCCACCTTCTACACAAAAACCTCCATCTACACAACCGCCTCCTCCTACTCAAAAAACCCCTATTACTCAACCTCTTCCTGCTCAAAAACCTCTTACTCCACAACCACCTCCTCCTGCTCAAAAACCTACTCCACAACCACCTCCTACTCCACAACCACCGCCACCTTCTACACAAAAACCTCCAACTACACAACCACCTCCTACTCAAAAACCTTTAGCTCCACAGCCATCTCATACTCAAAAATCTATTACACAACAACCTCCACCACCTTTTCCTACTCAAAAACCTACTACACAACCACCTCCTCCTACTCAAAAACCCCCTATTACACAACCCCCTATTACACAACCTACTCCACCTCCCCCTGCTCAAAAGCCTTCTACTCCACAACAACCTCCTCTACCTCCTCTTACTCAAAAATCTTCTACTCCACAACAACCTCCTCTACCTCCTCCTACTCAAAAGTCTTCTACTCCACAACCTCCTCCACCACCCCCTGCTCAAAAGCCTTCTACTACACAACCACCTCCCCCTACTCGAAAGCCTTCTACTCCACAAAAACCTCCTCCACCTCCTGCTCAAAAACCTCCATCTTCACCTCCTAGAATTTTACCTCATCAAAAATCAATTCCCCTCCCAAAACCTACTACTCCATCAAAAACTCCACTACCCCCTCCTATACAAACTCTTCCTCCACTCCCTGAAGCTCTTCCGTTAAAACAAAATCAATCAACCGTTCAACAAAAAATAAAATGGACTGATGATATGGAGAGAGTTCTAACACATGTAATTGGCAAACCCCCTACTGACTTTCAAAGAGAAAATTATTTACCAATGATAGAAGGTCTTCTGAAGAAATACAGTTATCTAAGAAAAGACAAAATAGATGCTACAGTCCAGAAACAAATTATAGATTCTATTTCTCTGTCCTTTCACAATGATTTTAAACGTTTTAAAATGGAATATTCTCATCCAAATATTAAATATATATCGTTTTCTCCTCAACTGGGTTATGTTTTGGGCTTTGAAAATACAAATATGGTCATGAATAATGAGATTGCAAAATATGGAAGTGACTTGAGAGGAGGATTCTCAAGTTTTGCTGTGTACTCAAAAGGTTTAACAGAAAATATGATCGTTGGCAATTCCCTAAGCTCTCTATTAAGAGTTGTTTCAGTGTCTGGTAATCCTGGAGAGTATCAGGAAAAGATTTATGACTCACCAATATACATTCGTGTGCTTCCTAAGGAAATCAACGAGATTGAGATAGAATTAAGAACAATGGATGGAGGAAGACTCGTTCCCTTTGCATTTGGGACAGTGATGATAGTTTTAATCTTTAAGAAAGTTATAAATTTTTAATTTTCACTTGTCGTGTCTATATAAATACCCTCAAAATTGCAAATTTCATTTATTATTTTGAATAAAATATTTTTAAAAAATGGTTCATGTAATTTTTGATACAAGATCTGTCGGTTATGAAGAATTTCTTCCTATGAAGGGAAGTGGAATATCTGATGAATACAGTTACTTTAAAGGTTCATCGCCCTTTCAAAGAGGAGCAGGGATTGGTGATGTAATGAGAGGACTTTGGCGTTTTTTCCTCCCAATAATAAAACAAGCGAGTACTACTGTAGCAGGGGAAGCGTTAAGCACTGGTCAGAGAGTGTTAGAGAGAGTAAATCAAGGAGAGCCAATTAAAGCAGCACTTAGAGAAGAAGGAAGAAGAGGTATAGATACAGTACTTGAGAAAGGAGGGCTACCAAAACAATTTGGTACTGGGCGTAAAAAGAGTATAAAAAGGCATGCCATACCTTCATATCAAACAATTATTGGCAAAAAAGTTAAAAAACGTTTAAGATCAGACGCATTTGGACTCTATTGAAAATGGCTTTTCAAAAAATCGATAATGAAAGCATAAATTCTATAACTAGTGCACTTGACTTCTTTCAAATTCCTCCTACAAATGTTACAGTAACGTCTTCTAAAGTATTTGAAATTCTTCCCAGCAATCCTCTTACAGATACACCCTACCATTTTAAAATTCATTCAAGTCAAAATTATATTGACTTGTCAAAATGCTACCTTTTTACTGAACTTAGAATAAGAAAAGAGAATGAAAACGGTTACTTGGTAAACCTTGCTGCAACAGACAATGTTGCACCAATTCAACTTATAGGGCAAACGTTTATTAACAATATGAAAATTAATATTAATGGGCGCGAAATTTTTAATTCAAATTCTTTGTACGCTTACAAAACATATTTGTCTTACGAGTTATCGTATTCTCAAGGAGCAAAAAGCTCCCATCTTAATGCAGCAGGGTATTATTTTGGTTCAGATACAAATTTAGAAAGCGGAGCTGGATATGAAGCTAGGAGAAGATTATTTTCATCGAGCAACACAGCTCAGTTTATTTCAAAACTTGATGCTGATATTTTTAATCAGCCTCTTTATTTAATTAATCAATGCGAAGTGGATATTGAAATTTTACCAAATGATGCAAAATTTGTTCTAATTGCCCCTCCTGTTCTCGGTCTTGCCCAACCTACGCGTTACTATTTTGAAGTTGTGAATTGTAAACTTTATGTAAAGAAGATGGATCTTATGGATGGTTTAGCTTTGGACATTGCCCGAAAACTTGACATTAAACCAGCCCGTTATGCTATAAGAAAGACTATGATGAAACCCCTCTTTATTAGTCAAGGGAGATATGAATTTAATGCCAACCTTTTTATGGATCAAATACCTAGAAGAATAACACTTGGACTTGTCTCTAACTCTGATTATGTTGGAAATTATGGACGCAGTCCTTTCAACTTCCAACCCTTTAATGTTCGCGAAATTACAATAATAGCGAACGGGAGAAGTTATCCTCAAGCCCCCTATGACTTTGATTATATGAATGGAAAATATGTTAGAGCATTTAATGATATGAATGATGCCATAGGGCTAGCAACTTCGTCAGAAAGTAATGGAATTACTTATCAGCAGTACGGTAGTACCCATTGTATATACATTTTTAACCTGACAAATAGTGGTGATGACCAAGGAGGACTATTTGATTTAATAAAAAATGGGACAACTGCTGTGAATATTAAATTCAGTCAACCAGTGCCCGAAGGGGGAATTATGCTTGTAGCTATGGGCGAAGCAGATTCATTAATTATTCTAGATAAAAATCGTACTATTGCTAGTGACACTACTATATAAATAGATTCAGAATTCAATATTGTATTAAAATTTTAAAATGAATAAAATTTCAATTGTTATTTTTCTTATTCGAATTTTTTCTCCTCTTGTTGAATCATTAAGTATAGATGATATTTCAAAAGTGGAACATCTCCCTGAATACGCAGAATATTTAGCAAAAAGAACAACAACATCTACATCCTTTCCTATTAAAATGGATTTCCCAAACTTCCCCACTATTCAACTTTGCAAAGATAGCCCCGGGGAAAATAATATATATGGACATATTTTTTGCTGGGGAATGATAGTCTTATACATTTTGTTTATAATTAGCCTAATTATTTTTCAATTTCGCTCAATTCTTTGGTTCAAAGTAGTACTCCCCCGAAAAAAGTTCGAAGGTAAATGAGATAAACTTTGAAAATTATTTTTAAATTAAGCAAACGATGAACGGATACAAAATAACCCAGATATTGAACTCGAATCCAAAGACACACCGAATTTTTCGGGGATGCTTCCCGTGTGATTTAATTCCAAAGAATGATTTCATAAAATCAATATACATTGTCAATTTAGATCCAAGAGAAAAGAAGGGATCTCATTGGATAGCAATTTATATAAATCTTAATAAAATATACTATTTCGATAGCCTAGCCCTTCCAATAAGTACTTGTATTTTTAATTCATTTCTTAAAAATTTTTCTAATATTAAACGTAATGTTAAACCCTATCAATCACCTATAGCTAAAACTTGCGCTCATCATTGTATCTCTCTAACTTATTTCCTATCTCAAGGCCTATCTTTTGAAGAATATTTAAAATTATTAGACACAAAACAAAATCCAGATTTATTTGTAGTTAAATTAGTGAATAAAATTTTACAATGAATTATTTTTTAAATTACACAGGTGTTGTGGCAAAAAGTGCACAATCAGTGCAAAGCCAAAAAGAGTAAAAGAATAAATTTTCGTTAATCGGTATTAATGTCTTTCTTTGCTTCTTCAATAGGTTGAACTTTAAACATTCCTCGCACCAGTGCCAACCAAAGAAATAGTGATAAATAAAACTGCAACGAGCACCTTTATCAAGCTTCTCCCCATTCTTTAGAGATAAATTTAGAGCTGCCAGATAACTGTGTCTTACACAGGATTTGTATTGACAAAATCCCTACAATTATATTTTATTTATTTCATAAATTTTATTGCTACCTCTATATTAAAATATTTGGTCCCTTCTTCTTGTGACATTTTAAGTAATAAATTTTTATCTGAAAAATTACAGTAATCAGTTTAAAACAAAAGGGAAAAATGGTAAAGTGTAATAAATTAAATATGCATTAATATGTTATGAATTATTAATGAATGACACAGGGTGGCACCCTTTGATCTTTACCATCTGTCGACAGATGGTAAAAATGATTGATGACCTTTACAAAAAGCCCGCCAAATTTTAAGATGAGGTTTAA
This sequence comes from Meloidogyne enterolobii, assembly GCA_963681835.1. NCBI lineage: Eukaryota > Metazoa > Nematoda > Chromadorea > Rhabditida > Meloidogynidae > Meloidogyne > Meloidogyne enterolobii. The sequence goes on along the minus strand of CAVMJV010000012.1, from coordinate 3,493,941 downwards.
AAATTTAGTTTAAACACGCAAGGGAAAGGGAAAGTAGGTCAATGACGAGGGGTCGCGACAATTAATATTTGACTGACACAAAGCGGCACTCTTTGATCTTTTGTTTACACTTTTATTACACTAAAATTCAAATATTTTTAGCGTCCTTTTTTTAACCTTGTAAAAAGAAAGAGTGACATGTGACATGTCAAGAAAGGGGTTGAGGGGTCCGTCAAAGGCGGCACCCTTTGATCTTTTTTTATTACTTTGTTTACTACTTTTTTATTACATTTATTACACTAAAATTCAAATATTTTTAGCGTCCTTTTTTGAACCTTGTAAAAAGGAAAAGTGACATGTGACATGTCAAGAAAAGGGTGAGGGGTCCGTCAAAGGCGGCACCCTTTGATCTTTTTTTTTATTACTTTGTTTACTACTCTTTACATTACAACCTGTCAAAGACAAATTACCATCTGTCCATGAAACATAACCTTCTGTCCAGGACATGTTACCATCTGTCGAAGATGGGCAATAAAATTCTTAATGATTGATGACCTTGACATTTAAAAAAGCCCGCCAAAATTTAAGACGCGTTAATTGACAGAGTATAAATATCGTAAAATTGTAATAACCTCGTCATTCGCGTATATTTTTTACTTTTTACACTTTAATTATTAGACGATAAATCAAATTATTTAAATTTTTTTATTTTTAACAAAATTATTTAAACTTTTTCACTTTTTAATAAAATTATTTAAACTATTTCATTTTTTTTAATTTTTATTACCAAAATTATTTATACTATTTCATTTTTTAAATTTTATCACTAAAATTATTTATACTATTTCATTTTTTAAAGTTTTATTACTAAAATTATTTAAATTTTTCAGTTTTTAACAAAATTATTTAAACTTTTATTTTTTTATTTTTATCACTAAAATTATTTATACTATTTCATTTTTTTATTTTTTAACAAAATTATTTAAAATTTTTTTATTTTTTAACAAAATTATTTATTAAATTGCTTCCTTTTTTAAAGTTTTATTACTAAAATTATTTAAATTTTTCAGTTTTTAACAAAATTATTTAAATTGCTTTATACTTTATTACTAAAATTTTTTAAATTGCTTATATTTTATCACTAAAATTATTTAAATTGTTCATATTTTTTATTAATAATTCTTTAAGTTTTGCTATAATTTATTATAAATGGATCAACAACCACCACAAAAACGACGAAAATTTACTATTGATAATATTCTCGGTATTGGATCGCTATTTTCCATTACTAATTTACTTGGACTACAAACTGGCTCTGGTTCTTCTAAAGAACCAAAGGATTATGTCGATCGTCTCGAAACAACAATCGATCGGAATAAAAAATTTAAATTTTTGAAAAGCCGTAGCAAGTTCCTTATCAAAGACTTGCCTCCCGACCCCGAGGAGTTGTTAAGCAGTATGTTATATATTTATTTAGATATTATGGAAATTTTTTTAGAAATTTTTCAATACTTTCTTAATGAGGCGGTGGAAGAGAGCCGCAACCGTGGTATGAAAGCGGAGCAGATTGGATGCATTGTAAGTAGTCCACTATTGGACCACGATGTTTGGATTCCTGTAAGGTAAGTCAAAATTTATTGAAAAGTATTAAAATAAAATTTTGATTCTTTCAGAGATAGAAACGAGAATACGGTTGAGGCAATTCTCAACCGTTTCTTGTTGGTTGCCCAGAGCTTTCGTCAGAAAGATGTGACGCTTTGGGGACAACCGTTCACAGTTACTGCTACTGTTGTGGACAAAAATGCTCTACCAAAACAACATCAACTCCCTGGAGCAGGAAGACCTAGGAAAACTCAAGTGCGTCACCACATCAACAACCGTGCTTTGATTAAGGCCTGTTTACCCCGTTTTTTAAGGAAAAAATTTTTAAGACTTGAAATTTTAATATAAACATTAATTCATTAAAGTGGGAAGGGGATATAAAGTGGGTTAAAAATGTGAAGTAAAAGCGGAATAAATATAAAAGAAATAATTAAACTGCACAATTATATAGGATTCGGGGAACCCATAATTCATTAGAGTAATATTTTTGTTTCAGATTCAAAACAACGATACTTATTGCCTCTTTTATTCATTAATTGCTTCACTTGTGCATTCGATTTGCTCCTGGTCACCAACTAAATTCTTCAGATATATTAACAATGAACATGGAATGGCAAATAAATTTAAAGAAGATACAATTGAATTAATGGAACAGGTTGGAGCGCCGATGGATTTAGATTTCTACAACGCCGAATATTGGATTCCTTCTGTTGTCGACTACTGGAACAACAAATATTCAGGGCAGAATATCTTCAAAGTCTTTGTCTTCGGTTCAATAGGTAACTATAAGCCGGAGATTAAGATTGGCCCAGATAATTTTGATACGCCGATACTGCTCTTTTACAACAATCAACATTTTGATGGAGTGCGGAAGTCCGGAGGCCTGTTCGGTCAACCTTATTGCTTTTATTGTGAAAAGGTTTATGACCGAGACATTACCCATCGAGCTTCTTGTAGAGCACGATGCATTAAGTGTTCTCGTGTCGGACCCGGCTTTCCGTGTAAAATAATGGCAACATTCACCAAACTTTGTCGATTATGTGGCAAATTATTTAACAACGACAACTGTTACCGATATCATCAGCGATGCGGCTACTGCAACATTTCAAAGCAGTGTGAAAAATGCGGAGTTGTATGGAATGTAAGGGACAACAATAGACAAGGGCGCAAGGGTCATATTTGTGGGGAGAAGCATTGTAGCACATGCGGAGACTACCACGACGCCAAAAGAGGGTGCTTCATCAAACCTCTTGAACCAAAATCTGACAAAAAATATCGATTCGTTGCCTTTGACTTAGAGACAACGCAATATTTACCTTCTGACAAAGGAAAGAAACATGAAGCAAACTTCATCGCAGCGAAAATAACTTGTCCTGAATGCATTTATGAAGTATTTTTTAATAAAAATTTTGAAAAATGAAAAATTTTAGGATAGAGAGTGCAGAGTATGTGGGCAACACCGACTAATCACATTTTCACAAATGCCTTTTACTGAAACAACTGTTGATAAGATGGTTATTTCAGCTCACCCTTTGGAAGCTTTTATTGATTGGCTTTTGAATGAACTTCCTCAGGAACATGATACTTTGGCATTCTCCCACTTTGGCGGGAGGTTTGATATGGTTATTGTCTTTAGAGAATTATTTTTACGAGGTATTAAACTTTAAAATTATAAAGAAATGAAAAAAATTTTTGTAGGCTTTACCCCTGAAATGTTAAAAAGAGGTAATAAGATGTATGAAATGAAAATCGTCTCGAGAGGCAAAAATAAAGGAAGTATAATTTTTCGGGATTCATTCAACCTCATGCCTATGTCTTTGGCTTCGCTAGTCCCAGCTTTCGCTTTAAAAGTTGAAGACAAACCATATTTTCCACATTTGGCAAATCACCCCAACAACTATGGAAAAATGATTTTTCCATCAAAATCAGACTACTTGGCTGATGGAATGCTTCCTGAAAAAAGAAAGCAATTTGATCAGTGGTACGAACAACAACAACAAAATCCTTTTAATCTTGAAGAGGCTCTTGCCTCTTATTGCACCAATGATGTGGAGATTCTGATGGCGGCTCTCATTGCATTTCGCAATGAATTTCTAGAGGTCCAAAATTTGTTATAAATTTTTCAAGTTTAACCAATAGCTTTAATTTAGGTTTCAAAGCGAGAGAATGGAAATAGACCAGCTTCAGACAAAGGACATGATGGAATAGATGTACTCCGGGATTCAATGACAATTGCATCCGCCTGCATGCGTCACTTCAGAACCAATCACCTCAAAGCTGAACATGTCGGCATAGTTCCAGAACGCGGCTATGACAATGTGGATAATCAAAGCCTGCTTGCTTTGAAATTTTTGGAATGGTATGGGGATGAAAACAACGTTATTGTGCAGACTTGCAACTCAGCAAGTGGTGAAAAGCGGTAGATTATAAATAAAAAGGATTTAAAAAATTAAGTTTTAAGGATTGGGACCTACCGATTAGATGGGTGGGTTGAAGACCAAAAACTTGGGATTGAAGTTAACGGGTGCTGTTGGCACGGCTGTCAAAAATGTTACCCGGATGACAACATTGTCCTACCTAACGGTAAAACAGCCGGACGACAAAGGGAATTGGATAAGAAAAGACTTGATTATATCAAGTCTCAAGTTCAACAAGTAGAAGTATATTGGGAATGTGAGATAAAAGATATGTTGGCCAAGGACAAGGATATGAAGATGAAATTTGAAGATTATATAGACAACGGGCCGATCGACATTCGATCAGGATTTTATGGAGGAAGAACTGGCCCTCTTAAATTATTCCACGCAGCACAACCTGGAGAAAGAATATCATACTACGACGTAACTTCCTTGTACCCTTTTATAAATGTCACAACAAATTATCCAACGGGTCATCCGACAGTCCACATTTTGAATGAAAATGTAAATTGGACCAGTTCAACTGACAACAAATATACTCTTGCAATTTTGAAGGTATTTTAAATTTTAAAAAATTTTTAAAGAATACATTTTTAGGTCTTTGTCATCCCTCCCCGCAAGATTGATATTCCCATTCTTCCGGTGAAATCAAATGATAGGCTTCTTTTCCCACTTTGTCTTACCTGCGCGTATGTTTATATTTTGATTTAACAAAAAAGTTAGAAATTTTAGCAAGACTTATCCTGAGGGCGAAGTTATTGAAGAATACCAGTGCACCCACGACGATAGACAACGAGGATGGGTAAGCACGTGTACCTCTGTGGAATTAAATGCAGCGTTGGATGAGGGGTACAGGGTCAACAAAGTCTACCGTGTATTGGAATACACTTCATCGGATAATGGTCTGTTCCGCTCTTACATCGCGGAATTTATGGCCCAGAAGATACACTCTTCTGGGTTCGATGAATCAATCAAGGGTAATTTTGCTGCAGAGGAGAACCTTATTCGCGAATGCGCGGAAAAGTTTGATATCAAAATCGAAAGAAATAAAATGGTAAATATAGTATTTTATAAAAAATTTTCAATTCAAATTTCAGATCCCAAACAAAGGCAAGCGCACTCAAGCAAAGCTTTGTCTCAACAATCTTTGTAATTTTAAAAAAATATTCTGGGGAAAAATAAATTAACTTTAGGGGGCCGCTTTTCACTTAGGAACTTTGGTTTAAGTCAGTGTACGATCACTGACAGCCCTGCTACGTGGCGCAAAATTGTTGACGACCCTAGCAAAGAAGTTTCCTCTGTGGATGAGCTGACATCTGAGGTTATACTCATCTCCCACTTGACCAAGAAAGATTGGGTTGAGGAACATGAGTGTTCCAATGTTGGTAAGTCATGAATTTAATTTTTAATTTTAAATAAAAAATATTTTTTAGTTATATCATTGTGGACTACGTCTTGTGCCCGCTTGCACTTGTTGAAAGCAATGAAGAAAGTTGCTAGGACTCCTGGCTGCACTCTTCTGTACACGGGTAAATATAATTTTAAAACTTCTTTAAATAATTTAAATTTTAGACACCGACTCCCTTATCTTCGTCCATCCAGAAGAAAGAAACCCTTTGGATCTTGGGCCCCACTTGGGGGAATTTACTGATGAATACCCCAAGCATCACATCATAGAATACTGTTCTGGTGGCGCCAAACAGTATGGATTGAAGCTTCAACGCAAAGACCTCCCAGATGCTGAGTTTGAATATGTTCTGAAAGTGCGGGGTATGACATTGAACTGGGATGTTGTTATGAACCAAGGCCTTCGTTATGACGTTTTTAAAGAAAAAGTTTTTCATTTTGCCAACAATGGTTTTTCTGTACCGATCAATATTAATTATCCTAATTTCTTACGCCCATCTGTAAAAAATGGTGCTGTCTTTTCCCTACCCCTCAAAAAAATGTATCGTCCATTTGTAGGTAAGGGTATTGTGCGCCCAAGTGATTTTAAAGTTTTAGATTTTGGTCACACTTTGTAATTGTATTTAATTTAATAAATTTTATTTTGTGCAAAATTAATTGTTACAAGTGTTTAGTTTTAGGGGTAAAAATTCAAAATTAAGAGAAAGAAGATAACATTTAAAATTTAATGAAGAGAAGTGTTAGATTTTAGGGGTAAAAATGCGGAATTAGTGCAAAAAATATAATAAAAAATTTAAAAAATCTCATTTCAAAATTAACAGTTAAAAGTTATCGTTTTTAGGGGTAAAAATGCGGAATTAGTGTAAAGAAAATGTAATTAAAATTAAGAAAACTAAGATCAAAATTAACAGTTAGAAGTTGTCATTTTTAGGGGTAAAAATGCGGAATTAATAAGATGAAGATGAAATTTGAAAATTTCATAAAAATTAACAATTTCGTTATGTGCGCACGTGTTGTCTGTATATACATGATGCACACACTACACATGTGCACACACGTGTGCACAAACTAATAAATTCAAAATTAACAATTAGAAGTAGTCATTTTTAGGGTTAAAAATGCGGAATTAAGATGACGGAGATGAAATTTGGAAAATTTCATTAAAATTAACAATTAAGTCATGTGCGCACGTGTTGTCTGCATATACACGTGTGCACACACTACACATGTGAACACACGTAAGCACAAACTATTTCAAAATTAACAATTAGAAGTAGTCATTTTTAGGGGTAAAATTGCAGAATTAATAAAATGAAAATGAAATTTGAAAATTTCATTAAAGTTAACTAATATGTATGTGTGCACATACGTGCACGCATGTGTGTTGTGTACAAGTTACCAACCTTCCATCTCATCCAGCATATCAAATTCTAATGGTTCATCATTTTTGTCGGAATCAGAAGTTGTTGTTTTGTCGATTCGAAGTTTTTCAGAAACATCCACATACAATGGTTTATCATTTTCCATGACAGGGAAGCTAATATAATCCTCTTCTTTATCATCAACTAATTCAAGTAATTCAAGCGGGTAGTAACGGTCCTCACAACGCCGTGGGAACTTCTCAACCACGCATTGAAGATACGGATAACGTAAACGAATTCTATGCCGTGAATAGTAATGAGCCGTTACTGAAACGTTGTAGGGTCGAGACAATGCTCCATAAGCCATTAGAGTATGCGCTCCTAAATGTAATTTTAATGTACGTGGGAAATGATTAGGAACCTTTATGAGTAAATCCATGAAACGTGAAAGTTTTTCGAAAGTCGTTACGGTCAGAATATAGCGTTCGAACAATCCTTCCTTTTAGCTTTGAATGTAGAAGGGCACGCTTTGCCGGGTGATTTAAATGGTCTCGAAGAGACTTTGGGTGGCAATTAAGTATTTCAGCACACTCATCGATTAAATGACGCATTTTGAAGTTAAGAAATTAATGAATGAAAATTTTTTAAAAAATTTTTTGGCTTTTATACTCTCTCAAAATTTCACCATTACTTAATATTTAAAAAATATTAACTAAAAATTATACGGTCCCTCGATTATACAAAATATTTACAATGACAGATGTTTAATTTATTAAATATTATTCTGTTAAACAATTCGAATGACCTTGAGAATATTCATTCCTTAAAATTTTGGGAACATTTTGGTTAATAACTTTGTTCATGAAAAAGATAAACAGATGCAGTCTTTTGCATCTGATAGGGCAAAGAATTCTCTAGAAAATGACCGGTCAGTTTTTTAAGTTAGGTCCTAGAAAAATTTTTACGACCGTTTTACTAAAGACCATATTTTTCCAAAAATCTCAACTTTACTATTTTTTCCAGTGAAGAAAAATAAAAGGAAAAGGAAGTTAACCCCAAAAGATCAACACCACTGAGATCACCCAACCAATTACGTAACTCAAAAATAAAATTTCTCTTACCCCTCTCCAAACCAATTAGTAGAACAAATTGGTTTCCCTTGCCCCCAGACCAATTAGTCACTAATTGGTTCCCCTCGGTCCAGCCCGTCAGACTCGGCGGCATTTCCCTTTGATCATCAATCAAAGGACTGTCGGTATCCCTTTGATATGGTAGACCCTTCCCGCCCCTCCCCCATACCAATTAGTAAAACAAATTGATTTCCCCTTGCCACCTCCCCGACCAATTTGTCAAGCAATTAGCAGCTTAGATTCCCTTGACCTCCTCCCCAGACCAATTTGTAAAACAAATTGATTTCACCCTTACCCCTTCCCCAGACCAATTAGTCAACTAATTGTTTCCTCTTACACCCAACCCCCAAACCAATTAGTCAAACAATTAACACCTTTTTGTAATAAAATTTTCATTACCCCCTCCTCCAGACCGATCAACCAATCAATCAATCAATCAACTAATTGATTTCCTCTTACACCCAACCCCCAAACCAATTAGTCACTAATTAGTTCCCCTTACACATCCCGCACTTGTCAACAGGTTCGCGATTATACGGGGCAGACCCCTCCCCTTAAAATGATTTATGAGGTACAAATTAGTTCGGACCCCTCCCCCGATTAATAATTTATTACCCTGGCGGTAAGATCAAAGAGGATCATCAAAAAGATCAAAAGAAAAAGCCGACAAAACCCCCTTTTACCCTTTGGTTTTTGTCGGACCCCTCCCCCAGACCCCTCCCCCGACACCCCTCCTATAGGTTGGCGGCATTTCCCTTTGAAACGAAACACGGGGGTTAACTACTGTTTAGTATTGAAGTAGGGCTTTGGTATTGAAACTTGACTCATAGGAAGTTTCGGCCTGGGGGAGAGGGAGGGGAAGTCTTAATCTTGAGCAGTGGTGCTTTCCCTGTTTCTGGAACCAGTATAGGAACTGCTGTTCGGAAAACATGGAACCTTCAATAGTTGGGGAACTACTTTTTCGGATCTCTAGTATAATTTTTGTATATCTCTAATACCTTCTCTCTATTATGATCTAGTTGATCCTCGCAATTCATATATAAATGTTTATTCCTTCCACTTTCTTTCTCCCTGCTTAAATTTAGCAGTTGATAAGTTTGTTTTAGAACGTCCAAGAGACGTTCACGAGAGGCAGTAGCAATATCAATATGTTCAAGTGGGTCCTCAGGGGATGGTGTTTTTGGTAATTGGCGACGTTTAGAGGTGAATGACAATGACAAATGTTGCCTATTATTGGGTATAGGTGGGTTGAATGTTGGCAGTTTATCTTCCGTTTCACAATCTGATAAAGTTGAGGGTGTTACATTTTGGTTAGTCTGTGTGTTGCAGAAATCATCCTGTTTGAGGGGGGATTGATGAGTGGATACTGAAATTTTTGGGAAATTTTTTGGGAATTTTTTAAAGGATTTTTCTGAAGTCTATTTTAAAATATGGGGATAATTAAACAACCAAAATGGCGTTTAAAAGACGGCAAAATTGCCAGAATCGATTTTTCTTTAAAAGTGGCACAAAAAGGAGAGACATAAAGCTAAGAATGGAAGTCATGAGGATTTTCTCGACTAAAATTAGTTTAGACACAAAATGAGAGATGGTTAGCTATATTCTTAGAAAAGTAGTTGGATAGCAGATGGGGGAAAATAAATACTCGTAAAATCCTCTATAATGTGCCTGGATGTGAAATAAATTTATTTAATGAGTTTTTTAAAGGAGGGGAATTAGTTAGGATTTTAAAGAAAATAAAAAGTATTTACATTCACTCGAGGCACCAGCTTTCCGTTCAATCAAAAAATCTTCAGTGTCAGATCGACGAAATTTTACCCTATCCGGTACTGAATCATGTAAGGAGTTAACGATTGCAGGCATTGAATAGTGAAATCTCATTTGCGGTAGATGAGGATGACTTAAAAAATAAAAGTTCTTAAACGGTAGCAAAAATTTTTAGATTCACTAAGAACCCTTCATTTTAAAGCTATAGTATAAAGAGAGTCAAACACTCCAGTCAAACCAGGAAGGCCGAGGCGAGATAAAGTCGGGTCAGATTTCAACATTTTATTACGACAGGAAAATACTTGACAACCGCTAGCTTCGTTCGGATAACTATCGGATAACCCGGTCCATCCCTGAGTCCTACCGATATCTTTCATTTTCAAATGAATGTATTTCAGTATCATCATTATCATCGTTTAATTTTTGTTGCTTAAAATCTTCCAAATCTTGGTCAGAATATTCGTCATCTATGCTTGAATGCTTGTTAGTCCTCTCATCCCCCTCATAATTTGTTGTCAAGACTCGATCCCGATTTACCAAACAACCGCTAGCTATTTGCTGCTCTAAATCACTTATTTCAGATTCGCTTAGTAAATCAATCTAAAAATTAGATTTGTAAATAGGAATCGGATTTTGCTTGCCTGGGCAAAAGGAGGACTTCCACGCCTACAAAGACGCATTGCCGCTGAATGGTGCATTAATTGTTGACGTTTCCGTCTTTGAGAATGGAATAAATCAAGGCTCTGTTCCTCTTCGTCGTCAGAAAAGTAGGAAGAGAATGAGGAGTTCATTGTATCGGACAATTCTTGAATTATGAAAAAATATTTTTCAAAAATGAAGTACAGTTGAACCTCACTAAAATACACATGTGCCTGACTATCAGGGTTGGCGGATCCGGAGCCGAAAAGTCCAGAAATCCGGGAAACCCGGTACTGTTGTCGGATCCGGATACCCTGTAATTTTCTAAGATCCGCCGACCTTGCTTACTATATCTTATTGTTTTAAATGGAGGGTATCGTACATAGGCAACTTTCTCACCCTTTGACCAACCAAATTAAAAAATATTTTAAATTGCCATGTGCCTTATATTCAGATTCGACTGTAAGTACTAATAATCAAACTACTTGAATTATCAACAGCTGAGTGACATTTAAAACCGGGAGGTAAAGTCAGATATCCACCATGTAAAGAAGCATAATTTGGTGTATTGGATCCATCATCATCCGCCATAGGGATCAAATCGGTGTTTTCACTACCGGTAAAAATATCCTTTTTCCTCAACTTTTCTGCTTCGAGTTTGTCTTCTTTCTTTTCATTTTGCAAGGGAATTTCAATCATTTCGCTATTAAATTGGCCAGGAGCCGACCAGCTACTTTCTTTTCGATAATTCAAGTCTTGCTTTTCAGAAGATAACATTTTCATATCTTTAGAAAATTCTTCATCACCCTCCCCAATTTCAAAAGAATCTGGTGAGTCATTTGGACATGCTGGGGCTGACCAACAATCTTGTTCCAGTTGGTGTTGGTTCTGCAGTTCAGGAGATGTGGGAAGAGTGTGGATGGGGGAGTATTGGGATGGAGAACAGCCAGCTAGATTATCCGAATGTTTTCGGTTGTTTTTGAGGTCATCCTCGATGCGAAACTGAAAAAATGGAGAAAATTTATTAAAGTGGGCATCATTATGAAGATGCCCCTTAGGACCTTAGGGATACCCCTTGGTAAAGATAATCCCTTAAGGATACCCCTTGGTAAGGGGGTAATGAGGATACGCCTTTGTCTAATTCTAAAGGGTCTCAAAAGTTTAGGGTCGACTTATCAGTCAATCTTTAGTTGAGGAATGCAAAAGAATTATTTAAATAGATTTACCTGTAAAATGTCTCCTTTATGCAAATCTATCATTTCCATAATTTCTTCTTGACTGTCATTAATACCTTCTTTTACAATTTTTGAACAGAGAAGCGGCTTTGAATGAGAAGTTGAAGCAGAATGAGAGGTAAATCCGGCTAACGCGGACTTGGATTTGCGTAGAGGAATAAGGGCAGAATGTGCTGCGAAACTGTTTTGAGGAATGATTCATTATGGGATTCCGTTAATATATTTTTAAATACACGTCGAAACTCACTAAAAGGGGATGAAATAATGAACCCTGGGGCCTGTAAAAATGAACGCAATGATCAACCAACTATTAAAAACATCATCTAAATTGAGGTAGAGCTGTGCCGAAACAGGAGTTAGAAAGCAAAAAATGTAAAACCAAAGACGTAATTCAGTGGAAGTAGAAAGGCGAAACTGGCACACCCTGGTATTTAGTGTATTTAATAGTGAAGTTCGACTGTGTAAACTATGGTTGACCGGGATCGTGATTGGATCGGTCAGTATTATCCCGGTTTTTGAATACCGATCCCGAGTCCAAAAGATATATTCCGATCCCAATTTTGGCCAATGCCGATCCCGGCTTGGGACCGGAATCGGAGTCAATATTTCAAATCACGATCCCGATTTTAGGTAGGGTCAACCCTAGTGTAAAGAATAAATAAAAGTTTAAAATATACAATTCTTCATCGCTATCCTCCTCATCTACATGACAACCATTTTCGAAATTTAATTCATTCGTAATTTTATTTTCCTCCTCTCTACCATCTGATTCCAAAAGCTTTTTATGTTTAAATTGGAAATCCTTTTAATTTTTATTTTTTAAAAATTTATTTAGACTAAAAAACCAAATTAGCATGTGCCGAAATACTTTGAGAAATTTTCTTTAAATTTCCCCTTTCAAAATTTTTTTGATTGTTTAAAATTATTTGTTGAATTTCGTCGTCTTCCTCATCGCACTTTTCTTCCAAATAAATATTATTTGGTTGATTCATTAGGGGCGAAATTTTAAATTATTTTTAAATTAACTATAGTGTTGTTTGAAGGAAGAAAAAAGAGGATAATCCTTTATTGAAAAAAATATTTTTAAGTTCAAATCAGGAATGGACCGGGTTGAGAAAAAAAAGTCAGTCGGGTTTCGTGTCGCGTATTCGAAATTTTCTTCGGATCGGGTTTCAAGTTTTGATTTTCGAAATTTCGATTTCGTGTTGATGTTTTCGGATTTGAGTTTTTGAAAATTTTCTTTGGACCTGCTTTCTCGGAATTTTCTTAGGGTCGGGTTTCTCGCCAAAAAAAGACCAGATTTCAAATTTCGGGTAACCCGGCCCATCTCTGGTTAAGATAGGTCTTGATATTGCTTTACATAAATAATAATGACAATATAATTTATCAAATAAAGCCAAAACTAAAAATAAAATTTATTGAATGCTTCTTCTCTTTATTTTAAAAACACACACAATATGTGAGGGGTTAGTCTAAAACGGCACACGAATGTTTTTTAATGCATGTCTCTTTGCTGCACTATTTTCTAAGCTTTATCTAAATAGCATATATTTCTAAATTTTTCTATAGTTTTTTATGTGCCTCTTAAAAATGTGCGAGCAACACAAAAATTGAGCTAGACAGCTAGTATATTGTTGAAATAATATTAAAAAAAAGTAATTTGTTTACTAAAATGAATTTAAAAAACAATGAGATTATGGATAGTTATAGTTTTTAATTGTATAAAAATTATGGTGAAATTTTGGTGAAAAGTTTTTTGTGTTTCAACATGTCTATCGAAATGATTATAAATAAAGAAAATGATGTCATAAGATAGTGCCGACTTGAGCTATCCGAGACCGAAAATTTTTCAAGACCCAAGACTAAAACTAGACCCCAAGGCCAAGAGCCAGGACCAAGTCTTGTACAGCTAGTGCCTACCCAATTCAAAAAAATTGTAAATAATTGGATGGGACTTGATTTTGAGGGCTTAGCGATGCTTGAAACCATTCAAATAATCACCGACAGATCATTTTCATTATTGCTGAAAGGAAAGGGGTGAAAGGAAACTTGATCACCCTTTGTTTTTTAAACAAAATGAATGAGTTATGTTAAACATAAACAGCTAAAACCTCGATTAGTTGTCGGTTTGGAACCGAACTGAAGAACCGAGATTTTTCGTTTGCTTCCGGATATCCAGAGATTTTCTAGGAGCCGAAAACCCTAGTTTCTATAGCATCAAAAATCAACAAATTTAATGTAACTTTATAATTTATGTTTAATAAAAAATTATTATTCTTGCGTAACTTATCTTTCCTACGTTTTGGTTTATTTCCTGTCTGTTCCAGGTTGTGCCTAAAAAATTTTCCATCAAAACGAGTTTCATAAATAATATTATTTTTAAACATACTAAAATAAATAAAAGATAATCTCCTTTTTTAATATACTTTTGTCCTTCAATGTGTGTAATATTAAAGTGTTTTTTGAATATGCCTTATAAAAATATTTATTTATATTTGCAGTTTTTAGACGTTTTGTTGAACAATTTTGTGTGTTTATTTTTCCTGTCTCTAATGCATGGAAAAGTTCGTGCTGAAAATTAAGAATATGACGTAGCCCCATACTAAATTAGAGCCCCACGCTAAAATAGAGCCCCCACTTTTGGTTCTTCAGTTTAAGATATTTGGATCAAGGATCTCACAGGTCCAACTCGACTTTCAACTCGACTTTCAAGTTATAGAATGGTGCATCCCTTACGTGAAGTTTGTCACTTACCTGAACGAACTTTACCCCAACCTTAAAATAGCCAGACCTTTTTAAAATACCAATACTGTATCTAATAATGAGATTAGATTCATTAATATTTTAATTTTATAGATGTATTTAATTTTTATTCAATTGCTAACGAAATTTTTCTTTCTCCATTTTTCTGTCTTTTTATCATTTTTTGTATTTAATTATGGACAACAACAATTTGGATATTCTAATAATAATCCTTTTTATTCTTCCTTAAGTCAATCACCTTTTTCTTCCTTTTCCCCATACGGGAAGTCCAGTTACTTTTACTTGACCCCTTATGGTAATTATGGACAAAGTGGTTATGAGGTGAAGGAAAATCTAAAAATATTTTGATTGAAGATTTTTTAGGGGCCACCATTCGGAATTAATTCTTATTGGCAGCCAGGCATTGCTTATCCTTCAGGATATGGTTATGGACAGTCAGGAGGATATAAGTAGGTTGACCCAAAAAATTTTTTTAGGCCTCTTCCACCTAGAGAATTTTTTTGAAGAGTTTCTAGGGGCCACCATTCCCTCCCCTTTTACATTTTTTGAACGGTTTTGCACGCAACTGTATCAGAAGTGTGCCCACTTTCGCCTTTTGTCCTTTGCTAAATTTCGTTTGGTGTTTCGCCTTTCGTATTTCGTCAAATTTCGTCTTTATGGGATTTAGCCCTTCCTTTTTCTCTCTTTAAAATCCCGGCACACCCCTGATGCATATCTTTACAATACCCAAATTTTGCAATTTAAGCCCTTCCCTACAATGCATTGACCAATCAACAACTTGTGCATTACAAGCAAGTTCAGGCAAATGTACCTACAGTCCAAACACACTTGCAAACTGTCCAATTTCTTGTGGTGTCCCCTGTCCAGCATCGAATTACTTACCTAATTATTACAATAATGGAGGAGGGAACCCTTTATTCCAACAACCACCAATCCCTTCCTCAACCCAACCTTATAGCCCCTCAACAACCACTCAATACAATTACAACGACAATTTCTCCACCAATCAACCTTTCAACAATCAACCTTTCTTTTGCAGAGATTCGCACATTTTTGGCTGCCCAAATTGGGCAAAATTAAATTTTTGCCAAAAAATTCCGGAATTTATGTTAAATTATTGTAGAGCAAGTTGTGGGGTTTGCAATAATAATTACCTTCCTTCCCCATATAAAACAACAACCAGAAATCCGTTTAATCCCCAAAGCACTTTTATGCCCTTAGGCAATAAATATTTTAATAATGAAGAGTTGGAAGGACCTCCAGAGCCTTTTGGAGAACTTTATTCGAATGAATTTTTACAAAAACAGGGTTGGAATATTGAATATTTTTGAGTATAAAGAAATTTTTTTCTTAAAGATAATCAACTTCCAAATAATTTCTTGCCTTATTCTCATTATTATTATTTAAATTCCCCGTTAAAAGCAGCTACAGAAAGGAAAGAAAAACAAATAAAAATGGCAGATAATGCAGATTTTCAGCAAAATAAGGTAGAGAAATTTTAAGGCTCTATTAAAGGACATGTGGGTAAATATAAACGCACAGACCTGTAATGCAGGTTTCAATCAGAATTCCGACTAAAAATCCCTAAAATGCCTAGCTTGAGTGCCTAGCTTGACCTCCAAATGACTAGCTTGACCGATCATCTTAAGACGCCCCAAGACCTTGCCTTCCTTATTTGTTAGAGCGGATAGAGAGACTTTGCCTCCGTTTAAGGTAGACCCAAGGCCTTGCCACCTTGTTTCCTTTAAGTTTGGCTAGGCCGGCTAAGTCGTGAGATATTAGGGATCGGCGCTATTGTGGACCAAAGGGCGAACACTGAAGAAAGTTTATTAGCTTATTGGTCTCAAAAAGAATAGTAATAGATTGATTGACGGCCACAGAAATTTAATCGGAATTACGACTTCCTCCCGATTTCCGAGTTCCGATTTCCGACTGTTCCGATTTTCGGCACCTTTGTCATTTCCGATCGACCCCTACTGTAATGTCTATAAATAAATTTCTAATTTTTTAAAGATTTTATTCAGCGAGGATGAACAACAACAACAATTATTACAACAAAATAATTTACCAACCAATCAAAAACAGCACCAATTAACACCATCACAAATGCCTCCATCTACTTTAACTACCCAACATTCAAGTACTAGCAAATTAATTAAAATGGATGATTTATTAGATAATTAATTAAATAATTAAATATTTTATTTGTTTATTTGTCTTATAAAATGTTTTTTAAAAACTTTTTTTAAATGGATTATTGTAGTACAAAATAAAATCGTGTAAAGCAATGTTATTTATTTAGTATGAGGTTAACAAAAATTTAAGTATCTGGCAGGAGTTGTTTTTGCAACTTTATGAAGCTTTTCAGGCTTTCAATTACACGCTTGCAAGTAATCTAAAACAGAGATCCTGTAAATTGGGAAATATTCCCGGATCCCGGAACGGGATTGAGTTTAAAAATTTTGAACGGGACGTGATCCCGCGGGAGTAATCCCGTAAATCCCGTTTGTCGCTAAAAACCTGGGATTCCGGGACGGGATCCCGTACGGGGTCCCGTCCCGTGCCGAGCTCTATTATAGATATACTCTTTAACAAGACAGTAATAGAATTTAGCAAAAAAATAATATTTAAATTTATTTTCTATTTTAGTATTTTAACCCAATTTTTGCTTTAATAAAAAGCATTTATATTATATTTCAACTTTTCCTTAACAAAAAATACCGCACCTTTATTTTTATTACATATTTTTTTTTATTGTTTCTGTTAATTGTTAACAATTGTAAAAAATTTACTACTATTTTATTTTTACGACAAGGAAAAAATATTATTTTGATAAAAACAAAATCGGGCATTTTTTTTATTTTTGAGAATAAAAAATAATAAATAAAATTATTTTTATTTTCTGTTGACATCTACATAATATTAATTAATTTATTAAACTAAAATTTTTGTTAATTAATTATAATTTTCTTTTAATCCAAAAATTTATTTTAAAAATTTTTTCTAAAGTTGCCGATTATTTTAAAATTAAAGGGATGAATTATTTTTATTATTTTATTTTGAAATATTCAACAAATGTTAATTAAAAAACAAAAAATAATTATAATTTTATTTTTTGTTAAATATTTAACTATGAATTGTATAATCGCTAGTAGGGAGGATAAAAATATTCCGAAAATTACAAATTTGGAAATTAGTGAAGAGGAGGGATTTAAGGTGATATATTTTGAATTTTAAGAGGGTGTTTATCACAAGACGGATCGGAATTCTTAAGTTATTTGGAATTACGAGTTCCGCACTTTTAGGTTTCCAAAACTCTCTTTTTCCTTCCAATTTTCTAAACTTTTTTTTAATTTCCAACTTCTTACAATTAGTTCCAACATTTGAGTTGGTTCTGATTTCTTTAACTACATATACCGTAAAAGTGTGGTTGCTAGTTAAATAACCAGCACTTTTACGCTTTTACCTGAACTATAATACGATCGTAAATTAACGAAGACTTGGGGTAAACGAGGTCTTAACGATGGTAGAATAACGGTATCTAATAATGGTTATTTGTCCCGAATTTTTTATCTTAAGGTACGAGTCCACGGCTTTAAAAGATACTGGTTATACCCCTCTTTTATTATATGATCTTCATCGAGGTTCGAGTTGAATAGATTATGGGCAGTCAGAATTTTTTTCGGTCCAAAAAAAGGTCAAATTATTGACCTTTTAGAAACCTAAAAATTATATTTTTCAAATTTAGATTTACGAGGATTGGATAAACAAAGCTTTTGCCTCACTATTAAATGCTTATTTGCAATCCAAGTTTAAAAATTTTTCAAAAATTTTCAAAAAAATTTTTTCAAATTTTTTTAAAGAATAAATTCGAAGGAATTAAATAAAAATAAATTTGAAGAAATTTCCAAATGTTTTTCAAAAAATGAATTGACGCTTCCAATAATGTCTAAATGTGTTTTAAAAATATTAAAAGACAAAAAATTTGAAACTAAAAGATTTTTGAAATTTAATGGGAAAAAGAGAAAAAATGGAAAATTTAGGAACGAAAATATTAAAACAACAAAGATATCACAACAAAAAATAGGTAAAAAAGATATTTAATAAAACGTAGGGCGCCGGGCGCCAGCCGGCGTTGATCGACTATAACCAGTGTGGCCCTTTCCAAATCACTAAAAGGGGGCATGGGCTCTCAAAAAGGGGGTAAAGAGAGGGCGAAATTTGTCAAAAAGAGGGCAAGTGCTTCCCAAATGAGCTATAACATAATTTAGCCTTGATCTAGCTGATTAAGTTGACAGGCTCTCTCAGTTTACTCCGACCCTGATAAAAATTTTTTGAGGGGAAATTTTTTATGAGAGGAAATTGATGATAATGATCAGATCGAGATAAGATTTCGAATAAAAATCAGGTTTCTAATGTAGAAAGTACCGTACTTCCTCTACTAGAATTCCCAGACATTCTATTTTTCAATCACCTTCCAAAAGGGCAGTCTAATGGAGGGGGCATTCTATTAGAGGAAATACGGTATCCTCAACACGCGGAAATGCTACAAGTTTACATAAGTGAGGTATTTCTTTTTTCATATTATAGAAATAAAGAAGCAGCCAAATTACATCCTTTCGGATGCAAAAAGAATACAAGGTCTTAGCCCCGTTGGGGGGTTGGCACGTTTTTTAATGACTGATATGTTAAAGCGTACAAATAGAAGTGAAATTAAACCGTAATTTTTTTCTTAATTTTTAAAAAATACTCTGGAAAAATTAAAAACTCAATATTAGATGACCCTGTATATTAACGCGAAATTCATTCATATCTATTTTAGGTGGCAAAAAACAATGGAAGAAATAAAGAATTTGCAAGCATTAAAAGAAAAAATACCATTTAATAAATCTCCATTTATTTTAGGTAAAAATTAGGGTTGGACACAACCGGTTATTAACCGATACCTCCGGGTTTCGGTTAATCTAATTTTAAAATATTCGGTTTTCGATTTTGAGTACCGGTTTTATTTTGGGGGAATTTTTAATAAAATCACTCATTTTCATAATTTCCGGATTTAAAATTTTCTAAAAACGGTTAATTTTTGGCAAAAAATATCAAAAATTACGGTTCTAAAACCAGTCGTATCCAACCCTAGTAAAAATTTAAAAACAAATATTCTATAAAATTAAAAAAAAAGATTTTAAGGACAAAAAGATTCTCCAATAAATACAAAAATTAACAAATTAATTAATGATGGAATAAAAATAGCAAATAAATTAACAAAAAATAAAGAAGAAAATAAAGTAGAGAACAATAGAAATGTCAATTTTCTTTCCCCAAGATTTTTGAGTTTGACGGAAAATAAAAATAATAATAAGGCAAGTTTTAAAGTTTTTGATTATGTTTCTACCATTAGTGGTACTTTATTAATATCCCGCCCCCCACCCCTATTTGAGTGTCAGATTATTTTTCCCTTTTTTGCTGTCAATCATTTATTCCCCTCCTTTTTTAATACCAATCATTTTCTTCCCTCGAATATGGGACACCCAAAAGGGCGCGCTGCCATAACGGTGCAAAGCCATAACCTTTTGTAATATTTTTGGCCCTTGTCAGTTTTGTTATCAATCTCTTTAGCTCGATGAAAGGAATCGTTTAATATTAAGTTTTGTAAGGCTCGAAAACCTTGAAGCAAGTTATGGCTTTGCGCCTTTGTGGCCGCGCGCCCTTTTGGGTGTCTTATATGAGGGAAAAAAATGATTGACATTAAAAAAGGAAAAAAAAATAAATGAATGGCAGGTAAAAAGGAAAATTAATCTGAGACTCAAATAGGGGTGGGGGGCGGGATATTAATAAAGAACCCCATTAGTTTAGGTCAGGTAAAACTTGGGTATAATTTACCTAATCTAATAAGTCTACCTAACTAGCGGATAAAGGCGGTAATGGGCAAAAGAAGAGGTCGGTAGGGAAATCTAAAGGTGTCGGGAATTGGATTTTTGATAACCATCGATGTACTTTAAAATGTAATTTAAAGGAAATTAAAGAAAAAATGATTTTGACCCAAATGAACCCTTATCAATTTTTTGATTTTATGTTGAAGAGATTAAGGTTGGCGATACGGATTTTAAAAAGGCCAGAGTTCCTAAATTTTCGGTATATATCAGTTTTAGATCTGTTGGAATGTCCTCTATTTAATGATATAAATTTTGAAATTTTTTATTTAAAAATCAATTTATACTAATTTTTAGCAAAAAGTGCCTCATTTTTTAGTCATTTTTTAAGGAAAAGAGTACCTTACAAGAAAATTCATAACTTTTGAGAAAATCGGTCAAAATTTTTAATTTTTTGGTAAATCATAGGTAACATTCCGAACTATATTTTGGCAAAAAAATAAATTTTTAGCTCTATTTTAAAAGAAGTTATGATTTTTCTTCAAAATAAGGAGAAATGAAAAAATGAGCGACGCCAAACACTCTGCTTAGGGAAAAGTTTTCGTTTACGACCTTACAAATTTTCAAAATTTTCGCCTGCAGTCAAAGATAATGTATTTTTGGCGCCGAAGGCGCCAAAAATTTTTTTTATTGTAAATTCCCGACTCCCGATCCCGACTCCCGAGGTCATTTCCCGACCCGACTCCCGTTTCCCGATTCCCGAGTTTTTTCTTCTCCCGAACATCACTACTATGCAGGATTCCTCTGCTTTTCTTTGAAATGCTCGCGCCGCAGCTCAAAAATAATCTCTTCGCTCAAAAAATAATTTATTTTACTTTTTGAGTGAGGGACGTATCGGCTAAGCCTTAAGGGCACTAAATCCTTTTATCTATTCAAAAATATTTAAATTTTTTCCAGTTTTCTAATTTATTATCTCCATCATTATTCAGTTTACATAATGAAGGGAAAGGGTTAGAAAAAGAATTAAGCTTACCTAAATTATTAAAATTAACAAAAATTAATGGCCGAGACCAACAAGAATGGCTAAATTTAATAATGGAATATTCTGGAGTAAATCAACAAATTGAAGAAATTAAAGTTTATTTTATTTAAAAATAATTAATAAAAAATATTTATTTAAAAAGGAAGCTTTTAATTTTAATTCAAACAAAATGTATGATCAAAATTTGGATAAAAATATCGAAAAATGTTATGAAAATCAATTTAAAGGAGCATATTTAAATAGAAAAAATGTAAAAAATTTTTTAAAAATTATCTAACCTCATTTTTAGATACGCTCAATATTAGGTGACCTCTATTTAAGATACCTCTCATTATAAGGAGCATTTTCTAAATCCATGGGGATATTCTAGAGTGAAGTATGACTATGATTAAAATAGTCTAGAACCTCGGTTTAGAGCACACAATATGTATATCTAATCTAAGGATACAGGGTACAATATTTTCGATTCAGGAGTGTATCTTAGAGTGAGATCTGGCTATATTTATATTCGTTTTAATTAGAATAATCTAGAGCAGACTTGGTAATGGTCATGAATTATGTTTGGCGATTATGAAGAAAGAAAAATCGCAACGTATCCTGATATTTACGACGGATTTAGACGGAGATTCGCAGGCATTGAACCTATCTGTATCCATATCCGTATCCATTACCAGGCCTGGTTTAGAGCCGCTATAAGTACAATTTCAATCTAGGATACCTTTCTAACATTTGTTTGGCCATTATATGGGGGATGATTGACTAAGCACCTATTTTTGATACTTCCCATTATAAGATACAATTTTTAAGATCCAAAGGGTATCTTAAATAAGGTCCGATTATTTAATTTAAAATATTTTTTAATTAAAAAAGATACAAAATATGTTTGGCGATTATGAAGAAAGAAAAATCGCAACATGGGAAGAATTAAATAAAAAATTTAATTATAAACAAGTAAATTAATTTTTTCTAATTTCTAAAAATTTTTTAATCAAAATTAAAGAGAAAAGAATTAGACCAAATAGGCTATTCAATGCTTACTAGAGACCAATTAAAATTTTTGTATGGCCCAAAATCTCCCTTCAATGACTCTGTGACACTTGAAAGATTGTTGCCTTTAACAGAGTTTTTAACTATAAATCAGGTAAATTGAAGGAATTTTAAATAAATATAAATATGTTAAAAGATAATCGAAAGGGATATCAAAAAAATATCGCAAATGAGTTCTTTTAATATTCGACAACACGATGTTGTGGTAAGGATATTTATAGTAGGGTTAACATATCAGAACGAGAGTTGACGGGTCCGGACACGCAAGAGCCCGGATGTCCTAAAATTTCCGGTCGGATATCGATCAGGATATACGGAGATTCCAAGACTCCACCAACTAACCCTAGTCGGGATAGCTCAATAAATTAAAGTTTGATTAAACATCTATTTACCAATAAAAATCTAGCATATCTACCAATTTAAGTTCCGGAAGATATTTTGGTCAGAAGTAAGTGTGCCCGTTCGAAAACGAACTAAGAAACCGTGAAATTTTTGTAATAAGGGTTAATCCTTAACTACAAATTAGTGATCTATTATATGAGTAAAAGAACCTAATAAAGGGGTACACCCCATTATACGGCCGCCCAATATACCGCCGCCAGTAGACCGCATGCCCATTATACCGCACGTCCATTATACCGCCGCTAAAAATTTTTTTATTATTTTGGCGGGGATAGTTGATCGGTCAACGGAGGAAGTTGTCCCATCAACGGGGTAAGTTGTGGGCGCTAGAGACAGGGGGCGCTAGAGACAATCTCAAAAAACGCAGAATCAGAATCGAAAGCCCCAGGTGCACTCAAAGATTTTTGGACGATTTAATTTAAATAAATTTTTCTTTTTTTTTCTAGCTTTCCCCAAGTGTGTTTAAACCGGGAATATTAAATCCAACGTAAATTTATAATTAAAATTACAAAAAAAATTTTTTACAGTCGAGCAAGTCAACCATTTATTCTTTCACCTGCTCTATTTTCTCCAACAATTCTTTCACCAAATATTTTTGGTGCTGGAATTCTTTCTCCTAGGCTTTTTTCACCTACAGTTTTTAATTTTTTTAAATTTAAATTTTTTTTTTCAAAAAAAGATTTTAGCACCTAAAGTCATGTCACCTCTAATCTTAAACCCTCTAATGTTCTCACCAATTATACTTTCACCACTTGTAATGGAACCATTTATTCTATCTCCTGGATTTTTTCATTCCGTGGTAATTTTTTGAATTTTTTATTATGGACCGAGATCTATTAAGATCACGGTTAGCTAGATTTCTAATGATCCCTAAGCCAGGCCTGAGTTTTTTAAAAAATTCCCATATTCTGCCAAACCCCATCAATAAGACTAAAAACTCGTTTTGGCAACGGCTTCCGGACTTATGTGAAGTGGACATTTGATAGTACGCGTACTCTTTAAGTGTCCACTCCTTTATTGTCCACTATCCAATTTTTCACTCTCCAAATGTCCGGGCACGTTGACAACATAGCCTTATTGGCAAAACATAGGTTTTTAAATTTCTTTCATTTGTAGATATCTCCAAAATTAGATACGCCTCAATTTAAGATAAATTAAACCTTGGCTGGTCACTAGGTGTAGGTAGGATGACTTAAACCAGACCTGGTCACGGATACCGATTTTGGTATCCGTATCCGGATATTTATGGCGGATACAGGCGGATATCCGCAGGCATTTTGGTATTATCTGTATCCATATCCGTATCCATGACCAGGTCTGACTTAAACACTATGAACTCATCCAAAAGTGCCTAAGCGATACCCTCTATTTAAGATACTTTGTACGATTTTTTCAACCCAAGCAGGCATATAAAAATAAGAAACATCTTAATTTTTTAATTTTTAGATTTTAAGCCCTTATATACTGACTCCAATAATACTTTCACCATTCCTTCTCTCATCAGTTGTTCTAAGCCCATCAGCACTTTCGCCTCTAATTTTAAGTCCATTTGCATTAAATCCTCAAGTATTGTCACCTAAAGCATTTTCTGGACTTGTACTCTCTCCATATGCTTTTTCGCCTGTTTTATTGAGCAAAACATATCATTATGTGGTTATACTTTCGCCCAGTTTGATGAGTTGATTTGTGAATGATTAAACAATATTTTGATGGATTTTAAAAGAATTGGAGTTGCGAGATTTATTGGAATTTTTTTAATGTTTAAAAACATAACAAACAACTCCCAACCAGACCCGGTCACGGACACTGATCTGGGTATCCGTATCCACATGTTTACGGCGGATACAGACGGATACAGGCGGATATCCGCAGGCATTTTGATATTATCTGTATCCATATCCGTGACCAGGTCTGCTCTCGACTCTAATTAATTGAACTCATATTTTTATTTTGTAAATGATTCAATAAAAATTAATAAAAAAAATATAAATTTGTGTATATCAATTAATTTATTAATTGTTTGATTTTAATTAGTGACCAGATGCATGAGGGGTTCTACATATAGACCTCCTTTTTGATTTCGGAATGCGCGATTTATCTCGCGGGATTCCGTTTCGCAAAGATTTTTAGAAAAAATCTAAAGACAATATTTTTTTACTCAGACAATATTTTTGAATTTAAATTTAAAAAAATAATTATTTTTATTGTTTGGCAAAATGTCATTAAATTTAAATATTTAAGGTTCCCATTTTTTTACTATGGGTATTCTCTTAAAAATCCTTTCCATAACTCTAATAATTAGAAAACGCAAACTTTTTAAAATAAATTTTTTAGACTTTAAAAAATTTAACAAAAATGCCAAAATATTTAAGAAGAAAATGTGAAAAAAAGCGTGGAGACAAGAATAAATTTGGTGAAAGAAAATTAATTGAAAAAGATGGTGAAAATCAGGGTGACTTTTATTCTTGAGATTTTTAATCGCTTATTTAATCATTATGTTCTAGTCTATGGACAAGTTCAAAAGCTCCTTGGAAATTGCCGACTATTAGCTTTTTGTTTTGACGGCAAAGACCGTCTATGCCGTATTCGCGGAAGTTTACGTAAAATTACGTGGATAAATGTTGGTGATATTGTTTTGATTGGACTTAGAGAATATCAGGATAATATGGTGCTTCTTTCTTTAAATATACATCAGAGATCGAGCTGGGTCTTGAACAAGGCCTGGATTTTTCCTGTGCCCAGAGTCTAGGCATATTTTGACCTTCCTGGGGGTTTTCCTGGCCTTGGGTTTTTCCTGGTTTTTTTTGACAGGCCCAGGATCCGGCCCAGGTCAATAAATCGAACAAACCCAGAGTTTAGGAACAGGCCCAGACTTTTCAAAAATCTCGATTTCTAATATACATCGTCCTTTCACCAAATTTTTATAGGGAGACGTAATCTTAAAATATACGCAAGACGAGGTTCGCGCTCTGAGGGAGTCTGGTCAAATAAGTGAAACTGTGAAAGTGAACGATAAAGATGTTGAAATTTTGTTTGGTAAATATTCAATTAGAAAATTTCCAAAAAAAATTTTTTTCTTAAGAGAATAAGGATAAAAATGAGGAAATTACTGTTATGCCTCAAATGAGAAAATTTTCGATTAGTGAAAGTGAAGAGGAAACGGATGAAGAAGAAATTGAGGAGGGGAAGGCAAATTATGTTGAGGAAGAGGGAAAATAAGAAGAGTGAGGAAGGCAAAAATTAATTGACATTCAATTAAAAAAAATTTTTGTACTTTTGTTCCAAATATTGACATGTTTTGTAGACCTTTTGAAATACAAGATTTTTATTTTTTATTCTCTCAAATTTTTAAAGTATTTTATCCAAATTAAAATGACAAAGATTTTTATTGTTTTTTTACATTGGATACATTTCAGCAGTTTATCAACTATTACGTTTTATCACGTCCAAGATAAATTTCTAAGCGTTGACGGAACAAAATCGGACTGAAAAATCCTGGATTAAATTTTTATTTGTTTATCTGTCCGCAGTTGAATTTTACGAGACTTTTGGTGGGGTATTTGGTGGTGTTTATTTTTTGATTAAAAATTAGAGACCGGCGCGTCTCAGGATCCCGCGGGAATACCGTTCCCGCACTCTCAATTTTCGAGATGCGGGACTTTGCGGGATTTATCATGCAAAATCCTGATCCACAAAAATTTAAAGAATTTCACATGCGGGATCTCGCAAACACGATTTTGCCGACCACTATGTCAAACGTAATATACATACAATACACAACATTTTTATACAATAAATACAAAAAATCACAACACAAATATGTACAATACAAATAATCACAACAAAACAAAATTATCCACCAATTTTTCTCCTTCCCCAAACATCTACTTTCTTAGAGCCAATTGGAAAACACAAATACATCATCTCATGTTCTTGTGGATTATCTACACCAAACATTTTATACTCCACAACTTTATAACGTTCTTCTTCATTCTCCAACTCTGGATCCTCCATTTGAAAATAGCGTTCTTCTTCTTTTACCAGGTCGCCACGCATTTTTCGCCAAAAATCGTCTAAATAGAAGCCTCGATATCCGTGAATAACAACGTGATGGTACATAAGTTCGTATCCTCCAAGAGAACTGGAGTGTTCTTTGCCGATCAGATAAAAACGGTTTGTGTGGAACTTCAACGGAGAATCGCCAAAAAATAATTCGAGAATGTCCGGATTGATAAAGCCTTGTTCAACTTTGAAGTTTTCGATGAAGCAATGGGAAAGCTTCTTTAGCCAGAAACGAAAAACAAGCATTTCTTCAATTGTTTCTGGATATCGTTTTAATTGCAGTCGAAGAAATTTAGGCGATGTTACATCTAGAAATGAAAAAGTTAACTGATACAAGCTTCAAAAGTTCACCTGTTTCTCCTGATTCAAACAACAAATTTGCGATTTCATTCGTTTTATCGTCAATTGATACACGAGAACTGTCCTTGTGATAAAGGCAGGTAGGAATCCGTTCTTGAATTGCTGCTTGATACTGAAAAATAAAGAGAATTTTTAAACAAAATAACAACCCCTCTTATTTACCTTTAATTTGTTTTGAGCGCTCAAAGCCAAGTCCAACTCATTAGGAACACATTCCAACTCTTTACAAGCATCTGTAAAACAAAAAGTTATACTCGATTAAAGAGCAAAACCCTTACAATTAGCAACCAATTCAACAGAACACTTTCCTAGCCAATTCTTTGTTGTAGTAGACGATCACTTCACAAAGATGACGATTTGACAGTTGAAAGTTGTTCAATTGGTTGAAGTTGAGGCATTTGAGGATGTCAAGTTTTGTTTCGGCCGGTAGAAGATTCATTGTTGTTATGGGATTTGTTTCAGCAGGTAGAAGATTTGTTGTTGATTGATGAGAGAAAGATTTAGTCAAAAAAACTTAAGCCTTTTATACTATCTTTTTATAAGCCTAATTGTTAAATACTAGACATTACTGTAGACTATGTAAAGTATTTTGATGATTAATAGGAATAAAAGTATGTAGCGGTTAAAGTCCGTCAATGTTAGAATTCTGCAATGGTGGAGATTAAGTTTCGTCACAAGCAACAGATCAGAGTTGAGAGATCTCAGAATTCTGATTGTACTGATCTCTGATTGTAATTACGCGTTAATTAATATTTCTTGGCGTTATGTTTATATCCAGTCAGACACTAAAAGATTTTATTTCTCTACTTTTTGTTAGCAAATTTCGTGCCCACTCAACTCATCTAATCCTTAACTCATCCACACGCCCAAAAACGCTTAACTCATCTAAACGGCTGAAATTCCTTAACTCATCTACACGCCCAAAAACGCTCAACTCATCCAATCCTCAACTCATCTAACCCTTAACTCATCCACACGGCCAAAAACGATCAACTCATCCAATCCTTAAAATATCGGGCCAGTTGAGTCCCTAGCCACTTGAGTCCCGGCCGGTTGAGACTCAACTGCCCATGGACTCAACTGGCAATTGACTCAACTGCCCATGGACTCAACTGGCAATGGAGATGAGTTAAGGTTTGGATGAGTTAAGGATTGGATGAGTTGTATAGGAGCCGCAAATTTGCTTAATTTTTTTTATAATTTTGTTAATTTTTTAATCGAAATCTTGTTCAAGTTTTAGAATTTAATTAACGCAAAGTTTATTAAACAATGCCAAAAAATAAAGGAAAGGGAGGAAAAAAGCGAAGACGAGGGAAGAATGAGAATGACATTTTGAAGAGAGAATTGGTTGAAAAAGATGGAGAAAATCAAGGTTTAGAGATTTTATTTTTAAATAAAATTTAAAAAACAACTTTTTAGCCTATGCACAAGTGCAGAAAATGCTTGGGAATGGGCGTCTGACAGCTTTTTGTTTTGATGGAAAACAGCGGCTTTGTCATATTCGAGGCAAATTGAGGAAGAAAGTTTGGATAACACCTGGTGATATTATTCTTGTTGGACTTAGAGATTATCAAGACGAAAAGGTTTTTGAAATCAAGTTTTGATTTTGGTAGTAGAGGGGGTTTTGCCACAATGAATTCAGTCAATAGTTTTATTTTTGGTGTAGGATCTTTTATGGTTAGTGAGCTCCGAGGAAATTTTTCTATGTGACAGAGCCAGTAGATAGGTTTCAAGAAAGTTTAGTTACTCGACTGAAGATTGATACAAACCTGCTTGTGAATCAAAGATTTTTAAATATTTGAGATCCAATTTTATGAGATGACCATCAATTGGATCCAGACTTTGATCTGGAGTAGGGTTGCGCTCCAAGCCTTCGAGGACGGGATCGTCGGGGATTGGGGTTTGTCGGGGTAGAGCCTTCGGGTCAGGGTTTTTGCTATAAAATTTATCGGGGGACGTGGTGCTACACTAATCTAGAGTTACGATCAAGGCATCTTTCAGTGTTTCTTGGGGTTTCCTTGACTCAAAGGCAGGCAAAAATCTGGACAATTTCCTCAACCGAAATCAAGTCAAGATTTTTTAGAATTTCCATTCTCTACTAATTTTATCATACATACTTACCCATCTCTTTGCACGTAGTTTATGAAATTTTCGAATTCTTATCCAAGAAAACAATTTTCTTAATTAAGGCAGATGTAATTCTAAAATACACACCGGATGAGGCTCGTATTCTCAAAAATGCTGGTCAGTTGCCTGAAAGTACAAAATTAAACGAAGGCGAAGAGGAAGATGCTGGAGGGGTTGAATTTAGTAAGAAGCTTTTTCAAAAATTTTTATCATTTTTTTGTTTTAGTTGATTCTGGCGAGCATTACAGCGAGGACGAAGTTGCTGCTCAAGACAGAAATTTCTCTCTTAGTGAAAGTAGTGAAGAAGAGTCAGATGAAGACGAGGAGGAGGAGGAAGAAGAAACAAATATTAAAAGTAAAGGGAAGGTTAAATGAATTGAAGAAGATATTTTGGGATTTAAAATTATATATTATATTCTTTTAATTTCGTTGTATCTAAAAAAAAGTAAATAAAGGTTTGTTGAAAATGTTTATTTTTGTTCATTAAAATATATATTTTATATATTTCTAATATTTTTTTTCGTGCTTTTTTTTAATGCAAAATTACCATCTATGTAATGTTGCCTTAATACCAAAAAAATGCCTTAATACCAAACGCCGAAATACCAAAAGTTGTTGATTGTTAACGACCTTATACGTTGATAGGGTAACTTTTACCGTTGTTGAAACAACTTTCCACGTGTTGGAAAGCAAGTTTGTCTTTTTCCACAGATTGGTATTTCGGTAATTTTTTGGAGGTTGCTACTTCGGCGTTTGATTTTTCGGAGCTCTCCCCATTTATTTTTTTAAATTTTTTGACATCTATTTGACATTATTCGAATTTGAAGAAACGACTTAACATTTCTTCATACTCATCCTTTTTTCAAATTTTTTAAAATAATTTTTAGAAGCTTAAAAATGGATAAAATCAAAGCATTCATTAAAAAGAAAAAGGCAGACAAAAATTTTAAATTGGCTGGGCCTGGATATGTTTTAAAAGATGACAATACACAATCAAGCAGTTCACCAAAACATTCTCCTCCAAAACAATCACAACAAGCTAAAGTAAAATTTAAAAGAAATTCTTTTTTAATTATATTTTTTAGCCTCCTCCACGTCCCGATGCTTCAACAATAGCACAGGCAGCTGAGAGACGAATGGCTAAATCTGCACCGCAATCAGAATTGACTCCAATGCAAAAAATTATTAAGATGCAGGTTTTGATTATTTTTTAACTTTTTGGTGATTTTTTAAAATTTTTGTAGGCAAAGAAGGAATTGGAAGAAGAACAACGCAAGTTGACACAAGAGATGAAGGGAACAAAAGTTGACGACACTTCTTCTAAAATGCCAAAGGCTGTCAATGAACAATCTAGTGTTTTATACACCTGTGAGCTTTTTGGTGAAGACGAGGCTTTGCCAAAATCTGAGGTTTTTTAATTAAATTATTAGCAGAGTAGGCAAGTATGTCGCAAATTCGTGGTTAACAAAAATTTACGGGAAATCGATTTTGGGGTTATCTAACGCAGCTTTACAAGATATTAATAGAAAATTGAATTCATCCTATTTTTTTAAAGCTAGGTTTAATCCTTGTGATAGATTGTGTTTCGAAAGATGGGGATAAATCTTTTCAAAAATAACTAACAAGAACTATTTTTAGACATTATCAAGAATTATTATAGAAAATTACCTTTTATAGTGCTTCACTTAAACTTTCAAATAATCTTTTTGTTAAATACAGATGCTGGATGCAATCGGTTCTTGCCTTTTTGAACAACTTCAGGATGGTGAAGCCGATCCTTTATATACAACTACCTGTATTATTCATACTTTAAATAAAGAAAATGTTAAAATCCCGGCATTGGATACAATTCAACGTTATTTACAAAATATTATTGACAATCCAAATGAACAAAAATTTAGAAGGATTAAACTTTCTAATAAAGTTTATCAGGTTAATTTTTTAGATTTTTTGTATTGTCTAGAAATTTTGTCTTCGAATTTAATTCAGTTTTTTCCTTTTGATTTTTGATACAGATCGAGCTGGGTCTGGACCAAAGCTTGGTTTTTTCCTGGTCGAGAGTCTAGGCCCAAGCATTTTTTGATTTCCTGGGGTTTTCCTGAGCCTGGATTTTTCTGGAATACAGGCCCAGGATCCGACCCTTTTCAATAAATCAAACCCAAAGTCTAGGAACAGCCCCGGGCTTTTCAAAAATCTCGATCTCTAATTTTCTTTGGTTTTTTTGTGTTTCAACTTTTCCTAATTTTATTGTTTATTTTTTCATTTCTTCATTATTTTCTTAAATTTTATTTAAATTTTTATTTAAAATAAACACCTTTAGGAAAAAGTAGCACCATGTACTGGAGCGTTTGAATTTTTGATAGCAACTGGCTTTCGTAAAGAAGAATCAGCGTCTGAACATTTTCTAGTTTTGGATAGTCTAAATATTGGGTCAATTGAACAATCATTAACTGTTCTTTTTGAGGGAAAGGCTATTGCTATTAAATTGTTTCGTGATCGAAAGGTTTATTTAAAAACTTTTAAAATTAATTTTCTTGGACTAGGGGTGTTAGAAATTTTGTTAGTTTTGGATTGTTTCTGGGTTTATCTTTGTAATGCTTGCTTAAATTTCTTTGGCATAACCCAATCCTAATTTATTTAAAGGCAATTGCCTTACAAGCAAAATTCTATATGACCTACCTTTTCCTATTTTTGGCTAAAAAATTTTGGGTTTAAATAATTTTTTTTGGAATTGGTGTATGATTAATATCAGGCAAAATCCATCTCTAACGCTTGCGACAAAAATTCAATTTTTTAAATAAAAATTTTTTTACCAAAGAATTTTTACGATTAATATTTTTTCATGGCATTTTAATTTTACAAATTTTTTAGGTTTTTATTATCGATCCAAACAAACCTTTGCCTGAAATTCCAATCCCTCCGGATTTCTTTTCTCGTACGGCTGATGAAATTCTTCGTGAACAACAACAACGTACTGAAGCATTGGAACGTATGACAACATTAAGAACACAAAAAATGCGTGAAATGGATTCAATTAAAGCAGCAGCTTCTTCAACTATTTATAAATATACTCTTATTCGTGTTCGCTTTCCAAACAATTATTTAATTCAGGTTTGTTTATAGATAGATAATTATTATAGGGCAGATTTGTGATATTAGTTAAATGAAATTTTGTGAGAAAAATATTAGGAAGTTTAAAATTTTCTTCCACAAACATACCTAATCGAATTTTGAGTAGAGTTGTAGCGTTATTTTTATTTTAGTCCTTTTCTTTAGGTTTACAGTTTTCGAAATTTGTAAAAATTTTTGATTTCTTTTAACTTTATTTTGGTTCTGATTTTTGAGTGTAGAAATAAATCTTTAAATATTTGTAAAAAAATACTGAAAATATTTTTAATTAATTTGCTTTTCAACTATTGTATAGGTGTCTGAAAATTTTAAACTCTTTAAAGAGTTGTTTCAACGTTAGAAAGAAATTACGTGGCATATTAACGTTTTATAATAAAATTTCATATTAAAAATTTTAAAAACCTTAAAAATTTTTTTTTAATTTTTAGGCAATTTTTAATGTTCATGAACGATTCCAATCACTCAGAGAATTTGTGTTCAAAAATTTAGCCTTAGAACATGGCTCTTTCACTTTAACTTTTCCTTCATCTTCAAATAACAAGTTTTATTTTTCAGTAATTTTATTTTTAATTTTCTAAATTTTAGCGGAATAGATTTAGACAAAGAAAACTCTACATTTTTGGAATTGGGATTTGTGCCGTCAGCTGTTCTAAATTTTAAATGGGATGCATCTACATTGGAGGTATTTTTTGTTAGCTAATTTTAAAAGAATAATGATTATATGGGACTTACTAAAATTTAAATTTGAGTGGAAATTTTGTTTAAGTCAATTTGATTTTTATGAATTTTTTAAAATGAATTAAATTTATCTCTTGAATTTCGAAAAAAAATAAAAAAAAATTTTTTTATAGGGACATTCAAATGATTCAATTCCTTATCTTAAACATGAGCTTGAACAAACTGCAATTGCATTGTGATGAAGAATTTTTGATGGTATTTTTAAATGATATTAAATTGGTATATATTTATTGACTATATAGAATGGGGATTTCATTCAAAATTTAGCAAGGGTTAAGTAACCGATTTAAGATAAATCTCTTTGGATTAAATAAAACAATTAACGGTTTTCTGGTTGGGCGATTAGGTCATGGGGCTTGGTTCAAGTAAAAATATCAGGATATTCTTAAGTTTGCATTTTTTTGAATGAATTCTAATGTAAGGTTTGACCTGTACTAAATGTTGTAGATTTAATTAGGGAGCAAGGGCGTATCCAGGGGGTCGGTTTCGGGGGGGGCTAACACTGGGTGGGCGCAAAAATTTTTGGCATTTACCTTGGCGTTCCTACGGCAAATTTTTTTGTACATAACTTTTTATATTTTCAGCGCCGCAGGCGAAAATTTTTTTAATTTTAGATGGCCGTAGGCCAAAAAATTCAGTTTTTTGCGCCGCAGGCGAAAATTTTTTTAATTTTAGATGGCCGTAGGCCAAAAAAATTCAGTTTTTTGCGCCGCAGGCGAAAATTTTTAAATTCGAAGGCCGTAGGCCAAAAAATTTCACTTTTTCAGCGCCGCAGGCGGAAATTTTTTGGAATTTTGAGCCCAAGAAGCCAGATATCTCCCTTTTTTAGCGCCGCAGGCGAAAATTTTTTGAATTTGGAGGGCCGTAGGCCAAAAAAGTTCACTTTTTAGCGCCGCAGGCGAAAATTTTGAGGATTTTGGAGCTCAAGCAGCCAGATTTCTTCCATTTTTTGCGCCGCAGGCGAAAATTTTTTAAAATTTGAGGGTTGTAGGC
Organism: Meloidogyne enterolobii; assembly: GCA_963681835.1. Taxonomy (NCBI): domain Eukaryota; kingdom Metazoa; phylum Nematoda; class Chromadorea; order Rhabditida; family Meloidogynidae; genus Meloidogyne; species Meloidogyne enterolobii. The sequence goes on along the minus strand of CAVMJV010000012.1, from coordinate 3,459,871 downwards.
GAAAAAATTTCACTTTTTCGACCATCCTTCTCCTAATTTTTTCCCCCTTTCCCCCATTTCGGGGGGGGGGCTCTAGCCCCCCCCAGCCCCCCTGGATACGCCCTTGTTAGGGAGTGTCTTATTTTTTGAGCTTTTAGCATTATTTGACCATTAAAAACGCAATGGTCTACATATAGCGTTTTCCCGAAAAACTAAAGTTTGCTTCCTCATTCACTCTTTCAAAAATCCTATCCTGATAAACCCAAACAATTAGAAATAAAAATTGTCTAAAATACAATGATACATCTTAAGTATTCCTCTGTCAGTTTTCGAATCCACTGAAAACTCACCCAATCCCAGCTACTCACCCAATACCTCTTCATACCTAAAGCCACTGTACCATGGTCTGCCGCCGTACATGAAATTTCGATTAATTCAAATAACGGGGATCAAAATATATTTTAGAATTATTATATAAAAGTAACCTTAACATTTCATTATTCCTTTAAAAATCGTTTAGAAACCCAAGTATTCAAATTTAAAAAGTGCAAAAACCAAAAAATTTATAAATAAATTACTCGGCGTCTGTGGTTATGCTCGAATTTTCTTCCAATTTTAACCCGACCATCGAGTAAAAGTACCCTTCGTAGACGAGCCGGACATGCTGAACGACGTACCTCCTATGTAGTTATAAATTTAATTTTATTTATTTTAAGTGTTGATGGCTCCTATCAAATATTAAAAAATTGTCTAAAAACAATTAACACACATTTATAATATATTGAATTAAGGTGGCGTGATGAATCTCTCGCTTGACGCCAAGTTTGATTGTGGGCATTCCTCCAATTTTCAAATGCTTCAAGATTTTGAAATGTAAAGACGTCCCTATATCTTATAAATCTTGCCATATATTTGTTTGGGTCTTTTCAGTACTACATATTTCTTTAAATTCATTAAAACAAGCATTTTACTGAACTTACAATTTTAACATTATTCCTCCTGACCCAGGAATAGTGCTAAAATTGTAAGTTCAGTAAAATGCTTGTTTTAATGAATTTAAAGAAATATGTAGTACTGAAAAGACCCAAACAAATATATGGCAAGATTTATAAGATATAGGGACGTCTTTACATTTCAAAATCTTGAAGCATTTGAAAATTGGAGGAATGCCCACAATCAAACTTGGCGTCAAGCGAGAGATTCATCACGCCACCTTAATTCAATATATTATAAATGTGTGTTAATTGTTTTTAGACAATTTTTTAATATTTGATAGGAGCCATCAACACTTAAAATAAATAAAATTAAATTTATAACTACATAGGAGGTACGTCGTTCAGCATGTCCGGCTCGTCTACGAAGGGTACTTTTACTCGATGGTCGGGTTAAAATTGGAAGAAAATTCGAGCATAACCACAGACGCCGAGTAATTTATTTATAAATTTTTTGGTTTTTGCACTTTTTAAATTTGAATACTTGGGTTTCTAAACGATTTTTAAAGGAATAATGAAATGTTAAGGTTACTTTTATATAATAATTCTAAAATATATTTTGATCCCCGTTATTTGAATTAATCGAAATTTCATGTACGGCGGCAGACCATGGTACAGTGGCTTTAGGTATGAAGAGGTATTGGGTTAGTAGCTGGGAGCTGGGTGACAATTGGGTGAGTTTTCAGTGGATTCGAAGACTGAGAGCGGAATACTTAAGATTTATCATTGTATTTTAGAGTATGCATATCATTGACGTTTTTAATTGTCAAATAATGCTAGAGCTCAAAACTTAGACACATCCTTAGTCACACTTAAAATACATTCCTTTTTATAAAGAACGTATATATTTTTATTTAATGTATTTTATTAGCATAAATATTTTATGAAAATGTTAAAAAAAATATTGCCTTTACAAAATAATGCATTATCAAGTGAAAAACATTTAAGTAAATTAAACAGTATGTAATTTAAGTAGAAACATAAAATTATTTTTTAATTTATACAAGAAGTAGATTCATCTGGAAACTTAAACTCCATATTCAAAACACCCCCATCAAACCATTTTTGAACGTCACTGGTTCTGGTTACATAATCCGATGGAATAGTTAAATCTATCTTGCGTTGACAGGGAAGAATACCTCTGTTGCAATCTGTGTAAACTGAAGAAAAGCTTATATTAATTAACTAATACATATTTATTTTAAAATTGAGTTCTCCAATGGAGTAATCTTTCATTTTCCAGAGGATGTTTTAGTTATGGGGCCCAACACGGTACGACCGTTAAAATTATTATTTTTATTAGTAGACTTCTGAAAAGGATGCAATTTTATAACTCAAACAGGAAGGGGAGGGATTCTAAGCGAGGAGAGATTCTAAAAGATACCTTGTCTAAATCAAAAAGAGATCGCACTTGGGGTCCAATCTATATTCCCGTTATATTTTTTGACCGACATATCGTATCAAGTCCGATCTCTAATTTATATAGTATTGAAAATATCCAAGTACTTTTAAAATGAACATCCATGGAAAGAAGAGCTCCTTTCCCTCCTTGCAACACATAATTTCCATTAGCATCAGTACGAGCATCAGCAAGCTGATCATCTCTTCCTAAGAAGATTTTTTCAAGAATTTTGAGTATTTTATTTACCAAATTTTTTATGCCAAAGTTTAACTTTTGTCCCAGAATCAGGTTTATCCCCACACATTAATCTTCCACGGATTCCGACAGATTGTTGTCGAAATGCCTCAGAAAGGGATATAAGGAGCAAAATTAAAGCGAAAATTTGAATAAACTTTGAAGGCATTTTTAAGCTATCTTTAACAGAAAATATTAAAAAACAAAATTTAAAAAATCAAGTTTTGAGGTTTATTCAAGTTTTTTAAGAATAATCTTGAATATCAAAATGTTCAGAAATATTAGTCTTGTGGCTTAAAATATTAGTCTTGTGGCTGTGCCCAGAGTCTAGGCATATTTTGACCTTCCTGGGGGTTTTCCTGGCCTTGGGTTTTTCCTGGTTTTTTTTGACAGGCCCAGGATCCGGCCCAGGTCAATAAATCGAACAAACCCAGAGTTTAGGAACAGGCCCAGACTTTTCAAAAATCTCGATTTCTAATATACATCGTCCTTTCACCAAATTTTTATAGGGAGACGTAATCTTAAAATATACGCAAGACGAGGTTCGCGCTCTGAGGGAGTCTGGTCAAATAAGTGAAACTGTGAAAGTGAACGATAAAGATGTTGAAATTTTGTTTGGTAAATATTCAATTAGAAAATTTCCAAAAAAAATTTTTTTCTTAAGAGAATAAGGATAAAAATGAGGAAATTACTGTTATGCCTCAAATGAGAAAATTTTCGATTAGTGAAAGTGAAGAGGAAACGGATGAAGAAGAAATTGAGGAGGGGAAGGCAAATTATGTTGAGGAAGAGGGAAAATAAGAAGAGTGAGGAAGGCAAAAATTAATTGACATTCAATTAAAAAAAATTTTTGTACTTTTGTTCCAAATATTGACATGTTTTGTAGACCTTTTGAAATACAAGATTTTTATTTTTTATTCTCTCAAATTTTTAAAGTATTTTATCCAAATTAAAATGACAAAGATTTTTATTGTTTTTTTACATTGGATACATTTCAGCAGTTTATCAACTATTACGTTTTATCACGTCCAAGATAAATTTCTAAGCGTTGACGGAACAAAATCGGACTGAAAAATCCTGGATTAAATTTTTATTTGTTTATCTGTCCGCAGTTGAATTTTACGAGACTTTTGGTGGGGTATTTGGTGGTGTTTATTTTTTGATTAAAAATTAGAGACCGGCGCGTCTCAGGATCCCGCGGGAATACCGTTCCCGCACTCTCAATTTTCGAGATGCGGGACTTTGCGGGATTTATCATGCAAAATCCTGATCCACAAAAATTTAAAGAATTTCACATGCGGGATCTCGCAAACACGATTTTGCCGACCACTATGTCAAACGTAATATACATACAATACACAACATTTTTATACAATAAATACAAAAAATCACAACACAAATATGTACAATACAAATAATCACAACAAAACAAAATTATCCACCAATTTTTCTCCTTCCCCAAACATCTACTTTCTTAGAGCCAATTGGAAAACACAAATACATCATCTCATGTTCTTGTGGATTATCTACACCAAACATTTTATACTCCACAACTTTATAACGTTCTTCTTCATTCTCCAACTCTGGATCCTCCATTTGAAAATAGCGTTCTTCTTCTTTTACCAGGTCGCCACGCATTTTTCGCCAAAAATCGTCTAAATAGAAGCCTCGATATCCGTGAATAACAACGTGATGGTACATAAGTTCGTATCCTCCAAGAGAACTGGAGTGTTCTTTGCCGATCAGATAAAAACGGTTTGTGTGGAACTTCAACGGAGAATCGCCAAAAAATAATTCGAGAATGTCCGGATTGATAAAGCCTTGTTCAACTTTGAAGTTTTCGATGAAGCAATGGGAAAGCTTCTTTAGCCAGAAACGAAAAACAAGCATTTCTTCAATTGTTTCTGGATATCGTTTTAATTGCAGTCGAAGAAATTTAGGCGATGTTACATCTAGAAATGAAAAAGTTAACTGATACAAGCTTCAAAAGTTCACCTGTTTCTCCTGATTCAAACAACAAATTTGCGATTTCATTCGTTTTATCGTCAATTGATACACGAGAACTGTCCTTGTGATAAAGGCAGGTAGGAATCCGTTCTTGAATTGCTGCTTGATACTGAAAAATAAAGAGAATTTTTAAACAAAATAACAACCCCTCTTATTTACCTTTAATTTGTTTTGAGCGCTCAAAGCCAAGTCCAACTCATTAGGAACACATTCCAACTCTTTACAAGCATCTGTAAAACAAAAAGTTATACTCGATTAAAGAGCAAAACCCTTACAATTAGCAACCAATTCAACAGAACACTTTCCTAGCCAATTCTTTGTTGTAGTAGACGATCACTTCACAAAGATGACGATTTGACAGTTGAAAGTTGTTCAATTGGTTGAAGTTGAGGCATTTGAGGATGTCAAGTTTTGTTTCGGCCGGTAGAAGATTCATTGTTGTTATGGGATTTGTTTCAGCAGGTAGAAGATTTGTTGTTGATTGATGAGAGAAAGATTTAGTCAAAAAAACTTAAGCCTTTTATACTATCTTTTTATAAGCCTAATTGTTAAATACTAGACATTACTGTAGACTATGTAAAGTATTTTGATGATTAATAGGAATAAAAGTATGTAGCGGTTAAAGTCCGTCAATGTTAGAATTCTGCAATGGTGGAGATTAAGTTTCGTCACAAGCAACAGATCAGAGTTGAGAGATCTCAGAATTCTGATTGTACTGATCTCTGATTGTAATTACGCGTTAATTAATATTTCTTGGCGTTATGTTTATATCCAGTCAGACACTAAAAGATTTTATTTCTCTACTTTTTGTTAGCAAATTTCGTGCCCACTCAACTCATCTAATCCTTAACTCATCCACACGCCCAAAAACGCTTAACTCATCTAAACGGCTGAAATTCCTTAACTCATCTACACGCCCAAAAACGCTCAACTCATCCAATCCTCAACTCATCTAACCCTTAACTCATCCACACGGCCAAAAACGATCAACTCATCCAATCCTTAAAATATCGGGCCAGTTGAGTCCCTAGCCACTTGAGTCCCGGCCGGTTGAGACTCAACTGCCCATGGACTCAACTGGCAATTGACTCAACTGCCCATGGACTCAACTGGCAATGGAGATGAGTTAAGGTTTGGATGAGTTAAGGATTGGATGAGTTGTATAGGAGCCGCAAATTTGCTTAATTTTTTTTATAATTTTGTTAATTTTTTAATCGAAATCTTGTTCAAGTTTTAGAATTTAATTAACGCAAAGTTTATTAAACAATGCCAAAAAATAAAGGAAAGGGAGGAAAAAAGCGAAGACGAGGGAAGAATGAGAATGACATTTTGAAGAGAGAATTGGTTGAAAAAGATGGAGAAAATCAAGGTTTAGAGATTTTATTTTTAAATAAAATTTAAAAAACAACTTTTTAGCCTATGCACAAGTGCAGAAAATGCTTGGGAATGGGCGTCTGACAGCTTTTTGTTTTGATGGAAAACAGCGGCTTTGTCATATTCGAGGCAAATTGAGGAAGAAAGTTTGGATAACACCTGGTGATATTATTCTTGTTGGACTTAGAGATTATCAAGACGAAAAGGTTTTTGAAATCAAGTTTTGATTTTGGTAGTAGAGGGGGTTTTGCCACAATGAATTCAGTCAATAGTTTTATTTTTGGTGTAGGATCTTTTATGGTTAGTGAGCTCCGAGGAAATTTTTCTATGTGACAGAGCCAGTAGATAGGTTTCAAGAAAGTTTAGTTACTCGACTGAAGATTGATACAAACCTGCTTGTGAATCAAAGATTTTTAAATATTTGAGATCCAATTTTATGAGATGACCATCAATTGGATCCAGACTTTGATCTGGAGTAGGGTTGCGCTCCAAGCCTTCGAGGACGGGATCGTCGGGGATTGGGGTTTGTCGGGGTAGAGCCTTCGGGTCAGGGTTTTTGCTATAAAATTTATCGGGGGACGTGGTGCTACACTAATCTAGAGTTACGATCAAGGCATCTTTCAGTGTTTCTTGGGGTTTCCTTGACTCAAAGGCAGGCAAAAATCTGGACAATTTCCTCAACCGAAATCAAGTCAAGATTTTTTAGAATTTCCATTCTCTACTAATTTTATCATACATACTTACCCATCTCTTTGCACGTAGTTTATGAAATTTTCGAATTCTTATCCAAGAAAACAATTTTCTTAATTAAGGCAGATGTAATTCTAAAATACACACCGGATGAGGCTCGTATTCTCAAAAATGCTGGTCAGTTGCCTGAAAGTACAAAATTAAACGAAGGCGAAGAGGAAGATGCTGGAGGGGTTGAATTTAGTAAGAAGCTTTTTCAAAAATTTTTATCATTTTTTTGTTTTAGTTGATTCTGGCGAGCATTACAGCGAGGACGAAGTTGCTGCTCAAGACAGAAATTTCTCTCTTAGTGAAAGTAGTGAAGAAGAGTCAGATGAAGACGAGGAGGAGGAGGAAGAAGAAACAAATATTAAAAGTAAAGGGAAGGTTAAATGAATTGAAGAAGATATTTTGGGATTTAAAATTATATATTATATTCTTTTAATTTCGTTGTATCTAAAAAAAAGTAAATAAAGGTTTGTTGAAAATGTTTATTTTTGTTCATTAAAATATATATTTTATATATTTCTAATATTTTTTTTCGTGCTTTTTTTTAATGCAAAATTACCATCTATGTAATGTTGCCTTAATACCAAAAAAATGCCTTAATACCAAACGCCGAAATACCAAAAGTTGTTGATTGTTAACGACCTTATACGTTGATAGGGTAACTTTTACCGTTGTTGAAACAACTTTCCACGTGTTGGAAAGCAAGTTTGTCTTTTTCCACAGATTGGTATTTCGGTAATTTTTTGGAGGTTGCTACTTCGGCGTTTGATTTTTCGGAGCTCTCCCCATTTATTTTTTTAAATTTTTTGACATCTATTTGACATTATTCGAATTTGAAGAAACGACTTAACATTTCTTCATACTCATCCTTTTTTCAAATTTTTTAAAATAATTTTTAGAAGCTTAAAAATGGATAAAATCAAAGCATTCATTAAAAAGAAAAAGGCAGACAAAAATTTTAAATTGGCTGGGCCTGGATATGTTTTAAAAGATGACAATACACAATCAAGCAGTTCACCAAAACATTCTCCTCCAAAACAATCACAACAAGCTAAAGTAAAATTTAAAAGAAATTCTTTTTTAATTATATTTTTTAGCCTCCTCCACGTCCCGATGCTTCAACAATAGCACAGGCAGCTGAGAGACGAATGGCTAAATCTGCACCGCAATCAGAATTGACTCCAATGCAAAAAATTATTAAGATGCAGGTTTTGATTATTTTTTAACTTTTTGGTGATTTTTTAAAATTTTTGTAGGCAAAGAAGGAATTGGAAGAAGAACAACGCAAGTTGACACAAGAGATGAAGGGAACAAAAGTTGACGACACTTCTTCTAAAATGCCAAAGGCTGTCAATGAACAATCTAGTGTTTTATACACCTGTGAGCTTTTTGGTGAAGACGAGGCTTTGCCAAAATCTGAGGTTTTTTAATTAAATTATTAGCAGAGTAGGCAAGTATGTCGCAAATTCGTGGTTAACAAAAATTTACGGGAAATCGATTTTGGGGTTATCTAACGCAGCTTTACAAGATATTAATAGAAAATTGAATTCATCCTATTTTTTTAAAGCTAGGTTTAATCCTTGTGATAGATTGTGTTTCGAAAGATGGGGATAAATCTTTTCAAAAATAACTAACAAGAACTATTTTTAGACATTATCAAGAATTATTATAGAAAATTACCTTTTATAGTGCTTCACTTAAACTTTCAAATAATCTTTTTGTTAAATACAGATGCTGGATGCAATCGGTTCTTGCCTTTTTGAACAACTTCAGGATGGTGAAGCCGATCCTTTATATACAACTACCTGTATTATTCATACTTTAAATAAAGAAAATGTTAAAATCCCGGCATTGGATACAATTCAACGTTATTTACAAAATATTATTGACAATCCAAATGAACAAAAATTTAGAAGGATTAAACTTTCTAATAAAGTTTATCAGGTTAATTTTTTAGATTTTTTGTATTGTCTAGAAATTTTGTCTTCGAATTTAATTCAGTTTTTTCCTTTTGATTTTTGATACAGATCGAGCTGGGTCTGGACCAAAGCTTGGTTTTTTCCTGGTCGAGAGTCTAGGCCCAAGCATTTTTTGATTTCCTGGGGTTTTCCTGAGCCTGGATTTTTCTGGAATACAGGCCCAGGATCCGACCCTTTTCAATAAATCAAACCCAAAGTCTAGGAACAGCCCCGGGCTTTTCAAAAATCTCGATCTCTAATTTTCTTTGGTTTTTTTGTGTTTCAACTTTTCCTAATTTTATTGTTTATTTTTTCATTTCTTCATTATTTTCTTAAATTTTATTTAAATTTTTATTTAAAATAAACACCTTTAGGAAAAAGTAGCACCATGTACTGGAGCGTTTGAATTTTTGATAGCAACTGGCTTTCGTAAAGAAGAATCAGCGTCTGAACATTTTCTAGTTTTGGATAGTCTAAATATTGGGTCAATTGAACAATCATTAACTGTTCTTTTTGAGGGAAAGGCTATTGCTATTAAATTGTTTCGTGATCGAAAGGTTTATTTAAAAACTTTTAAAATTAATTTTCTTGGACTAGGGGTGTTAGAAATTTTGTTAGTTTTGGATTGTTTCTGGGTTTATCTTTGTAATGCTTGCTTAAATTTCTTTGGCATAACCCAATCCTAATTTATTTAAAGGCAATTGCCTTACAAGCAAAATTCTATATGACCTACCTTTTCCTATTTTTGGCTAAAAAATTTTGGGTTTAAATAATTTTTTTTGGAATTGGTGTATGATTAATATCAGGCAAAATCCATCTCTAACGCTTGCGACAAAAATTCAATTTTTTAAATAAAAATTTTTTTACCAAAGAATTTTTACGATTAATATTTTTTCATGGCATTTTAATTTTACAAATTTTTTAGGTTTTTATTATCGATCCAAACAAACCTTTGCCTGAAATTCCAATCCCTCCGGATTTCTTTTCTCGTACGGCTGATGAAATTCTTCGTGAACAACAACAACGTACTGAAGCATTGGAACGTATGACAACATTAAGAACACAAAAAATGCGTGAAATGGATTCAATTAAAGCAGCAGCTTCTTCAACTATTTATAAATATACTCTTATTCGTGTTCGCTTTCCAAACAATTATTTAATTCAGGTTTGTTTATAGATAGATAATTATTATAGGGCAGATTTGTGATATTAGTTAAATGAAATTTTGTGAGAAAAATATTAGGAAGTTTAAAATTTTCTTCCACAAACATACCTAATCGAATTTTGAGTAGAGTTGTAGCGTTATTTTTATTTTAGTCCTTTTCTTTAGGTTTACAGTTTTCGAAATTTGTAAAAATTTTTGATTTCTTTTAACTTTATTTTGGTTCTGATTTTTGAGTGTAGAAATAAATCTTTAAATATTTGTAAAAAAATACTGAAAATATTTTTAATTAATTTGCTTTTCAACTATTGTATAGGTGTCTGAAAATTTTAAACTCTTTAAAGAGTTGTTTCAACGTTAGAAAGAAATTACGTGGCATATTAACGTTTTATAATAAAATTTCATATTAAAAATTTTAAAAACCTTAAAAATTTTTTTTTAATTTTTAGGCAATTTTTAATGTTCATGAACGATTCCAATCACTCAGAGAATTTGTGTTCAAAAATTTAGCCTTAGAACATGGCTCTTTCACTTTAACTTTTCCTTCATCTTCAAATAACAAGTTTTATTTTTCAGTAATTTTATTTTTAATTTTCTAAATTTTAGCGGAATAGATTTAGACAAAGAAAACTCTACATTTTTGGAATTGGGATTTGTGCCGTCAGCTGTTCTAAATTTTAAATGGGATGCATCTACATTGGAGGTATTTTTTGTTAGCTAATTTTAAAAGAATAATGATTATATGGGACTTACTAAAATTTAAATTTGAGTGGAAATTTTGTTTAAGTCAATTTGATTTTTATGAATTTTTTAAAATGAATTAAATTTATCTCTTGAATTTCGAAAAAAAATAAAAAAAAATTTTTTTATAGGGACATTCAAATGATTCAATTCCTTATCTTAAACATGAGCTTGAACAAACTGCAATTGCATTGTGATGAAGAATTTTTGATGGTATTTTTAAATGATATTAAATTGGTATATATTTATTGACTATATAGAATGGGGATTTCATTCAAAATTTAGCAAGGGTTAAGTAACCGATTTAAGATAAATCTCTTTGGATTAAATAAAACAATTAACGGTTTTCTGGTTGGGCGATTAGGTCATGGGGCTTGGTTCAAGTAAAAATATCAGGATATTCTTAAGTTTGCATTTTTTTGAATGAATTCTAATGTAAGGTTTGACCTGTACTAAATGTTGTAGATTTAATTAGGGAGCAAGGGCGTATCCAGGGGGTCGGTTTCGGGGGGGGGCTAACACTGGGTGGGCGCAAAAATTTTTGGCATTTACCTTGGCGTTCCTACGGCAAATTTTTTTGTACATAACTTTTTATATTTTCAGCGCCGCAGGCGAAAATTTTTTTAATTTTAGATGGCCGTAGGCCAAAAAATTCAGTTTTTTGCGCCGCAGGCGAAAATTTTTTTAATTTTAGATGGCCGTAGGCCAAAAAAATTCAGTTTTTTGCGCCGCAGGCGAAAATTTTTAAATTCGAAGGCCGTAGGCCAAAAAATTTCACTTTTTCAGCGCCGCAGGCGGAAATTTTTTGGAATTTTGAGCCCAAGAAGCCAGATATCTCCCTTTTTTAGCGCCGCAGGCGAAAATTTTTTGAATTTGGAGGGCCGTAGGCCAAAAAAGTTCACTTTTTAGCGCCGCAGGCGAAAATTTTGAGGATTTTGGAGCTCAAGCAGCCAGATTTCTTCCATTTTTTGCGCCGCAGGCGAAAATTTTTTAAAATTTGAGGGTTGTAGGCGAAAAAATTTCACTTTTTCGACCATCCTTCTCCTAATTTTTTCCCCCTTTCCCCCATTTCGGGGGGGGGGGCTCTAGCCCCCCCCAGCCCCCCTGGATACGCCCTTGTTAGGGAGTGTCTTATTTTTTGAGCTTTTAGCATTATTTGACCATTAAAAACGCAATGGTCTACATATAGCGTTTTCCCGAAAAACTAAAGTTTGCTTCCTCATTCACTCTTTCAAAAATCCTATCCTGATAAACCCAAACAATTAGAAATAAAAATTGTCTAAAATACAATGATACATCTTAAGTATTCCTCTGTCAGTTTTCGAATCCACTGAAAACTCACCCAATCCCAGCTACTCACCCAATACCTCTTCATACCTAAAGCCACTGTACCATGGTCTGCCGCCGTACATGAAATTTCGATTAATTCAAATAACGGGGATCAAAATATATTTTAGAATTATTATATAAAAGTAACCTTAACATTTCATTATTCCTTTAAAAATCGTTTAGAAACCCAAGTATTCAAATTTAAAAAGTGCAAAAACCAAAAAATTTATAAATAAATTACTCGGCGTCTGTGGTTATGCTCGAATTTTCTTCCAATTTTAACCCGACCATCGAGTAAAAGTACCCTTCGTAGACGAGCCGGACATGCTGAACGACGTACCTCCTATGTAGTTATAAATTTAATTTTATTTATTTTAAGTGTTGATGGCTCCTATCAAATATTAAAAAATTGTCTAAAAACAATTAACACACATTTATAATATATTGAATTAAGGTGGCGTGATGAATCTCTCGCTTGACGCCAAGTTTGATTGTGGGCATTCCTCCAATTTTCAAATGCTTCAAGATTTTGAAATGTAAAGACGTCCCTATATCTTATAAATCTTGCCATATATTTGTTTGGGTCTTTTCAGTACTACATATTTCTTTAAATTCATTAAAACAAGCATTTTACTGAACTTACAATTTTAACATTATTCCTCCTGACCCAGGAATAGTGCTAAAATTGTAAGTTCAGTAAAATGCTTGTTTTAATGAATTTAAAGAAATATGTAGTACTGAAAAGACCCAAACAAATATATGGCAAGATTTATAAGATATAGGGACGTCTTTACATTTCAAAATCTTGAAGCATTTGAAAATTGGAGGAATGCCCACAATCAAACTTGGCGTCAAGCGAGAGATTCATCACGCCACCTTAATTCAATATATTATAAATGTGTGTTAATTGTTTTTAGACAATTTTTTAATATTTGATAGGAGCCATCAACACTTAAAATAAATAAAATTAAATTTATAACTACATAGGAGGTACGTCGTTCAGCATGTCCGGCTCGTCTACGAAGGGTACTTTTACTCGATGGTCGGGTTAAAATTGGAAGAAAATTCGAGCATAACCACAGACGCCGAGTAATTTATTTATAAATTTTTTGGTTTTTGCACTTTTTAAATTTGAATACTTGGGTTTCTAAACGATTTTTAAAGGAATAATGAAATGTTAAGGTTACTTTTATATAATAATTCTAAAATATATTTTGATCCCCGTTATTTGAATTAATCGAAATTTCATGTACGGCGGCAGACCATGGTACAGTGGCTTTAGGTATGAAGAGGTATTGGGTTAGTAGCTGGGAGCTGGGTGACAATTGGGTGAGTTTTCAGTGGATTCGAAGACTGAGAGCGGAATACTTAAGATTTATCATTGTATTTTAGAGTATGCATATCATTGACGTTTTTAATTGTCAAATAATGCTAGAGCTCAAAACTTAGACACATCCTTAGTCACACTTAAAATACATTCCTTTTTATAAAGAACGTATATATTTTTATTTAATGTATTTTATTAGCATAAATATTTTATGAAAATGTTAAAAAAAATATTGCCTTTACAAAATAATGCATTATCAAGTGAAAAACATTTAAGTAAATTAAACAGTATGTAATTTAAGTAGAAACATAAAATTATTTTTTAATTTATACAAGAAGTAGATTCATCTGGAAACTTAAACTCCATATTCAAAACACCCCCATCAAACCATTTTTGAACGTCACTGGTTCTGGTTACATAATCCGATGGAATAGTTAAATCTATCTTGCGTTGACAGGGAAGAATACCTCTGTTGCAATCTGTGTAAACTGAAGAAAAGCTTATATTAATTAACTAATACATATTTATTTTAAAATTGAGTTCTCCAATGGAGTAATCTTTCATTTTCCAGAGGATGTTTTAGTTATGGGGCCCAACACGGTACGACCGTTAAAATTATTATTTTTATTAGTAGACTTCTGAAAAGGATGCAATTTTATAACTCAAACAGGAAGGGGAGGGATTCTAAGCGAGGAGAGATTCTAAAAGATACCTTGTCTAAATCAAAAAGAGATCGCACTTGGGGTCCAATCTATATTCCCGTTATATTTTTTGACCGACATATCGTATCAAGTCCGATCTCTAATTTATATAGTATTGAAAATATCCAAGTACTTTTAAAATGAACATCCATGGAAAGAAGAGCTCCTTTCCCTCCTTGCAACACATAATTTCCATTAGCATCAGTACGAGCATCAGCAAGCTGATCATCTCTTCCTAAGAAGATTTTTTCAAGAATTTTGAGTATTTTATTTACCAAATTTTTTATTCCAAAGTTTAACTTTTGTCCCAGAATCAGGTTTATCCCCACACATTAATCTTCCACGGATTCCGACAGATTGTTGTCGAAATGCCTCAGAAAGGGATATAAGGAGCAAAATTAAAGCGAAAATTTGAATAAACTTTGAAGGCATTTTTAAGCTATCTTTAACAGAAAATATTAAAAAACAAAATTTAAAAAATCAAGTTTTGAGGTTTATTCAAGTTTTTTAAGAATAATCTTGAATATCAAAATGTTCAGAAATATTAGTCTTGTGGCTTAACTCAGGATTTTCTTTAGGGAGGGAGTTTGATACTCTAAAGTGAACATGAAAGTACGAGAGGAAGAGTTCTTGAGAGATTCACCATATAATCTTGGAGAGGTTTTGAAAGTCCTTAAAGCAGATTTAATAATAATAGACGGGACAGGGAGGGTTTTACGGAAATCGAGATGGATATCACTGAAAAATCTAGATGACAGAGATCGTTTGAGGTCTCGTCTCGGTCTGAAATCTCTAGTTCAAAGTAGTGTTCGGCAAATGGATTTTTCAATACCAATACCAGGAGTACCGAAAAGTACAGAGTCAATACTTTCGGAAGTATTACGGGATTATTAGGAGAGAAGAATCTTAAGGAGAAAAGTCTTACTTATAATTAGAGGTTGAAAGCAGAGAAACCAGAATGGGATGGTTGTAAAAGAATAGATATCAGTCAAAGAATCTCGATTCTCGACAAGCAAGATTTTTAGAGATCTCATTATGACCCGATCTCTAGTTGAAGGTTTGTTAGCTTATTTGTTTGCTTACTGTAACAAATTTAAAATTTTGTTGATAGCCCTGAGACTATTTTTACAAAATTTTGGGTAAATAAAAAAAACATTTTTAACAACTCTAGTGTCATCAAAAATAAAAATATGTATGAAAAATAAAATTAAAAAAAGGAGCAGATTTAATAATATCCGATTTTCTCGTTCAATAATTTGACGAACAATTATTATTTGAACACTTTAAATACTAAAATATTTCAACACATTTTTATTTTTTAATGTTTGTTTTTGTAATTTGTTTACAATAAAATAACTGAGAAATGTGTATTTTGAGGGTAGAAAATGTTTATTTTTAATCTTTATAAAGGAACTAAAAAAAGAAGAAAATGAAAAATGGCTGATAATAAAAGAAAAGTGGTGACTCATTGAGGGTTTTAGGGAGAGAAATATTTAACGAGGAAATTTTTTTTGAAAATAAAAATATCATGAAGAAATTGTGGTAATTCTTCGGTTCGTATTCCCCCTTCTTTTTTCTGACCATTTTTCATTTTTCCTTCCCTTCATCCCTTATTTTTCATGACACCCCTAATTAAATAAAATTATTTAAAATTTGCCAGTAAAAATTTTTTTAAAGTTCCGGGAACCGGAACTTTAATTGGATCCAGTTCCCGTCAAAATTGCGGTTCCGGTGAAACACTAATAATGGGATAAAATATGAATTCAATATTCTGTATGGCAAATTAAGGCATAAACCGGTTTCGATTAACCAAAAACCAGGGGTCAATCGAAAACCGGGGGTCGTAAACCGGCCAAAACTGAAAACCGAGGGTACCGGTTTTTAACCGGTCGCCAACAACCCTACTTTCCTCATGTAAAATAAGGGAGAAAGGGAAGGAAAAATAAAGAAATGGTCAGAAAAAAAGAGAGGGGGAATACGAACCGAAGAATTACCGAAATTGTTGTTTCTTTGAATTTTCTAAAGAAAAAAAGGATGGTTCCGGTTAATCATGATAGTAAGGAAGAATAATGATAGCACGTCTTTTTCGTTATTAGCTCAGTGTTCCTGACGGATGTTTTAAGGAGATTTGACCATCTACATGTAGCATATCACTCCATTAAGACATCGGCACAATTAGTTCCCGGTAGTGACTTATTATCGAGCTTTGACTTATTTTACACAAATAAATTAACATTTTAATTGTGGATTTGAAGGGAATATCAAGAATGATGTATGACCCAACGGTGATGTATAATCAAGATTCGACTTTATGTTTTACCAACTTTTACCGACTTTTACTTTTTTCTTTGAATAATTTTATCTCTACATAAACGTAGAAATAAGGTTTGAAAATTTTTTAAAGAAAAAATATACAAGGAAATAACAATAGAATTTTTAAATAAAAAATCAAAATTTTTGACTCTTCAATAACCAAAATATTGGTTTTCTTTTTCTGTGTTATAGCGAAAAGCTTCGTCAAAAACATGTTCCAAACATTGCTGAATTTAAAAAACAAATAAAAATAATTTTTAAAAATTATTTACTTACTTGACAAGTACTATTAGCATCAATTCCCAAAAGTTGGAGTGTTCCCCAAACATTGATGGGTTCATTGAAATCTAAAAAATTTGAGGAAAATTTTTTCTTAAAATTTCTAACCATTAAATTGGTCAACAATTGCTGTAGTAACAGAATCCTCTAAATTGTCTTTAATGATCATTCCATCCTTTTGCATTCGAAGTCCATCCGAAATATAATAAGAAAAAATTAAAATAATACAGCATAAAAGGGGAAGTTGTCCTCGACGGGGCCAAAACATTTTTTTGAAAATTTTTTTTTCTAAGAATTAAAAAAAGGATTTCTAAAAATTTTTAGAAATTTATTTAATTCTAGTCAATTCTTTGTTATTTACACCAGGCATCACGGATAATGACCTTGGTATCCGTATCCGCATATTTACGGCGGATACAAACGGATACAGGCGGATATCCGCAGGCATTTTGATTTTATCTGTATCAATGTCCATACTCATGACCATGCCTGATTTCACATGTTTCATTCATTATTTCGATTTCCTAAAATTGCTTGGGCACTGAGAGGAGCTGGTTACCAAAGAGATGTTTTCCTTTCTTAAACTTACAGTTTTTATTTTGTTCGGGTTCTTCGATCTTTCGAAGTCCAGTCCATAAGGATTACAATATCCCTGCAACATAACTACCTAATATTCCTCTCACCATAATAAAAAAATGATTCGGGCATTTCTTGGATCTATTAGATATCATCAATCCAAAAATCATTCGAAAAAAATATTCCACTCCCAATGCCCAACAATATACAAATGAGAGAGTGGCACTCCAAAATAAGCTATCACTTTATAAAAATGTTTATTTAAATTTTCTAATACTTAGAATTCCTAAAAGGCATGACCTTTTTCTAACACAAATTCTGGATTCCGTAACCAATCAAAAGAAAGAAAAACCAAAACTTCTAGGAATCCGAGGGTCTTATAAAATTTTTTTAAAAATTAAACAGTTAATTTAGAAAGAGAAGGGTTGATTAATTGTTAAACCCATAGCTAATGAAGGGAGAGTAACGCGCGGCAAAAATTCCTCTTTCTTGGCCAGACCCTCTAATTTTGTTTCTCTCTATAATACACGTAGATAAATTTTAAAAAAATCAAAAATTGATTTGTTGTGATTGATTAATTGAGAGAGAGAGAGAGAAAAGGAGATGAAAGAAAAACTTAATATACCGTATTTACTCGATTAATTCCCCCGGGGAATTATTTTTTCAACCTATCCGTGGCATGGGGAATTAATCGAGGGAGGGGAATTAATCGAGTAAATACGGTAGATGCCAAAAAAACTTTTTTTTCGGGAGTTAAATTAAATGCCTTAAAGGCGCTTCAAAGCGACACTGTTTGAATTAAGTCCTGTCATTACTTCTATACGTCCACTCAAGATTTTGGGGTTTATGACATTAAATCGCGATAGAATTAACAAATCTCAACATTAAGGGTGGTCTGAAAAATCTACAAAAATTCCTGTAAACATCTTTGATATCAATAAAAAATACAAAAGAAACAAAGTTCCAATATATCTCCTCTCCATATTTATTATTTATGGAAAGCGAACTGTTTAAAAAGTCTGAAACGAGAAAATCGCCGGATTTCGACGACCAATTTTCGGTTCCGGTAATTTTTTCCTTTAATTTTTCACAAGATTAATTGAGGGAGAGAAAGAGAAAAGGAGAGGAAAGAAAAACATTTTTATACAATAAATACAAAAAATCACAACACAAATACAATACAAATAATCACAACAAAACGAAATTATCCATCAACCTCTCCCATTTGCCAAATAGCCATTTTTTTAGAATCCTTAGGAAAACAAAAATACATCATCTCATGAATTTGTGGATTATCTACACGAAACATTTGATACTCCACGACTTTGAAGAATTCCTCCATATCCTCATCCTCCATTTGAAAATAGCGTTCTTCTTCTTTTACCAGGTCGCCACGCATTTTCCAAAAATTATCTTCGAAATAGAGGCCTCGATATCCGTGAATAACGACGTGATGATACATAAATTCGTATCTTCTAATATAACTGTAGTGTTTCTTATTAATCAGATAGAAGCAATTTGTGTGGAATTTCAACGGAGAATCGCCAAAAAATAATTCAAGAATGTCCGGATTGATAAAGCCTTGTTCAACTTTGAAGTTTTCGATGAAGCAATGGGAAAGTTTCTCTAGCCAGTGACGAAAAACAAGCATTTCTTCAATTGTCTCTGGATATTGTTGTAATTGAAGACGAAGAAATTTGGGCGATGTTCCATCTAGAAATTAAAAGAGTTAGATGAGAGCTTTAAAAGTTTCACGTGTGTTGTTTCCCTCCCCATCCAATTTTTTACATAATGCACAAAATGGACAGTCATTTCTGTCCGATTGAATGATGCCACGGGGACAAAGAAATGACTGACCATTTTTTGCATTATGGGAAAAATTAGGTATGGGAGGGAAACGACACAAACACCCTAAAGTTCACTTGTTTCTCCTGATTCAAACAAAAGATTCCCGATTTCATTTGTTTTATCGTCAACTGATCCATCAGATTCGTTTTTGTGATATAGGCAGGTAGGAATCCGTTCTTGAATTGCTGCTTGATACTGAAAAATGAAGAGAAAATTTTTAAAGCAAAATAACCACCTCCCCCAATCGTGATTACCTTTAATTCATTTTGCGCGCTTAGATCCAAATCCAATTCATTAGGAGCACGTTCCAACTCTTTACAAACATCTGAAAAATAAAAACTTTATACTCGATTAAAGAGCAAAACCCTTACAATTAGCAACCAATTCAACAGAACAAAACACTTTCCTAGCCAATTCTTTGTTGTAGTAGACGATCACTTCACAAAGATGACGATTTGACAGTTGAAAGTTGTTCAATTGGTTGAAGTTGAGGCATTTGAGGATGTCAAGTTTTGTTTCGGCCGGTAGAAGATTCATTGTTATTATGGGATTTGTTTTAGCAGGTAGAAGATTTGTTGTTGATTGATGAGAGAAAGATTTAGTCAAAAAAACTTGAGCCTTTTATACTGTCTTTTATAAGCTTAATTGTCGGGTATTCGGCTTTAATGTAGACTTTGTAGAATATTTTGATGATTAATGTAAGGAAGAGATCCAGCTGGCTAGTATTTAAAACACTTAGGCGGGGGTTTAAGATCTATTAAAAGAGAAGGTGAAAGCAGCGTTGCGGTAGCTCATCTCAGTTGGTAGAGCACCTGTACGTAGTGAGCGAAAGCGCCTAGCAATAACTGCCAGGAGGTCGCAGGATCGAAGCCTGCTCGGGATTAAACTTTTACCCCGCTTTTACTTTAACAAGGATTATGTAGCAGTAACTCAGTCAACGTTAGAATTCTTCAATGGTGTAGATTAAGTTTCGTCAGAGGCACAGATCAGGGTCCTTTCAAGTGTTAGCTTTTCTATTTATTTACAGGACATATTCAAATTAAAGCTCAAAATAAGACAAAGAAAGTAATTATCTTAAAATCATGGATCCACCAGAAGAATTTTGACTTATTGGCCTTTTAAAATTTTCAGAAAAAATTTTTCGCTGTGCCAAAGGATGAAAAAATCTGGATTCGTGGTAAAAAAAGTAAACTCCTCCGTAATATCAAACTATACTTTTATTAGGAGATGAGGTTCGAAAAATCTTTTCGTCTTGTCTCAAAGACGTCAGCCAATTAAAACCTAGGTTCATTTTATTCAAGATGGTGATGTATTATTAAGATACACTTTTTTACTCAAATTTTTTTAATTTATATTTTATATAAATACAATTTTTATCTCCAAATAAAACGAAGACATACATGTTGAAAATTTTGAAAAAATATAGAAATGACAATACAATTTTTAAATAAAAAATTTTCGTTTTTAAAAATTCTAATAACCAAAAAATAGGTTTTTCCCTTCAGTATTATAAAGAAAAGCTTCGTCAAAAACTTCCTTCAAAGTTAGCTGAAAAATAAAAAAAATACAGTTGTAGAAAAGGTCTTGACTCAAGGCACTAGATTTTATAATTTGAATTGGCATACAAAAATTTTTTAAGGATTTTCTCCTCTTTATGTCATATTTTATACCCTTTTAAATTCTATTCCAATAATATAAGATTTAAGGTATTTAGTGCTAAAATTTAAAAAGTTTCTTGAGATCTCGATAAAAAATAAGTTACAGACCTATAGTTATTTTTTTTAATGGAAATGGAAATTTTGGTTCCGAGAAAAATTTTTTAAAAAGTGTTTTTTGATATTTTTGAGGTTACATAAAATTTTACATCAAATAACCTTTTTTTAAATGCTGAATCCGAATCTGAGTTAAAATTTTATTTATTTCGAATCACTAACCTAAATCAATCCCTAACCATCCCGATTCAAGTTATAAAATCCAGTGCCTTGAATCAAAACTTCTTACTACTGTATGTATAAAATTAATTCAAAAAAATATTTACTAGACAGGTACTATTAGGATAAATTCCAAAATTTTGGACTGATGCCTTAACATTGTATTGATAATTGAAATCTAAAAAAAAAGTTGAGAAGAAAAAATGTGGAAAATTTTTAAAAAATTTCAACTTTCTAACCATTAAAATTTTCAACAATTGCTGAAGTACAGGAAGGTTCTAATGTATCTTTGATGATCATTCCATCCTTTTGCATTCGAAGTCCATCCGAAATATAATAAGAAAAAATTAAAATAATACAGCAGGAAAGAGGAAGTTGTCCTCGTCGGGGCCAAAACATTTTTTTGGAAAATTTTTTTTCTAAAATTTTTTAAGAAAAATTTTTTTCTAAAATTTATTTTTTTAAGTCGGATTCTTTGGAGTTGAACAAGTAAATATTTAAAATCAAATATTCCTCGACTCAAAAAAATAATTGAAGGGTATGACAATTTTTAACACTGATTATGGGTTCTTAATCCGAACAAACTCAAAAATAAAAAAGAACTCAAAAATAAACTCAAACTCAAAAATAAAAAAAATAATATGAGAAAATTAAAATAATACAGAAGATGGCACCGGATCCGTCTTCAAGGCCCCGTCTATATACGGAAAACGATGCCTTTAAGATGGCACCGTTTACTGTATATACTCTATTAATTATCCTCCATCAAATAATTTCTTATAAAATTATTTTTAAAAATTAAACACCTTTAAATTTAATTTAGAAAGGGAAGGGAGTGATTAAGAAAGGGAAGGGAGTGTTTATAGCTAATGAGGGGAGAGTAACACACGGCAAAATTTTCTCTCTCTTTTTTGGCAGGGCCCTCTAAATTTTTTTCTTTTTTTCTCTATAATATAGAAATATTTAAATATACGTATATTAAATCAAAAAATCGAAAATTGATTTATTTGTTGGGAATTGTTGAGTGATTGAGTGAGAGAGAGATTGAGAGAGGGATAGAAAAAGAGAAAATAAAAATTTAATATGGATGCCAATGAATTTCTTAACATTTATTTAAATATTTTTAATTTTAAAGTGTTAAGCAAAAACCTTTTTGGCTTCAAACGCCTTGAAGATGGCACCGAAGAATTAAATCTTGTCATTCTAAGCTACAGTAACCTAATAGAAATTATGGGCTTATATTTTTCGATGGGTCTCGTTGAGTGGGCTTCTAATAGAAGTTATGGGCTTATATTTTTTAATATCAAACTTTTATTATATCACAAGAGTGTCTTTAAAATAGTGTTTACCGCTAAGCAACAAAAAGGCTTACGAAACTAGAGAACGGCAAGGATAAATCCCGCAAATCAAAAAAAGTGCGGGATTGCGTACGCAGGATCCCACATAATCCTGCGCGGGATCCTGTCCCGCGCCGGTCTCTATATGAAACATGAACTGGAAAAAGTTAAATACCGTTCCCAGTTCCATCCCGACCTCACAAGGCCGAGAGAAAATTCGGAAAATAGGGAAGGCCCCGATCCCTAATTTACTAACGTAGTTGAGTCAATTGAGAAATTTGTTAAGAGAAAATTTTTATTTTACATAAGGTGGTGTTGAATTTAAGGAATTTTTTTGTTTTTTTTAGATTTTTAAAATGTTACTCGATACCAATTCGAGTAACAGGAAAAATTATTTATTAAAGTTATTAATTTTATTTGTCGCACTTTGTGGAATTAATTGTCACGTTGTAAGATTTTAAATTGAAAGGAAGACTAGACGGGACTTCAAGATCTATTAAAAGAGTGTTTTCATATACCAGGTTTTTCCCAAAAATGGAATCAGATCGGACGAAGGATAGTTGAACTAATCATTAATTGTCTTAGTCATTAAAGGACCTAGTCAATCGCCTAAAAACCGGAGGCTTCTCTCTTTAATATCTAAAGCCATGTAGTAGGCGGCGTGATGTAATGGCTAACACATCAGTCCGGTATACTAAAGATGCAGGTTCCCAGCCGCCGATTAACCTTTTGCACTAGCTGAAGGAGAGAAATAGCTATAGCCCAGATTCTGTACTACATATATGTAGTACAAGTACCTCTTGAAAGAGGAAAACAGGGTCTCAGGATCGATGACTTGTCGGGGCTTTGTAACCTTTTCTACCTGTTCTCTTAATTAAATTTCAAAAAATAGAAAAAAAGCGCATCACTTGATGAAATATTAAATCTTGGCAACAGTTTAAATAACGGGCAGATAACTGCCGGACAGTTGTTAGAAAAGAAAGGAGGAAAACAAAACAAACAAATTAATTCCTTTAAAAGAAATTCAAATCAGAACATTTCAAAAAATTCGAAACAAATTTCTAAGGAAAAACAAAAACCAAATTTGAAAAATTCTAAAAAGAATGTGATAACTAATAAAGTAATTTCAAAAAAAAGACAAAAACAAATTAGTAAAAAACAACAAAAGGAATTAAAGGAATTGAAGGAGATGGAAGCAATGAAAATTATAATGAAGGCGGTAATTACAATTCGAACCTTATTATAAGATCCCCTTTCGGGCTAAAAAACAGTATCGGTCAGCCATGGAAAAGGCCAATCAACTATAAAATTTTAGCCTTGATCGAATCTAAGGGAAACTTATATTATTCGAAAGTCCTTTTTCAGACCCTGGGAAGTTCATAAAAAATAAGAGTCGAACCTTATTATAAGATAAACCCCTTTGGGCTTAAAACTCAGTATTGTGTTGCCATTGAGAAGGCCAACTGCCAGCTTTAATCAACTATAAAATTTTAGTCTTGATCCAATCTTAGGGAATCTTATATTATTCGAAACTAGAATTCTAGAAAAAATAAACTAGAATAAACTAGAATTCTCAGACCTTGGGAAGCTCAGAAAACTAGGAAAACCCTTAAAAACTACAGTCCTATAAACTAATAAATGTGAGAGAGAGAGAGTAAATAATTACACTTATCATGATCCAAATTTTTAATAAATGATTAGGTTTGATCCATCCCCTCGGAAAAAGATTTTTTAGGATAAGAAAAAAGATAGGTGTTTTTTGAATAATATAAGATTGGATCAAAAGCCAAAAAAAAGTTATAGTCGATCAAATATAGCTGGTGTTAAGTTGACTTCAACCCCCTTTAGGCGCCCCCGCCAAGTATGAAGAATTACTGAGTTCCTCTATTAGAATGCTATGGCATTCTATTTTTCAATCACCTTTAAAGGTTGCATTCTAATAGAGGGTGGCATTCTAATAGAGGGTAGCATTCAAATAGAGGGCGGCATTCTAATAGAGGGTGGTATTCAGATATAGGGTGGCATTCTAATAGAGGATGGCATTCTAATAGAGGAAATACGGTATCTCAAATTGGGGTGTATTAATAATTGAATAATTTATTTTAATTAATTTTTAAAATAAGAATTTGGAAAGAGAATTGAATGAAAAAATTCAAAATGGAATAGTTGAAAATAACAAAATTAAAAAACATCATCACAAAAATGAAAAAAATAAAAAAAATATTAAAAATAAAGAAATTCTTGATTCTGATGAGGATGATGAATTAGTTATTCCAACATTTGGAGAACATCCAGGTTTGTTTCTTAAAAATAGGAATGAAAGATCTCGACAAAAATCTTATTGAGAATCGAGAGGTTTAGAGATACCGATCTCGATTCTTGTATGACCTTCCCAGTTAGGGCTCTATTTTCTCCCTAATTTCTCGAATGAATACCCTAGATAAATATTTTTTGGAAAGAGTTAGGAGGCCCGAAGATATTACTCCTTTATTCCATTACCAAGGTTTTGGGCCTGACTTTGAAAAAACTGAAATTGGAGATCGTGGGGGAAGAGTCCCTCCTGGGCCTGATTTTGAAAAATTGGAATTGGAGGTCTTGGGGAGGGTTGGGGACAATATGAATAGGAGACTCACGACTATTAAGCAACATTTTTATAAATTTTTGAAAAAAAATTTCCTCAATATTTTAAAAATATTTTTACAAGGTTTCATGCCTATTGTAATGCACAAATTAACTGAACACAAGATAAAAAGCTCTGAATTAATTAGTAAACGTTTGGAAAGTGCAAAGGATGTTCGCAATTTATTGTGGACAGCTGTGGCTGTTGCAGAGAGAAAATTGGTTGATAATAGAAAGGGTGTTAAGATTGTGGATAAAGGGACACAGGTTCCGTTCTAAAGGAATTATTCTTTTAATTATAAAAATTCAGACTTGTTTGTTAGAATTTATTGCTCGTATGGTTGGTGGGGCTTATACTCCTTTTGCTTTCATTAAGGAAGACAGTAAGAATTTTAAAAGTAACATGTTCCCTCCATTATCCTGGGTTTGGGGTTGGCAAGAATTGGAGGCCTTAGGGGAGAGGTATAGTAGAGTTAAACACGTTTATCATGATTGAGCCGTGATTAACCCCTTTTTAATCTTTGGTTTTTACAGTGTTGTGCCCAGGAATGGGCCGTTTCGCAAAAAGTCAGGTCAGGGTTCGGATAGAGGATTTAAAATTTTTTTTTCAGATAGGGGTTCAGATCGAAAAATAGTGATGGTCTTGGGGGTTTCCGATCGGGTCAGTTAAAAGGTTCGAATTTAACCCTGAGCTCAAAAAGGTAAGACAGTAAGATTGGAAGTCTGGGGGAGGGAGGGGGCGTATCACCCATACCTGTTACCCACCTCTACAATGGACGTTGCTTCTTCCAGTGCCGCCCGTCTGCTTTATCTACTCCGCCTTCTCCCTTTCGATTTTCAATTTCACTTTGTCTCTGACCCTTCAACCCCTAACCTTTACTCATTAATCCTTTATAAATTCCATAAAATATCCAAAAATAAATTTTTTAGCTCACCATCACCACCATATTACCTCATTTATTTACGCATTACGCAAAAATGATATCGCCTTCCTTTCGTCTGGATATCGCAAATTTTGGCGTGAAAGTAAATTATCCTTTAATTAATTTATTTAAAAATATTTTTTAGAAATTACCGAAGAAAAATTTAAAGAGCTAGAGAAGAAGGTAAAATATTTAATAATAAATTATTATTAAATATATTGTTCTTTATTTAAAGCTTACACCAGTGTTTATCAATCGAGAATTCTGATTTTATTTTTATTTTTTATTTGATTTATTTTAAAAAGTATCCCCCCTAAAATACCCCAAAAAAATTTTTTTTAATTCATTAATCATTTCATCAGACCCTTTATTTAACCGAATCATTTAGATGTAAGGTTGGCGGATATCCAGATTCGAAAGGACGAGAGTGAGCTGGGAATTTGCCAGGATCCGCCAACTTTACTCATATGTACATAGATTTAAATACCCTGAAAATCCCCAAATCCCCCCCCCCCTCCCCCTCCATTTTGCTTTTTACCCAACTCCTCGATAATTTTTCCCAATTATAATATTTTATGAACTGACCCTCATTTATATTTTATTTGAAATGTCTCTTATTCAAACGAATAGTTTATCTGTTATCTGTCACCATTTCTCAAATTAATTTATATAACTTTGCGAAAATATGGGGTAGATTTCGAAGATTTTGGTGTTGAGTAATGATTCACCTAGCAGCATTTAAAACGCTTTGACGAGGGTTAAGCGAATATAAAAATAGCTCAGCTTTAGGGTTCTATAAGCGGTAAGCGAAAGCGCCTAGCGATAACTACGAGGAGACAGATAACAGAAAATTTTACATTATATTATGTTATATACCCTCCCAACATGTTCACATTGAACAATATTTATTTTCCATTTAAATTTTTTCTTTAAAATTTTCGCATAAAAGTTTTTCTAGCTGATAAAGATGTATAAATTTTCTTTATAAAATATTAACAAATTTTTTATGTTATTTTCCTAACTAAAACCTTTTGGCCACAACCATTTCTTTACAGGATAACCACGGTTTTCGGTTAGCACCGGCCTCACTGACCAACCTTACATTTGCCAAACAACTAAATAAATAGACCTAAAAGGATTAGGAATTTATTAAAAAATTTAAATGAGGGAAAATATTGTTAATTTGTCTCTGTTAATCCTAAAATATATTTTTTTTAAATACTATCCCCTTCATTCATTTATTTTGGCAAAAGTAATAATATCTCTTTTTGACCTGTTTAAGACAAGAAATATTATTAATAGAGAGGATGATCTGTCAATCATCCTTCAAACTATTTTACTAAGAAAATAAATAAGGATAATGATGGATAATAAATTTAGAGAGAAGATTTTTTAACAATAAAAAGAAAGAGGAAAGTCCTCAAAATAAAAGGACAATAAAATAAACCCCAAAACAATACAGTTAATCTCAATAGCCAGTGTACCGCGAGCCCAATGTACCGCCGAGCTATAACTTTGTCCAAAATTATCGAATCCGTGCGCCCTGGTATGGTTCGATGCATCTCGACCAGCTGAATCGAACCATATCATGGCGCCACGGATTTGATAATTTTGGACAAAGTTATAGCTCGGCGGTACATTGGGCTCGCGGTACATCGGGGTGTACCCTGACACTTCTATTTAAAAGCTGTCGAGTTAAAAGCTGGTTAGCTACTAGGTTTTGAGAGTTGAAATTTAACAGATATCTCGATGTAACAACACTTATAATAACTACTCGATGTATCATACACCTCAATATAAGAGACACCTAGATTTAATATGTATAAGATACCTCATTATAAAAAATAATTTTTCGAGCCTAAAGAGTGTATCGTATGGCGGGGTACTTATTTGAATGTATTTTAAAAATAAGATTTAGGTAATGATCTCTTTATTAGGTAATGAAATAACACAAAATTTAGGTAATGAAATAACACAAAATATAAGTAATTTCCTATCTTGGTCAGAAAATTAATTAGAAAATTTTTTCTAAAATAGTTAAACAAATACATATAAGTAAATATTAAATCTCTCTGTCCAATTGGAAATAAAAGCCAAAAACCAAAGAAATATACATAAATATCCATAACAAATCCCCTAGCCAATTAATTTATGCTTGTCCACCTGTTGGTCAATAATAAAAAATATTATTTTTTTTTGTTTTTACATTTATGTCGGTATATAAATTAAATTTGACCAGCCAATTTTGTTACAAGGTAAATCAAATAAACTAAAAACCCGAAACAGGATTAAAATCAAAAATTATTTTTTATGTTACAAATCTTTGTTCTTGCACCTATTAAGTTAAATAATTAATAAACTCATAAGGTATAGGCCGGCCCTCTTTATAGGATAACTGTTGAGTATGTCAGTAGAGATCAGACCTGGTCGGCACTTGGGCCAACGACACCGCCTGTCCTTAGTTATCCTCGCCTTTTGCCAACTTCGTTATTCTTGTATTTCCTATTCGGATAAACTTGTTATTCTGTTAGTCACAAAATATAAGCCCTTAAAAATATCTAGAATTTAAAGTTTTTGCTTAAAAAGGAAGACAAAAAATAAGAAATATAATAGAATTAAAGAGTTTTTATTTCGGCATAAACAGACATATACAAATTAAAAAAGAACCATTTTCAACTTGTTTATATGCTTTTTTAAATATCCATAAGTACATCTGTATACTATTTGCAACAATCCTTTTGATTTGCTTTGCACTGAGGTATTATTACTCTCCTGAAAATTTTGTCAAGAAAAATATACATACAATTAGAGTTTCACCGGAAGTTCCGCTTCCATTCCGGAAAGTTCCAGTGTTTTTTTGGTTCCGGTTCTGGTTCCGGGAACCGGAACTCAAATTAGTTCTGGTTCCGGCTCCGGTCAAAATTTCGGTTCAGGTGAACACAGAGTGTATCAGGAACGGTTCCGTGACTTTTGCGCCGAGAACATTTGCGCCGCGACTTTTGATGCCGCGACTTATGCGCCGAGCGACTTTTGCGCCGTGGAACATTTGCGCCGCGACTTTTGCGCTGCGACTTATGCGCCGAGCGACTTTTGCGCCGGGGAACATTTGCGCCGCGACTTTTGCGCCGCCACTATCATTAAAAATCTTCGGATATCCGGCCTTTTTCGGATCCGGATCCTACAACCCTTCGCTATAATGCACCATCTTGGATCTGAGAATCATGCCGGAATAGGGTTAGCTAATTTACTGAACTGAAAAAGTAAACACATCATAAATCATTTGTGATATCGAATCCGGGGATTTCCAAGGCCCAGACCTAATTCATCATTTATGGTCCAGACCTAATCATCAGCTACCGGACCCCTATTGTACTTCCTGAACTTCCTTCATTTCCTGGATACGCTTTTTAACCCGAGGGGTACAATAAAGTGAGGTCCGATTGTAGTTAATATTTTATTTTTTTTAATTAATGGCGGCACAAGTGTCGCGGCGCAAAAGTCGCCCGACGCTCAAGTCGCGGCACATAAGTCGAGGCGCAAATGTTCTCGGCGCAAAAGTCGTGATACCTCAGGAACCACTATCGTCGGTAAAATGTATGAGTCATTTTACGAACCCTTAAAAATTTGTAGAATTTAAAAGATTTTGTTAAAGAGGAAGACAAAAAATAAGAAAAACATATCTGTATAATAGAATTAAAGAGTTTTTATTTCGGCATATACAGTAGAAGTAAAAATTAGAAGAAAATCATTTTCAACTTGTTTATATTCTTTTTTGAATATCCATTATTACATCTGTATAATATTTTTATCTGCAACATGTATATCTAACTTCAAATGATGGGCAATCAAATGGAAAAGCACCCAAACTGATTATAAAGAAAAATATACAATAGCACTAATTTAGAATTAAATTTTAACAAAGTTTACCAGAAAAAAATATTTTCTGTTAATTAAAAAAATTAGTTTTACCTGCAGAGACAAGGAATACCCGGTCTACCAGCACTACAATCCCATTCCATTCCTCTATTAAATAAAAATAAAAAAATTTATTTTTAATTTACTCTGGACAGTCATAAAATAATTCGCATAAACATGGAGCTTCACAATGTTGTCCATCAACAATGTCTTGAAACATAATTATAAAAATACAAACAAAAATAACTTTTAAAAGGCTCATTTTTTGGTTAAATTTAGAAATGTTAACAAATTTAATTTTTAAATTTTTACAAATTTTTGTCAATTTTTATATACATTCTATAATTATTTAAATTTATATTTTTGTTTGTTTTGACACTTTTTAGATTGTCAAGAAGGAGAGAATTACTTCCCTTTACATAAAAATTATTTTTTAAATTAATCCACGTATTATTTCCCAACTTTAAACAGCATCCAAATTTCCCGAACCATTTTTACATTAAATAAAGCCAAAACTTATTTCTAAGAATTCGAAAACAAAAATTATTTTTTATTGTTTATTTGTTCTGTACAAAACTAAAAATTTGAAAATAATATTTTTAATGAATAAAAAATAATCGAGAGGGGGAATTTAAAAATTGTATTGCTTTAATAAATGAGTGAAAATGAAGTTAATTTCTTCCAGTTATTCCTAAAAATTGTTTTAAAAAATACTATACCCTTCGTTTATTTAGGCAAAAGTAATAATATCTTTCTGACCTGTTTAAGACAAGAAATATTATTAATAGAGAGGATGATCTGTCAATCATCCTTCAAACTATTTTACTAAGAAAATAAATAAGGATTATGATGGATAATAAATTTAAAGAAAATATTTTTTGCCAATAAAAATAAGGAAAGAGAAAGTCCTCAAAATAGAAGGCCAATAAAATGAATCCTAAAATAAATACATACAGTTGGACCCCAAATTTAATTTTTAAACTTTAGATGATCACTTGGCGTGCGAGTTATACCTCCATTTAAGATACAGCTCATTATAAAATACATCCAAGATAGATCTCATTATAAGATACTCTCTATACTATGCAACCCAGCTTACTAGGTATGAGATCTATCTGAGCGATACCCTTAATTTGCATAACCCTCCTTATAAAAGGCGATTTTTAAGCCTCAAAAGTTTATTTCAGAACTCTGATTATTAGCTTTGTCAAAAAATTAATTATAAAATATTGTTTAGTTAAACAAATATAGAAATATTAAATTTCTCTGTCCAATTAAAAATAAAATAAAAGCCAAAAACCAACAAAATATATAAATAATATACATAACAAATCCCCTAGCCAATTAATTTATGCTTGTCCACCTGTTGGTCAAATAATAAAAAAAGTATTTTTTACATTTATGTCAATGTATAAATTAAATTTGACCAGCCAACTTTATTGTTTACTGGTACAGTGTTTAATCAAATACATATTGATAAGAAACATTGCGTACATGAAGCAAGACTAGACCGAGTCGATAACTCGAACAAAAATCTCGGTTATCGAGACTGATATTATTCTAGATATCTCGTTTGATTCTCCTTCGACACTCCCTAGTCCTGTTTAACATTTTATCCTCATTTTTTGAACCAATTAAGCTAGTAAATTATTAAGAAAGCCGATTACGTATAAGTCGAACCTCTTTAGAAGATATCCTGAATATTGAATACCCCTCTATTTTAAATCTAGTTGGCCTCAGGATGAAAGGAGGGGAAGGTATCCCTCTATTTAATGAAACCCATTAATATACACATTGTTAAATACTTTTCAAGCCCCAAGGGGTATCTATTTTAAGGTTCGATTCTACTTATTTTCAAGGATGTTTATTTTCAAATTTATTTTCTACCAAGGTAAAGAATAGAAAAAAAGTCATAAACCACTCTATTCTTTACCCAAACCTTTATTTTTTGTCTTCTTTATTTTATTTTCATTCAACTCATTTAAAAAATGTAATGCGTCGTTGCGCGTGCCATTAAAATAAATTTTAAATCTTTTTGTTAAAAGAAGGACAAAAAATGAAAAAAAATATAATAGAATTAAAGAGTTTCTCTTTAACCAACTTTTTTCATTTAAGGCACAAAAATCGTCCAAAAAATTTACTCAAATTTCAACAAACTTTTTTTTCTTCAACTTTTTTATTTTCCTTATTTTTACTATTTTTTCAATTAAAAATTTTTATTAAAAACAAAAATAATTTTAAAGTAAATGAAAATATTTTTTCATAAATCTACTATTTAATAGAACCAGCACTCTTGACGGAAGCACACTCCCTAATATAAGGTCACTCTACGAGAGTGTTGAAAAACTATCTCATCATACACGTGGTTCTATTAGAAGATTTAAGGCATAAACTAATAAAAAAAATCAAGGGTGTGCCAAGAAAGATTTTTAAAATCGAAGGCTAAAAAAGACAAAATTTTTGGCGAAAGGCAAGGGACAAAAGGCAAAAGACAACCCCTGGGAAATGGAGAAATAATTACCCCTCTCTCTTAAATAATTCTAGTTTAATTACTCCCTCAAATGAGAGGTTCTCAAAAATTCAAAATTTCTCTTCTCCAAAAATTTTCAAAATTCCAACTTCATAACTATTTGAATTTCTTTTTATTTAATTCTTAAATTTCATTTTTACCATACACTGCTCCACATAACTATAACCTCACCCTAAATTTTCAAATTTCTTAACTTCTACCGAATCAATCGGGCTAATTTTTATTTTATATTAATTAAAGCAGGTAAAATTTCATAAAAACCCGAGAAATCGAAAAAATCTTTGGTCAAAAATTTTTTATTCAATTTTTTCAAAAAACACCCTCCACATAACTATAACCTCAACTTCAGAAATCATATTAGGAATGCTCGAAAAATTCTACAAAAATTCTTGCAAACAATTTCATTGATAATAAGTGGAAAATAAAAAAGAACGAAGTCTGTAAGTGCTTTTTTCATCGAGATCCAAAATCTCAAAAATCAACGGGAAATAGGGGGTACAGTACTTAAAAAATATTTTCACAGGTGTAGACTGTAGATAAAATTCTTTATTATAGTCCATCTGAAAGCCCATAAAATTTGCTACTAAAAACACTTAGTCCTATCATTGAAAAAAATTTTATCACTGGGGAGCAATCGGTTAAATTTAGAAACTCGAAATAATGACATTTTATGGGGTGATTTGGCTGAATTTATTCGCCATCTCATTTAACCCAAGACTCCTCGAAGGTAGAATTTTTGTCATGGATAGGGCCTAGTGGATTTTGTAGTAAATTTTATTGGCTTTCAGATGAACTATAATAAAGAATTTTATCTACAGTCTATACCTGTGAAAATATTTTTAAGTACTGTACCCCCTATTTCCCGTTGATTTTTGAGATTTTGGATCTCGATGAAAAAAGCACTTTTTTATTTTCCACTTATTATCAATGAAAATGTTTGCACGAATTTTTGTAAAATTTTTTGAGCATTCCTAATATGATTTCTGAAGGTGAGGTTATAGTTATGTGGAGGGTGTTTTTTGAAAAAATTGAATAAAAAATTTTTGACCAAAGATTTTTTCGATTTCTCGGGTTTTTATGAAATGTTACCTGCTTTAATTAATATAAAATAAAAATTAGCCCGATTGATTCGGTAGAAGTTAAGAAATTTGAAAATTTAGGGTGAGGTTATAGTTATGTGGAGCAGTGTATAAGGAAATTTATTCTCTTTATAAAATCGAGAACAAAATTTTCCTCATTTTATTTTTAATTTTAACCTCTTTTTAAAAGTGTTTGGCACTGATTGAATGACTGTACACTTTTCTGTTTCCCCCACTTATCCACAAAATTAAATAAATGGTTATTTCGGCGCAGACACTCTTTTTTAACGTTCTTATTAATTCCGCGCCCAAATACAGCGCCGAAAAAACCAAAAATAAATACTTGAGATTTGTTGTACACACTTGACAGTATTTTAAAGTTGATGACTTTTAAAGGAAGTTAATAGGGAAAAATTATTTTAAATAAATAAAATGGAGGTAAAAATAAGGATTTTCAGAAGGGCCTTTAAAAACAGAATTTCATCCAAAATAATTTTATTTTAAATTTAAAGTCTAAAAATTTTTGGCTCTGGGCTTAAATAATTTTTAAAATTAATTTGCAAAATCCGCATTTTCTATCCACAAATATGATTGAGCTGGGTCTGGACCAGGGCCTAGGTTTTTCATTTATCCAGAGTCCAAGCCTAGGCATTTTTTGACCTTCCTGGGTTTTTCCTGGGCTTAGGATTTTCCTGACTATAGGCCCAAGATTCTGCCCAGGTCAATAAAACAAACCTAGAGCCCAGAAACAGGCCAAGGCTTTTCAAAAATCTCGATCACTAGTAGAGAAACAGGCCTGAAAATTATTAAATTAAAAATAAATATATTTTAATTACAAAATGTTTATTTTTACTATTTACTGATTTTAATTTATTTATTTTTATATATGTACATATTTTCTTAACTTGTTTCACTCATTAATTCCACAATCTACTTTGACTAATGCAATAATAATTGTTGACATAAAATTTGCGGACAAAAAGTGCAGATTTTGCAAAATCCTTCTTCCATGATCAAGGCCGAAGGACTAGCTTTGTCTTCAGGCCTGTTTCTTCTCTACTAGTGATCGAGATTTTTGAAAAGCCTGGGCCTGTTCCTTTGGTTTCAAAAGGGGCTTGTTATCAAGATTCTATTGTTTTTTCCAATATTTTTATTTAATTCTTTCATTAAAATTAATTTTTGTTTAGAATTTTACAAAAAAATTTTTTATTTTTAAATTAATTTTTGTTAAAAATGTGCAAATTTTTTTTCCGTAAAAAAGAGGGAGAAACAACCTTTTCCTTTTAATAAAAGGGCAGTCTACTTAACTTACCTCTACAACACTAATTTTTATTAGTCTCCAATTTAAGAAATCCAACGCCTCTTAATTCCGCCAACAAATTTATTTTTTTTATTTTTTACTCAAAATCCTTATTTGTATATAATTTCCCCCCTTTTCGCGCAAACTTTAACAAAAATGTACATATTTTAAAATAATTTTCTCTCTTTCCTTTACAAATTGTTGTATGTACTTAAAAAAGTTTTTCGGAACTTGACTTTATTATTTAATTT
Source organism: Meloidogyne enterolobii (assembly GCA_963681835.1). Lineage (NCBI taxonomy): Eukaryota > Metazoa > Nematoda > Chromadorea > Rhabditida > Meloidogynidae > Meloidogyne > Meloidogyne enterolobii. The sequence continues at coordinate 3,425,026 of CAVMJV010000012.1, read as the reverse complement.
TATATAATTTCAGAAAATTACTATTTTTTATTTTTCTCAAAAATATGTTTTTAAAGATTAATTAGTACTATTTAATAGAGTTCGAACCAGGGTCTTGGGTTCAGGACCTTTTTTCAGGCCTTTCAGGTCTTTTTTTAACATCCTATTTTTAGGGATTTGGGGTTATTTTAACTTAGCTTAGCAAAAAACGGAGGATATTTGCCTACCATTTTCTCATTTTGTATTTAACCTTTCACTTTTAACATCAGTTTCGATACACCTATGGTATCTGCCTAAACGATATACCCTCTATTTTGTATACACCTCATTTCTATATATGATTTTTTCCAATTGAAATGTCTAAATTCGAGGTTCCCCTACGATTTTTTCCATAGTTATCCATTTTTAAACTCCAAATATACTTTGTACTTTTTTTACCAAAAAATATTTTGGAATTGAAATTTTTTTATTAAAAATAAAAATAAGCGGTAAAATAAAAAAAAATAAAATTGTGGGAAAATGAAATTTTTCTTTCACAATTATTATTACTAGTTGTTGTAAAAAATATTCGTAGAGAGAGAAGTTCTGCTCATCATCATTATTATTATTTTAAAAACACAAAATCTCCCTTTCAATATTTTTTGTTAAAATAATATTCTAATTTTGTCAAAAATGTGTGAAAGTTTTATTTATAGGTGGGAATGGGATTAGGGAAAAGGTGCAGTTGCCCGGTCCTTTTCCTGGTATTTTTTTGAAGTCTGAGATAAACTGGAGAAAGGAATCCCCAGATTTCAGATTTTCCTAGACCGTTACTCCACAGAAAGAAATTACCACCTTTTTCCCTTATTCTTGTTATCCCTTATCCCTTCTTATTGTCCTTTATCCTTAAATTGTCCCATCCTGGCTCGGTAGAATTTCTAGTGCTAATTTCATTAATGATTTTTTCAAAAAAATTTTTTGTTAATCAATCCAATAATTAATCTTACTTTTCTGTGTTTTGTTTTAATTCATTTTATTATCCTAAATTTTATTTTTTTACCTAAAAAGGTTGACTAAAACAAACAATTAAAAAAGCAAATAATTTTCCCGCCGACATTTATTTAGGCGCGCAGCTAGCGGAATTAAAAAAACTTTATTTTAATAGCTTTATATTTAATTGTATATTGAGACATATCCTGGTTTTATTGTTTTGTTAAATTAATGTATAATTGTCCAATAATTCTAGATTGTGTCAGACATGTCCCGGGTTGAGAAAAGAAGGAGTTAGCGCCTTGCGTTTCGCGTTTTTTGCGTTGTTTTTTTGCCTTACGTTTTGCGTTTTCAGTCGAAAAAAGGCCAGGTTTCAGGTTTTCAGGCTTCAAATAACCCTACCCACTCCTTTATAGTGCCCGCCAATTTTTAGTTAAAGTTTTATATTTTTCTAAAAAATTTTTTCTAAAATTTTAGAAATATTTTTACAGTAATTGCTCTTTACCTATTTACACATTTTCTATTTACCCAAAATTTCTTTCATTATATTTTTGTCCTTCACTTTCTTTCCCTTTTAAAATCACCTTCCTCTCTTTTAACCTGCCAAAATGATAAATGGAATAATAAAAATTAAGAAAATTTTGGAGGGATATTTTTACAGAAAACTTTTCAAAAACAAAAATATAATTTAAAATTTATTTTGGAAAAATCGAATAAAAAATTTGTAGATAATTTTTGTCAAAGGTTAATGCAACATTTTGCTGCTTTCATAATATTTTTTCCATGAAAAGTATCTTTCTCTTTCTTTTTAATTTTCAGAAAAATTTTTTCATCATCCAGTGAATTATTTTAAAACTGTAACACCTTGAAAAGACCTTTCAAAATGTTGGCACAACATTTGGAACTAGAAAATAGTGGTATAACATAGCTAGTTATTGACAGATACCAACGGCTTCTGGTTATCTCCGGTTTCAACCCCGGTTTTCGTTTCTTGTTCCGGTTTAGTTAATCTCAGTTGACAATTTTTCAACTTACAAGGGATTTGAAAAATTACCCGAACCCCGGACTCTATCTCTATCCTACACCCGACCCAACTTTTTCGCTCACCCCCTTTTATTCTTAACCCCTACTAGAAATTTAATTTCAAATAGCCATGAAAGGTGTAGTACTTTTGACTCTATTTATGTAAAAATAAGAACGCCGGAAATATATTTATATATAAAAAACCTTTATTAAATAAAAGATTAAAAATATAAAAATAAATGTGTCGTTGACTCTCGCGCGATGCAAAAATGAAGATAAAAGTCATTTGCTTGCGGAAAGGGATTAACGATGGCCGTTCATATTTATAAGGAAAGATAGATTTATTTTATATTAAAAAAAGAGATAAATTGGTGAAAGGAAAACGATTAATAAAAAAAAGAAAAAAATTGTGATAAATCGGAAAATAACAAACCCTAAAAAGTAAAGGTCAGTTAAATATTACAGGCAAATCCTGTCAGGTTATTTCCTTTTTTTATATTTAAATTATTTTGATGAATGCTCTCCACACGCACGTTTTTCTGTAGAAAAATACAAAAATTAAAATTGTAATACCGTCGCGTCTCATAAGATACCCCTTAGGATTGAAAGAGTCATACCTTATAATGAGGTGTTACTTATAAAGGGTGGCAATATAATGTTGTATGGATGGGTTTCCGGGTAGTCAGAACCGAAAAATGTTCAGAGATCTGGAAATTTTTGGTTTGATATTTGTTCCGGATCCGGTAGCTGGAGATTTCCCAAGAACCTTCACCCTAAATAAAGGTTAAATAACTCCCCTTTAACTTCTAAAAAAGCTGTCTTAAATTAAGGTTTTTATTGAGTGTGAAGAAACGATGTATACAGTCTCTGGGCATATTTTATAGTAAGGTCCGCTGTATATAGAAATTTTTATTCTAATCCCGAAATTAAAGGCTTTGTCTTTCATAAAATTCTGAAATAAAAACCTTTAAAAAGTGATTAAAATTAAAATGGCTGATAATGATAGGAAAGTCAAAAAATTTTTCAGTTCATAAAATTCTCATATTATATGCCCTTAAATTATTTCCATTTTTTTACTCCAAAAATTACTCCTAAAGCTTTACTATATATTTCCAAATTTTTCTTTTTTTTCAGAAAATTCCTTCCGATTTTTTAAAATATTTTAAACAAATACATATGTATTTTGTTAAGAAGTAAGTATATCTCTTCTTGTCAACCAGCCGCTCCCCTTCCATATATTTTTGACTAATTCCCCCCCTTTTCTCATCTCTTTTTTCTTCTAGTAAAACTGTCACATTTATTTCATTTTTGTTTTATTTGGTCATTTTTCCCCTTGTTTGTCCATTGTGTTCGTTTGACAGATGGCCAAATATGTATTTTTATTTTTTTAGTTTTTGTTTAAACAATATGTTATTTATTATGTTTTTATATAACAAAAATATTTATATTTTCTGGAAAATTTTTGGGGAGTTATTTTGGATTTCAGGCTCGAAACTAGGGTATAATAGGTTACTAGCCAATATCCTCGTTTTTAATTTATCACCGATTTTCGGCCTCCGGTTTTGGGTTCCGATTCGGTTAACTCCTCTTGTCTAACTCGTAACTTTTCAAAAATTTTATTACAGTTAGATTTACGTAACAGGGATCCTGCCAACAAAAATCCAAAATTCCCGATTCAGGGAAATCGGGATCCCGACCCAAAATGCGTCGGGAATTCCCAATTTTCGGGAGTTTTCGGAATTTCTGGAAATTTTCTAGTTTTTGTTGTGGGTCAATGTTGGACATTGGATTGGACATCACTAGGAAAATTCTGATGTTAAACTGAGAGTAACTATAAAATGTCTAATGGCAAGTGAGGTCTGACTAATCTTTCTTATCCTGATGGCATTGATTCTCTTATTTTTGGTACTAAAATTTTCTAATTATCAGAGCATAGAAATTTAATATTCTCGAAATTTCTAAAAATTTTTATTTGGACTTTATAATCCTTTTATTAATCAGTCAAACAATTTTGACTGATTTTCTTGTCTTTTCTCAAGAGAAAAGAAAATCCTCCTAAAAATTATGTCATTGGCAGATGGTAAAATGCCATTAAATGATGAATAGCTTAAGTGATGAATAAAAGTATCTCGACCATTTATTTTTATTCTTTTTGAGTGGTTATTTAAAGAAAATTTGTTATTTATTTATTTATTAAAAACTTTTAAATTAATTGGGTGATGGGCAATACACCGTCCGACCAAAATACCGTCCGGACATCTTAGTAAAAAACAGTCGACTTTTACATGTAATAAATTCGATTTATGTCGATATTATGTTATCTTAATATCTTCAGACTAGAGATTGAAAAAAGCGCATTCACGGGATCCCATAACGTGATTTTTTTCAAATTTTGTACGTGACAAGACTTCGCGGGCCGATCTCTATTTTCCAATGCCGATTTCTATTTTAGAGCTAAATCCCGATAATCGCCGGTAGCCGCTTAAAATATGGATATCGAGACGGGATCCTGTAAAATCTCTTAGGGGATCCTGTATCATGCCTATCTCTATTTTAGACCCTTTAGTTATTGGCGTTTGGTTAATTTTGACTCTTAGCCAAAAATATTTTAGTTTATTGTGTGGACGGTGTTTTGTCCCGACACAATTAATTAATTAATATTTATTAATAATTATTCTCTTTTACTTAATATATATTTTTTCAACTTTTCTCAAAAAACTTAAAAACTTAGCAAAACTTTCTTTTATTATTTTCTTTTATTGACCATTACCAAAAACTTTTTTCTTTAACGTTTTATGCGTCGCAGCATTTTTATTTTTTTTACGAAAAAAAGCTAAAAGAAAGTCCAATTATATAAAAATAATAATTTGGCACTTTTTTTACCAAAAAAGGACAATAATTTGTTTTTTAGACAAGAAACTTTCTGAGATTTTTAAAGCAATTTTGTGAAAATATTTATTTTTATTCTGGCATTTTTAGACATTACTTCTTTTAAAAAATAAATTTAAAATACTCAATTAAAAATAAAAATTATTTAATATTTTCTTATTAAAGTGCCCCATGGGACTAAAAATATTTATTTTAAATTTAAATTTAAAGCTTTTACTTTTCATAAATTTTTTTTCGAAAGATTATATCTGGACATCTAACAGACTTTTTTATTTTAAAATTAAACTTAATTCTGGAAAGATAACCAAGATAATTTGAAAGAGTTTCTGTCTTTGCCCTGTCAGTAAAATTATGTCTTTTCCTATACAGTCGACTCTCTTTTAGTATATCACCAAAAATTTAGCGATTTTTAAAATCTGGACATTTCGATAGGGTAGGGCTGAGTAAACTACATTCCAAACAGTTTATTTCAGATTGATAACAGGGTAGCTTCCCATCCACCGTATCCCGACCATTACGATTTTTTTTGGTAAAAACCCCTCCCCGAACCCCGAAGGCTCTACATCGGCAAACCACGATCCCCGACGATCCCGAACCCGAAGGCTCGTGTGAGCTACCCTAATTATTAAGGAATAATATAAGAACACTCAAATTAAAAATAATAAAATTTGCATGGTTCCTCAACGATATTCTTTTTTATTTTCCATATTTTTTCGTATACTCTCCTTCCATTTTTCTGTCAGATTTTTCTTAAAATAAATACATAATACACAAATTTATTTTAACATTTATTTTTACACCTTCTGTCGTTTCTTTAATCTTTTTTCCTCTTTTTATTGTTTTAGCCAATCCTTTGCCATCAAAAAAGACTCGCGCAAAGGTATTATCCTTCTAAACGATCGCCGACATTTTTGGGGAAATAACGGTCCGAAAAAAGACTTTTCTTGTCCAATTTTTGTGTAATCAAAGGCTTAATTTTTCTTTAACGGAAAAATTTTTCCCCGCAAAGAAAAGAAAAAAGGTGAAATTTTAAATTATTCATTAAAAATGTAAATATATTTTCTGTTAAAATAATTGAACAGCTTTAGTTTGCAATTTTAAAATTAAATATTTAATTGCATTTTAGAGAAAGGCCGGAAATGTTGCGGTGTTTATTCATTAACTATTGCACAGCAAAAATAATAAAAAAGTTGAAAAAATCTAATAGAACAGGACACTAATTGAAAATGTAGTATAGGAAATATGCTCCAAACTATGCATTGATATTGGGCCCCGGAGAGACCGACCCCAGGAAAATGTGAACTGTCGAAATGCTGGAGAACCAGTAACCGGAACAATAGTGCCACATTTTTTGTGTTCCCCTCTTATATTCAAAACTTGCATTTGCTTTTTCCACTTCTAGTCACTTTACCAAAACCAGGGACCGAAATCGGGAATTTTATTCTTTTAGTCGGCAGGATCCCTGGTCCGTACACAGAAGCAAGGATTTTTCCTTCGTTTCGGGTTCTCGGTCCGTTTCGGGTTCTCGGAAAATCCATGCAATGCTGCCTATTTGTCTTTCACATTTTCTAAAAATTTATTTGACCTCAAACTCCTCTTAATTATTAACTTTTAAATACTTTTTTTAAAAAATGTCAATCTTCTTCAATATAAAATTTCTTTTAAAAATATTTTAAGCTTTCCCCCTTTTTTTCTTGTCAATTTTATCGTGTCAATGTCCATCACTTTATAAGCTCTTAAATAAATTATTCTCTCTCTTATTTTCTAACAATGTCCAAATTAAAAATTCAGAAAAAGAAACAAAAGAGGAGACTATTGACCAATGGTCACTTTCATTAATTAATTAGAAAGGAGAGAAGAAGATACATAATAAAATTAGAAAAATATACTCTAAAGCAGGGTTGCCGCGGGTACAAAAAATCTTCGGGTACGGGTTTCGGGTATCGGGTTATAAAATTTTCATTTCGGGTATCGGGTTTCGGGTTGGCAAAAATATCGGGTACGGGTTTCGGGTTTCGGGTTATAAAATTTTCATTTCGGGTATCGGGTTTCGGGTTGGCAAAAATTTCGGGTACGGGTTTCGGGTTTGGCGAAAAATCCGGGTTATTTTCGGGTGTTCGTGTATTGGTGAACTAAATTGTATGAAGACAAGCTATGTTGCTTAATAGGATTTTGGGTGATATAGAGAGGCAAATTTGAAAAGATTAAAGAGACATGTGGGATTTGGGGAATAAGAGGGATATCCTGGTAAAATCCCACCTTGATAAAATCCCACTATATACTAATATCCCTCCGCTTTATCTCCATTAAAGCCTCCTACTTTCTCCCGTTTTCAGCGCCGCAGGCGAAAATTTTGAGACTTTTAATGATCCTTAAGCCAGATTTCTAGCTTTTTCACCGCCGGAGGCGAAAATTTTAAGAATTTTGGAAGACCAAGAAGCCAAATTTCTTCCATTTTTTGCGCCGCAGGCGAAAATTTTGAGAATTTTGATTATGCTTAAGCCAGATTTATAGCTTTTTCACCGCCGGAGGCGAAAATTTTGAGAATTTTGTAAAGTCTTGGGAGAAAAAATTTAATTGGCAGAACCGCAGGCAAAAAATTTTTATTAAAGTTTAATTGGTCATGAAGCCAAAACTCTTCATTTTATGCGCCGCAGGCGAAAATTTTGCAAAATTCATGACTTAATTAAAATTTTTAATACTTTTTTAAGCTTAAAATATTAAAAAAATAAATTTAAAGTTCTAAATGAAAATCAAAAGTTAAAACATTTATTTTTAAAAAGAGAAAAATTTTTAAGCCACATTTCCAGCCCTTGACGCGAACCCACACCCATGAAAATATCGAGACACTCGCTTTACCCATTCAGCCACCGATCCACATAATGAGAATATGGAAGAAATTATGAATATATCTTTCCCTTTTCCTTTCTATAATTTTTTAAATTTATTTTAAAAAATCGGGTAAGGTTAAATTTTCGGGTAGAAATTTCGGGTTTTAACCAATTTCGGGTCACGGGTTTCGGGTTGGAAAAAAAATCGGGTACGGGTTTCGGGTTTCGGGTTGGAAAATTTTCAATTCGGGTATCGGGTTTCGGGTACAAAAAAAGGCCGGGTTTCGGGTTTCGGGTATCGGGTTTCGGGCGGCAACCCTGCTCTAAAGCTTTATTTTTGGTTTTTTAATGTGTGAAAATTATGCGCTAAAACAAAATTAAATTTTTTTTGCTTTGAAATTTTGTTATTTAAAAATAATTTTAAAAATTAATAAAAAAAGAGCCTAACATCAACTTTAAAAATTGTACGCTCTCTAGCTTCGGGTTGTCGGTTCTTGGAAAATTTTCGGAAGGTTCTTCGGTTCGGTCCAGAACCGACAACCCTAACCTCAAGCGTTGGGTTGTTGGGTCAAACCGAATCGAAGATTAGTTTTTCTTTTCGGTTTGTCAGTTAGGGGTTCGGTTAACAGAGTAACCCCATAAATCCTAAATCCCAGCTAGAGGGGTCTAGCTGGACTTGTCAAAAAATAATTTGACCAGCTAGAGGGGTCCTCCTCTAACTCGTTCTCCAACCAAAAAATTAAAAAAAAATTTAGTAGGTAAAGTTATTGATGTAAAATCGTGGAACAACTTTATCCTATTAATTATACCTATTTTTAGATTATTTTACCATTCCTCCTTTCAATTTTTTGTTTCTCAGAATATTAAAAAATATTAAAAATCTTTATTTTTTCTAAAAAACTCATAAAATTAATTCAAAGATTGGCAATCTTTCTTCTCTGTATTTTTTCTTAGAAGGGCACTTATGCTAATTTGACCAGCTAGAGGGGTCTAGCTGGACTTGTCAAAAATATATAGAGACTTTTGAGGGAAAACATTGGCCTTTTCTTTCTCATAATTTATTATAATATAGGCCACATTATAGGTTACCCTCTATATATTATACAAACCTTCTATTTAAGATAATATGTATAACTTAAAATTTGGTTAACTAATGGGAGGAAAAATAAATTAAATACAGGGATGTCTTTGGTTACCCGATAACCGAGACCCGATCTTTTTTCGACCCGAAATCCAACCCGAGGAAAATTTTTAAAACCCAACACGAAATCCGTCCCGACTATTTTCTCGACTCGAGATATCCCTGGTACCTAATCGGTTCCCTGTATACAGAATACAGCTTATTATAAGGTGCGATAATTCTAATTTTTTATTAAATTTTAATTAAATTCAGATTTTTAAAATTTAATATTTAAAAATGAGACAATTACCCTCATCAAAAAAATTATTTAATAAAAAATATTCCTCCCCAATTATCATAACAACAAAAATATTAAAAAGAATTTTATTCAAACAAATAATGCCATTACTAATAATTTTGCCCATTAGGTGTTTTGCTCCAGTTAAATTTAATCAAAGAATATTTCTTTCAGTAAAGTGGGTTTTTTGGAAATTTTGGAAAATTTCAAAAAAATTTTTTTAAAGAGCCATTAATTATGTTGACCCAACCAAAAGTGGGTTTCGCATAATTTTGAGAGATGATTTCCTACGTGATCATATGGCACCAACTTTATTACCTACATTATACCTGACAGCAATTCCTTTACGTCAAAATGATGGGTTTACTTCACAAACAAAAGTTTTATATCCAGATTCTGTTAATGAAGATAAACAAGTAAATTTTGATTTAAATCAGTTAATGTTGCTCCCATTGTTTTGTTAATTAAGCAAGAATGAAAAATACAAGTTTGGGTCTTTTGAAATGCTCAAAAGTGTTAGAAATTGGAATTCTTCTGGCAAATTTTCCAAATTGGAAGTGAAAATATCGGAACCTAGAGTCCGACTTGTCTCTCATTTTTATCGAAATTTTGGAGAAAAATCCAGTTATTAGGAGTCGAATTATAAGGAAACTCAAGTCGGTCTCCTTTAAGGAAAACTTTAATCAGTATCAACTTGATAGGTATTCAAAAGTTAAGTAGGATTGATCTCGAACGGTTGGACGAACCGGAATCGGAAACCGCCAACTAACCGAATCCAAAACCCGGGGGTACCAGTTAATAATAACCGGATATGTCCAACCCTAATTGAAGCCTTTAAAATATTTTTTAATAAAATTTATTTTCAAAGGTTTCAATAACCGATTTACAAGAATCTTCTTGGTATTATATTTGTGTAGAATGGGAAAATATGAACCGGCACAACGAAACTACAGGGACAGACTGTCGTTTATTCAAAACTTTAGACAGATTTGGAAGAGGAACAGATTCTACCGTTAGCGAGATTGAAGCGACAGATTTTTCTTCTCAAATGCTTCAGTTTCGAATGAAGGCGGGTGCTGAATTCCCTATAAGATTAACAGCAAGTCTTGAAGGTGGAAAGGCCCCAATTCCCCCCTCACAAATTTTTATTTTGGGAGGAAATAGTGGAGGGATTTTGGAATTGGTTTTTGCTTTTTTGAGACAACAAATGGATTATGGGCAGCTTTGTATTTTGGAAGAACCCTTAATTGGAGGATATTCGGCTTTGGGAAGACAAATATCTGGCGTTAATATAAGAAAATGCCATTTTAGTGAGTTTTGTGAATAAATTTTTGATGGATATAATGCCTCATAAAAATACATATTAAAAGGATACATCTTTTGTGGCCGATTTTATTTATTAAAACCTACCTTAAATTATTAAACTATAACGAGATTTGATAATTAAGCTTCATATTAATAAATAGGGGAATGTACAATTAAACACATTATAGTTTACTCGCACTATAATTTTTCAACCCCAAGGGTTTACAGAGATTCAACTATAAAATACCTAAGTCAATTTTCGAAAGAGTAAGACCCCTTATATGTAGGAAACTCTTTTTGCTGTTGAAAAATTGTATCCCTCCATCTACCTTAAAAACAATGGAAAATATAAAATGAAATTGAGTAGCTAAAATTGTGGTTTATCGAGTAATGTGTCTTATACATGTTTAAATTAATCATAATATTTTTTTCAAGACAATTTAACAACAACAGACTATGAACTTTCAATTCTCGATTCTGCAGAAGCCAGTCCTTATATTCGCTCATCCGGCACAAAATGCCAAAATTCAAATAAAATTATTATGATTTCATTAATGGCTTTGCTGGCTTTTTGGAAAATGTCAGAATTATTGGGAAGGAGGAGAATTAAATAAATTTAAATAATTAATTAATTGAAAATTTTTATAAAACCGGTATTATGTATAAAAATTAATAAATATTAGGTATTATTCATTGACTAACCGACTTTTAAGGCCCAGACATTTGAAGAAATTGGATAACTTTTTTAAAAACTTTCAAAAAATTAAGCTTGCAAACAGTCTCATTTTAAAAGTAAAGAACATCAAAACTTGGTCAGTTTTTGAAAAAGTTATGGCTGTTAATTTGTTCACGGCCAAATTCTTCGTTTTTAAGACCAATTTTAATTTACTGACATGCAAATTTTGTAGCTTTTATGGATAATTATTAGTCAGTTTTTATAAAATTAAAAAATCCTTTATCCCAAAGATCAATGGTTTATGCATAATTTATTGTCAGTTACCTCCTTAAAAGTCGTGCCACGCTGTCCAATTTAACGGCAGACAACTGAATGTTTCATTGAATATTTTTAAATTTACCTAAATTTTTTTTCTAAATAGAAATTTTATTATTTTACTTAATTGTTTTTATATCTCGATATTTTGATAATAAAATAATGTGCAAATAAATTTATTTACCTAATTATCTGGCAATTAAATTAAAAATAATAAAAAATTAATTTATTATATCTAGGGTTTGACCCCGAACGTTCGGGGGCGGGTATGTCGGGGTACGGGGTTTTCGAAATGTTTCGGGGCGGGGTTCGGGTCGGGGGAGCAAAATATGGTCGGGGTTCGGGTCGGGGTACGGGGGTTTACTGAAAAAATTTTTTAAAGAAAAATGCTCTAAAAATAAGCCATTTTTGGTCTATTTTCGTCAATTTATTCAGAAATTAATGAGAATAAGGTGGGATTAATGATTTTTATTAATTTAAAATGTATATCTGGTAGTGTTTCACCGGAAATTCCGGTTCCGGTTTGAAAAAGTTCCGGCGTTTTTTGGTTCCGGTCCGGTTCTGGGATACGAACTAAAATTGGACCAGGTTCTGGTCAAAGTTTATCTGGGGAGGTAAATAAATATTGACGGATTAAGAAAGATTTAAAGAGATTAACTGACATATCTGGCAAAGGATTAACCCCTGATATCAAATCCGCCGATAACCTTCTTAATCCCTCAATAGCATTATAGCTGAGTTTTACATTTTCAGAGCCGCAGGCGAAAATTATAGAAGTTTTTAGGGTTAGCGCTGCTTTAATTAATAATTAGAAGGAACGAAGGGGGTTAGCGCTGCTTTAGCGCTAACCCCCTTCGGGTTAGCGCTGCCTTAATTAATTATTAGAAGGAACGAAAATTTTTGAAATTTTAACACTAAATAAAAAATCTTGCATTGTTTTTTATGGTTGACAATATTTAAAACTAAGATTAACATTTTAAAATTAAAAAAACTCTTGTTTTTGTAAAGAAAAATCCTAAAACAAACGATTTCTACCTATCTGGATCCGAACCCAATCATATATTAAGTGGACATATAGGCTAAAACCAACAACTAATCCACTTAACCACAAGTCTCTTAATAGAGTAGAAAAAAGAATCTTTATATTTCTTTCATTTTTCTTTTAAAAATAATAAAAGCAAAGTAAATTGGAGAAAATTTTTAAAATTTTTCTCTTAAAATTCTCCCAAAAATGGCATTTTTTGGGTATATAAAACCCCGATAACCCCGAAACTTTTCGGGTCGGGGTACGGGGTTTTCACTTTTTTTCGGGGCGGGGTTCGGGTCGGGGAGAATCGTGAAAAAATCGTTCGGGAACGGGGTCGGGGTTCGGGGTACGGGGTCGGGGTCGGGGTCAAACCCTAATTATATCTGACCAGGAGAGTATCCAGGATTTTTTGACACGACATGTACCGGATCTTAAAGATCTGGGTTTATCAAAATACCCGGATTTCGGACCACCAGAGCTTTATGTGCATAAAAAATCTGAAAAAATAGGGATACAGAACTCCATTTTAGATATACTCTTGGGGCCGAAAGAACCAAATCTTATCATTAGGGATTTCCCAGATAGACGACACGCAATAGTTATCAAACTTCTAAAAAACTTTTATAAAATTTAAGTATATCATTAAGCATACAATTTAAAAATATTTTTAATATCATATACAACTTCAATATTTAATCAAAAATCTTTTTATTTGCAAAGAATAACGGTACTTATTTTGACTCCCTTCGTAATCTCCAATTGACTAACTTCACTCAAGTCGAATCGTGCAAAATTTACAAATAGTTTGTAGTTGACAAATATCTGAAGCAAAAATATATTATTTAGGGATGTCTTTTATTTATCTAGGGGTGTCTTGATAGACAATATAATTTCTTTCAAAAATTGTTTATAAAAATAACTACTATGTATAGTAATCTAATTACATTTATTGTATCCTTCGGGGCGGCTCTAAATTTCAATTCGAATGGTTTGCCGACTGAGAATGGAAAACTTTTTGCACGTTCTTGCTTTATCCATCCTCCGTCTCTTAACCAGGTATCAAGAACAACCTTTAAATAAGAAAGATTCAAACATAATTTTATAATTTCCTATTTAATTAATAATTCCTAATGCTTGCCTAAAAAATTTTCTCAAATCGTTTGCGAAGGTTAAATTTGATTTATCCTAATTTTACGAAAAATAGGCGAAATGTCAGAGAAAACGCCTGATCAAGAGATCTTTTTGATGGGAGATTGTAAATCGCTCAAACATCGAAGCCTAGAGTGACCTATTTCGTTTCTTCTTAATCTACAGACTTGGAAAACCTTGAGCTAAAGCTTTTTAAGTTTAACATAAATACACTTAATTTACTTTGTTTTCATCAAAGCGTGGATTGAAGTGAAGCATAACGTTAGCAGGTCTCATTGGCACCCCATCCTCAACTAGGTTAATACCAAAGCGTGTTCGTGCAGTAGGTATCCCAACAAAATAAATACGCTTTGGGGGTGCAAAGCCTTTTCCAAATCCCCAAGCTGTAAAGTTGATTATTGTTGGTATATCCTTTAATAAATCAGAAAATTAATAGAATAAAAAAATTAAAATTATCTTCAAACCTCTTTTACCAAATCAATTTATAAAAATATTATCTATTTGAAATATAGTTTAAATAATCACGAAGGAGAAGCAAAATCCTCCGACTTAGCTCACTCGAGTGGCTCTACCTGTGAGCCACCGAGGCGTTTACCGTAAAATCCTTATCCTACCGGATTATCAAAAACAACTGCATTATTGCATGTTGCAGCTTTGATTGTAGTTAACAAAAAGCTCTCATATATTATTAACAAAAAAAGTGTTATCAACTAAAATTTAATATTTTTCTTGATTAAATTAAATATCTTGTTTACCTTCATTAATATGGTTAGAATAATTTATTTAAATTTTATTTAATTGTTAAAATAATTGGTTGAAATAATTATTTATATGTTTGATTTTATCATTAAAATAGCTTAAATTTTTAGCTGTTCACTCATAGCTTTTATTAAAATTTGTAATCTTTTTTCGTAAATTTTCAAACAACACCTAATTTTAATTGACAATACAAATAAACTAACGTTAACAAACAAAACTTGTCACATTCAATTGTTAAATGTATTCTTTGTATTTTTAATTTACATTGTTTGTTAGTCTCGTATGTGATAAAGTTTTTTTATATTGGCAAGGAAACTTTTTTTAATTTTTAATATTTCGTAAATACATTTTGTTTGTCGATATTTATAAACTTCCTTGTTTATATTTTAAAATTTGGATTAGAGTAGAATTAATACGAACGAATTAGAGTAGATAGGCTAACTGGTTTGTTTTTTAATGATAAGCTCGAACTCCTTGATATTTTAGATCCTGTGGTATTAAAGTTCAATTTTTTCAAGCTCGTTGGGTTTGACAAAATCGAGCTTTGTTGCTAGAGAAACCCACGAAAAGGTCTGTGCCTAACCTAGGTAGCAATAATATATAATTACTTAAATATGTATAATACCTTCAGTTTCAATACATAATTAAACCTGTTTATTTAGCAATAGTAATCAGTTATGGGGGATAAATTGTAAAGTAGAAAAAAAACTAAAACTTCTTGATTATCTTAATTTAACCGAATCTTTTTCAATTTCGATGATTTTAGTGTAATTCAACCCCTTTCGAATACGCTATAATTTACATATTCGAATTTTTCACGCACAAATGTCCCTTTATTTATATTTTCGGAGACCTTTTTCTCTGCCCATATGTGAGTCCGGAAACTAATTTTGGTGTTGTTCGACTCAGCTCGCAGAGTTCTTTCGAATAACATATTGTTTGCCGAATCAAGCATGGGAGATATAACGGAATTCTTCCTAATTTATGCAGATAGGTATTGAACGGACTGAGAAAATATTTTTCAACACGCATATTTTATTCTTGTTTATTTTACAATATTGATAATATTTTATAATATTATTAATCTCAAAAATATTTCACAATCTACAAATTATTTAATCAAAAATATCTTAGTAACAGATTAAACTTCAATAATTTCTTTAATCTCCTGGGTACAAGTTTTGTGTTGTTTTTGTTGATGTACTTGTTTGTTTTAATGTAGTTGATCCATATTCATTTGGACACATAATCAAAGAGTCTAATCGAAACCCTTCAAAATATAGTTGACTAACATCCTTCAAATCATAATAATAGAAACTTGCAGAATATATATTATTGACATAAATCTAAAAGAAATTCAATTAAAAATCCAGATTAAATCAAGTAGAAAATTGCCATTATTGGATCTCTAGGCGTCGCAACAAATTCCAAAATAAATGGTTCTCCAGCTCTAAATGGATTACGAAAACCAATCTCACGACGCATTCCATTTTCTACCGTCCAGCTGTGCATAAAGACCTCAAATTAATTTCACAGTTAATTTACTAAATGTTGAAATATTATACCAGGCCGGGTTGGAAGCGTGGATTGAAGTGGAATGGCACGTTAGCCGTTTTGTACATTATACCATCCTCACCAAAAATAATTTTAAATTCGTTTGTCCCTTGAAGAGGTACTCCTTTAAATATCAAACGTGTAGGTACTTTAAGTCCTTTCCCAAATCCGATTTTTACAAGATCGATAGTTGATGGTACTGGCTTAATTTGATAATTATTTGACTTTAATTTTTTAAATATTTTTAATCATGGAATATTTTTTGAATTCATAAGCTGAAGAGGCGCTCTTAATCAGGTGCCGATACCTAAAGATTTTCCAAGAACCGATAAATCTAGAATTTTTCGGATCGATTTTTCGACTATGCTCTAAGTCAAAAAACGAGTTGAAATCGACCTGCTCATTTTTAAATTTTTGATGCAGAGGGTTATAGATTCTGAACCGAACTTAAGAATCGAGGATGTTGCGGTTCGATCTTCAGTCCATATAATTAAAAAATTTTATTGAGTAAAAAATACTCTAACCACGTTGTGTAAATCTATAGTTTTGGGGCAACGTGGATAAGGCGTTGTTGGTGCCTCTGTTGATGGTAATTCTCTAACTTTCAGAGCATTGGGACACAAAGTCAAAGAGTTGATTCGAACTGTGTTTTTCGCAAAAACATATATTTGACTAATTTGGCTCAAAGTATAACTACGAAAGTATGCAAAAAATTTATTGTTGACACTGATCTACAAAAAATAAATTTAAAACAGAATAAATTGAATATACATTTACATAAATTACATCCATGGGTATTGCAACAAATTCAAAAACGAAAGGTTCTCCAGCTTTAAATGGAAAACCACCTGAAATATCCTCACGACCCCATCCTATGCTTTTTATCCAAGTGTTACGAACAACCTCAAATAAATAAGTATATAATATAAGAAGGCATCTCTGGATATTGTGGATTGTGTTATTACGAGATTCGGAAGATATTGAGGGATTAAGGGGAGATAGAGCTAATGTATTAACGAAGATATTGACGATATTAGAGTGATTTTTCTAGGCCCAGTGTTTAATTCAAATTGCGATATTCTTAAGCTTTATATTATCCAGTGCGCAAAACCGCGATGGTTCCTAGTAATACAGAATTAACACCTGTTTGGATTGGAAGCGTGGATTGAAGTGGAGTTGAATATCAGCAGTTTTGTTAGCAGTTTGGTAAAACACACCATCCTCTGCCAAACTAATTTCAAATTGGTCTGGCTGTTCAAGGATCGTCCCATTAAATATAATGTGTTCTAGCATATCAAATCCTTTTCCAAATCCGACTTTAACAAATTCGATAATTGACGGGATTGGTAAATTATTAAAAACAATTGGGTACGTACAATTATTTTTATAAACATTTGGGGTGTCTGTAGTTGCCATAAAGCTCTCAAATAATTGCAAAATAAGAAATGATATCAGCTAAAATTTAAATATATTTTTCCTTGATATTTAATTAACTTCCTGCTTACCTTCATTATTAAAATAAATATTATAACTATTTAAATTTAATTATTTTATTAAAAATAATTGAGTGAAACAATCATTTATATGGTTTATTAATAAAAGATTGTTTTCATTTTTAATGATTTTTTAATTTAAAAATGTTTTAGCAGACACAATAATTTATCAAAATTTTTTTCCAACAGATAATTGTTATTCAAATTTAAAAATATTGACAACAAAACTTGTTAATGAAATATTTAAAATTGAAAAATGTTTCCTTATAAAATAAAAAATTGTCAAATTCCTCATATGTGAATGATAAACAAATAAGAACCCCATTAGAAATACAAAAATTTTTATTCTATTAAAGCTAAACAAATTTTTCTCGTTATACATCCAACAATTTTATATCGGAATGAAAAAATTTAGTGTTGTAAATTACAAAAAATAACAAAACGTTTAGATTAGAATCAGTTGGTGATGAAGACAAACAATTTTATTGATAAAATCCAACATATAAATGATGGATGGATTCAAGCAATTATTAAAATAAATTAAAATTTAACTAATTAAATTCAACAATGAAAGTAAGTAACAAAAAGATTTTTAGTTTAACCAAGAAAATATTCCAAATTTTAGTTGATAACACTTTATTTGTTAATAATATGTGCGAGTTTTATGGTAACTACAATCGAAGCAGAGGAACCGACTACGCCACCTCCTTTCTGTCGATTTAAGCATATCGATATACCGTATCCGGTAAGACAATTTTTTGATTAATATCTTATTTTCTATTAATTAGAACTAAAATTCGGTTTAAACTATTTAAATATTTTGCTTAATATAACATTTATGTTTTAAAATTTAAGAGTAGACCAGCAATAATAGATCTTTGGAAGACAGAATTTGGACCCGGGTTTGGACTAAGCAAGAGAATTCGATTTACTGGCGTATATACTAATACAAGTGAACGTTTTATCATTAATTTGTATAGTGATGGAGTACCAGATGAGACTGCGCTAACTATATTTCACTTTAATCCACGTTTTGATGAAAGGCAGGTGAGTCGAGAATAATTTGAGAAAATTGAATATAAAAATAATTATGTAAGGTAGTTCGAAACTGGTGGTCACCAACCAATGGTTGGTGGATAGAGCAACGTTTTGGAGGATTTCCTTTCAAAATTGGAGAACCTTTCGTTCTGGATTTTATTTCGGCATCAAAAAATGGATTCATTGTAACTAATTAGAGGATATTTAATATGGATTTATTCGTCAACAGGAATACTTAATATATTATTTTTTAGGTTCATATTGATGGAAAGGAATTTCTACATTATTACCTAAAGGATTTACCTAGATTGAGCCTAGTGGAGGTATCTTCGGCAGTTGAGCTTAGCTCTGTGCAATTATGTTATAGAGAACCATTCTGTCCTGGACACTCTATTTTAACGGATTTGGTTAGAGGATTTTAATTGGGATAACTTAAGGATCCTTAAAATATTAAGACAGTACCGGCAGTAATCGACTTTAAGAAGCTCGGATTTGGAACAGGCTTTGCACCACCAAACCGCATTATAATTCTTGGGACACCCTTAGCACAACCTGAAAGTTTTAGCATTAACATAGGTGAACCTGGCCAATTGTTTGTAGATGCTAATGTTCTATTCCGCTTCAGTCTACTTTTTAATGAAACACAGGTAATAAGAAAATGGTAAGAACTAAAAGGACCTTATTTAGTTTATGTTAAACACATGGATTGTAGGCAAAGGATGGGAAGAAGAATATCGTTATCGTCCTAAAGGCTTTCCATTTAAAGTTGGAGAATCACTTTTTTTGGAAATACGTCCATCATCAAATAATTGGATACATGTAGTTAATTCTTTACAATAATTTATTTAATTTTTTATTCATTAGGCCATTGTAAACGGCAACGCTTTCGGCATTAACCGATATGATTTGAGTAAAGTCAGTCAAATGTCGATTGAAGGGGCAATCCAATTGAGCCGAGTTATTCTATGTAAATAAACAGAAATTTGAAGATAATATAAAAATGATATATAATTTGTTACGAAATTTAATTTTTACTTGTAAAATTGGAAAGCTTAAATTACTTAGAATTGTGGAATAAAAAAGAATTTTTGACTCTATATGTAAATCGTGCCGGCCAGACGTGGGCGAAACGTTTCGTTTCGTTGTTTCGTTAGTTTCGTTATGTTTTTTACTGTTTCGTCTCGTTTCGTGACGAAACACTTTTTAATTTGTTTCGTTTCGTTTTGTTAACGAAACACCTGTGTTTCGTTAACGAAACATTAGGTACTTTTTAAGCCAAAATATCACTCAAAAACTGAAAAATTTTCCACTTTGGTGATGGAAATTCAAAAAATTTTTGCCTGCGGAGCCGAAATCTGAATTTTTAGAGTCTTCAGCGCATAATTTTCAAGATTATTTTTAGAGTCTTCAGCGCATAATTTACAAGATTATTTTTGATTTTTTCAATTGACAATATGTTTTTGTTCAAAAATTCTTTATATTATGTTCTATACTCGACTATGTTTTATACACCGATATCCCCATTTTTATGCTTAATGGGGATATCGGAGAAATTGGGGGATTAATAGTAATATCGAGGGATTTTGTGGGAAGAGATATCGAGGCAAGTGTACATACCACCCTGTTTTAGTTTGTACCAGGCTCATTTGGGAGGCATTTGCCTTTTTTGCCTTATTGAAAAAGGAAGAAATCTGGCCTATTAGCCTTCAAAATTCAAAAAATTTTCGCCTGCGGCACAGAAAAAAGGAATTTTTTGTCTACAGCCTTCTAAAATTCTCAAAATTTTCGCCTGCGGCGCTGAAAATCATAATTTTAAGCGGCGCCGAAAATTTCCCCACAAAAAATCCTGGCTACGGGCTTAATGGCGATATAGGGAATTAGGTGAAATTAAGAGAAAAATGAACATTTAAAATGATTTGCAATGGCTAAACACAAATTGGGATCACAAATTGTTGCCCCGTGGCTAATGGGACCACAATTTGTGGTCCCACATAATTATATGATGGCAAAAATGTCATTAATGGCCAATTAATTTGCTTACATTGAATAATTGAGAAAATACTTATGTTTTTTGAAAATTTTTTCGATATTAAAATGTTTCGTTTTGTTTCGTTTCGTTTCGTTAAATTTTCACTGTTTCGTTTCGTTTTGTTAACGAAACGATTTTTAAAAATTTTTGTTTCGTTTCGTTTCGTCCAAAAAAAATTTAGAGTTTCGCCCAGGTCTGGTGCCGGCTTGATATTTTTCCTTACTTTTTCCCTTATTTCCTTTGATCCTTATACTGACTAGGTATGGTCATTTTTACTAAGTTTGCTTTTGTTAGTGGTTTTTTCAGTAAGGATTTTTTACGCCGCAGACACAAATTTTAAAGGATATTAAGGGTGAATTTAATTTTTTAATCAAAAAGTCCATTTGTGGGTATTTACAAATAAATACAATTTCAATTCTGTAAGACGAAGGTCGATTTGTAAATACTGTAGTTACAAAATAGGTAAATACGAATGGCAACCCCTCATGAAGGGCTCCCGGACAATGCGTCAGTGGAAAATGCGTCAGTGGACAATCGGTCAGTATTGATATAAAGTGATTAAATGCGACGATATAAAGAGATAAAAATTCACTGATATCCCTACATATCGGCTGATCATCATCTTAATCCGACCAAATAACTTAATATCTCTGTTAATCCTCCCAAACACGATATCAGCCTTAAGTCGAGCAAATCCATCTATATTTCTTTTAATCTCATTAAAAAACATTAAACATACAATAATTCAGAATAATTTTGACAATTATAGTAATTATTAGAGCCTGGATCGAGACGAGATTTCGAAAGAAAATCGTTCGATTATCGAGATTTTTTGAGATATCCCGTACGATTCTCGTACGACCTTCCCAGTCCGGTCTCTATCCATAACTAGACAATCAAAACTTCATTATTCCCTTTAATATTCAGTTGAAACCATGTTTATTTTGTTATACCCGTTGATTCTATTGTAGTTGATACATATTCAATGACATATAATCAAGGAGTCTAATCGAAACCCATAAATATATAGTTGACTAACATTCTTCAAATCGTGATAACCCTTCAAACCGTAATAATAGACAGTTGCAAAATATTTATTATTGACATAGATCTAGTAAAAATTAAATTTAAAAAATTCATCAACAAGAAAATTACATATAGTAAATCCCTGGGCGATGCAAAAAATTCCAAAATAAAAGGTTTTCCAACTTTAAATGGATTACCATAAATATGCTCAACATCCCATCCTCCGTATACTACCCAACTACTTGTATGAACCTCAAATTTATTTTAATTTTATAGAAGAAATGTTGAAATTTTACCGCGCCGGTGTCGAAGCGTGGATTAAAATGCAATGGCAGATTAGCAGTTCTTGCGCCACCATTTTTTGGTGACAGATTGCCATCGTCACCAAAATCAATTATCATTTGTTTTTCTCCTTGAAGAGGCACTCCTGTAAAATTCTAAACAGAATTTTAATAAAAGGGGAGGGAAAATACATTAAATTAAATAAATCCAAAAAAAACTAAATTCTTTAACAACTTTTATTTTCCAATTATCAAAATTAACAATTTAACAAGTAAATATTCTCCTTTCAAAATGGGCCCAAATCTTTTAACAAACATATATCAGGAAAATCAAAAGGGGGAGAAACTTCAAATCTGACTGGGGAAGGAACGGATAAAAAACTTCAATAACAAATCTTCAGGGGGAGGAAAAATGTAGTTCAAAAAACTTTACTTTAAAACTTTAACTTTAATCGAGGGGAAGGAATAGTTCAGAAACTGAGCCAAACTGCTCAAAATTCCATTTATATATTCGGGTTGATATGTGCAAAAAGAAGGAGGTGTTTGCACATTTTAATCCAAAATTAGTTGGCCAAAATAACCCGTGCAAAGGGTTGCAAAGATAGAACGATAGGGAAGAGAAAGGACATTTTTCAGACAGGATCAAAATACACAAAAAATACAAAGGAGCTTTTCCTAGTTAAATTGAGCGGGCTAGAGATTTAAAAGAATGGGGAGAAAAAGAGCAGGGATGCAAGGTTCAAAAAAGGCCTTTTGGCCCGCCATAATTAACATTTTTTTTTGAGCGGGCAACTATTTTAAAGATATGGACAAAAATTTCGGCCAAAGGTTAATAATTAAAAAATATTCAAATCTAAAAGATTTGACACTCCTTTAAATATCAGGCGTGTTTTTGCTTTAAATCCTCTTCCAAATCCGATTTTTACAAGATCTATAGTTGATGGTACTGGCTTAATTTGATAATTATTTTACAAGTAAAATTCCTCTAACCACGTTGTTTAAGACGTTAGGTTTGGGGCAAATTGGAGAAGCCGTTGCTGGTGCCTCTGTTTTAATTGTTGGCTTCATCTCATTGGGATACAAAGTCAAGGAGTTAATTCGAAGTGCCCTTATCCCAGTAATATATAGTTGAGTAATTTTACTTAAATTTGAATTATGGAAGAATGTAAAAAATTTATAATTGACACTGATCTATAAAAAAATTAAATTTTAATAAAATAATTTGAATATAAATACCTGTATTACATCTTTTGGCAATGCTAAAAATTCCAAAATGAATGCTTCTCCAGCTTTAAATGGAAAACTGCCTGAAATATCCTCACGACCCCATCCTATGTTCTTGTTCCATGTGTTACGAACAACCTCAAATAAATGATTTTACGTGTATTCAGTAGAGATAATTTTGGAAGGCCAATGGGCTAGATTTCTTCCTTCTTAAGCGTTCTCAAAAAATTTTAGAAGGTCAGGACAAAATTTTTCTAAAATAATGACTGTCATTAGGGGGTGTATTTTTTGCGAAATCTGGCGGACGAAAATTCCTCCCTGCTAAACCGATCCCTAAAATCCATCCCAGTTAAACCACTTTTTTTAACCCACTTTTAAGAGAGAGCAAAAGCATCAAGCAACAATCTGCCCTTTCTATTATTTAGGTATGAATATAGAATTATTACCAGCTTGGATTCGAAGCGTGGATTGTAGTGGAGTTGAATGTTAGCATCCAGCATAAACAACCCATCCTCAATAAAATTAATTGAAAATTCGTCTGGCTGATCAAGAATTGTCCCATTAAACACCATTCGATCTAGCTGATAAAATCCTTTTCCAAACCCGACTTTTACAAGATCTATATTTGCAGTGATTAGCAAATTTTTAAAAACAATTGGATCGAGATCCGAGATTGCCATATAGACCTCATAGATTTTTAATAAGAGAAGGGATATCACCTAAAATCATTTTACCTTGATTAAGATTAAAATCAAGTAATACCTTCGTTAATAAAGCTGCCATTATAATTTAATTTTATTATTTTGTCAAAATAATTTATTAAAAGCATTATTTATATGGGTAATTTTTTAATAAAAAGTTTGTTTACGTCTTTAAGGCAGATGTTTTTTAATTTAAAAATTTTAATGGATACATAAATAAACAAGCCTTGATTTGTCACTCTTCAAACATTTAAACGATGTTAAAACTTTTTATTTTAACATAAGTTAAATGCTTATCAAAAAAAATTTTTTGTTTAAATGGACAAGGAAACATTTTTTGTTGATTTTATACCAGGAAGGTATCTATGTCCAAAGAACATTTTTTCCTAGACACGTTTTATTGTCACTATTTCCAACTTCCTACATATTTATATTTCTTAATTTTAACCTCTCAAAATTTTTCTATTTTTTGAAAAATAAATACCTATTCTTATTTGACAAACAAATTTGGTTTAATATAATAGGGACCATTTTTTAGAAAGAATGGTACGGCATGTACGTGTGTACAATGGGTGGGACGGTTACCCTAAATACGATACCCATTTTCGACCCGAAAGTCGAAACCCGACCCATTCGAATGTTAATGTTAGCGTTATTCTATTCGCTCCATCTATTCGGCATTAGCCATAATTCTATTGTTCGTTACTATCGTACGTATGAGATATACGATAGATTTTCTGAGCCAGTAGGAGAAAAAAATGACATTTTATTTTAAAAACTACAAGAAAATACAAAAAAAATTAAAAATACTCCTCATCAGTGATGTCAAAGTTCCAAAATTTCTCTGGAACTAGTTCCAGTTCCGGAACTAGGTTTTTAATTTTAGTAGTTCCAGTTCCAGTTCCGGAACCAGGTTTTTAATTTTTGTAGTTCCAGTTCCAGTTCCGGAACTCCAATTTTAAAACTCCTTAGTTCCAGTTCCAGTTCTGGAACTAGTTCCAAGCTAGTTCTAGTTCCAAATTTTTAAATTTTTTTGAACATGAAAAGATTGATCATTTTTAACAAATAAAGGCATAGGTAATTTAGAAAATCATTTAGTTTTCGGCAAAATCGCATTCACGGGATCCCGTAACGGGATTTTTTTCAAAATATTTTACGGGACAGGATCCCGCGAGATTAATCCTCTAAATCCCGTAATCCTGATAATCCCGTTCTAAAATTTTGCGGGATTTCGGGATTTTCACATAATAGATATCGGGGAGATATGAGGATTTGAAGGGATTAAGGGATTTAAAAGGATATCTGGGGATATTTGTGTTAATATATAGGTTATAAGAGGATTTTGAGTGATATCGAAAAATTTAAGGAGATTAGAGGATAAACTGGAGGATTAAGAGGCCAAAAAAATTCACTTGTTCAGCGCCGCAGGCGAAAATTTTGATAATTTCTAAGATCGTAGGCCGAAAAAATTCACTTGTTCAGCGCCGCAGGCGAAAATTTTTAGAATTCTGGAGCTCAAGCAGCCAGATTTCTTCCATACTCAGCGCGCTGTAGGTAATTTTCGAGGAAATTTTGTCAAAAATATACCCCCGAGAACTAGTTCCAGAACTAGTTCCAAAGCTAGTTCCAGACATCTACTAGTTCCGTAGTTCCAGTTCCAAGCTAGTTCCAGACATTTACTAGTTCCGTAGTTCTAGTTCCAAACTAGTTCCAGATAATCGTTAGTTCCGTAGTTCTAGTTCCGGAACTGGAACTAGAACTAATTAGTTCCGGAACTGGAACTGGAACTTTGACATCACTGCTCCTCATCTACCTATCAAAAAATGAGGAAAAATCTGGACAATTCCGAGCCCTAATTAATATGTACTATTAAATAGTAATTTTATTAAATTTTTTATCTCAACAATATTTCACAATTATGTGTATAATTTAGGCAATATCTCTTAATAACAATCATATCTTCTTTATTCCCTTTAATATACAGTTGGAAACCATGTTGTTATTGGTATACTCGTTGATTCTCTTTTAGTTGATCCATATTCATTTGTACACTTAATCAAGGAGTCTAATCGAAACCCTTCAAAATATAGATCACCAACATTCTTCAAATCGTGATAACCCTTCAAACTGTAATGATAAAAAGTTGCAAAATATTCATTATTGACATAGATCTAGGAGAAATTGAATCTAAGTCAAAATTTAACAGGGAAAATTACAAATAATGAATTTTTTGACTCTGCAAAAAATTCCAAAATGAAAGGTTCTCCAACTTTAAACGGATTATCGTAGTAAATATGGTCAGCATCCCATCCACCGTCTACTGCCCAACTGCTAATATGAACCTCAAAATTTTATTTTAAAGTTTAAAAATATAAAAAAAGTAAAGCAGTCGGGCTATAGCTATTTCTCTCCTTTAACTAGTGCAAAAGGTTATTCGGCGGCTGGGAGCGACCAGCATCTTCAGTAGACCGGACTGATGTGTTAGCCATTACACCACGCCTCCTACTGCATAGCCTTAGGCCTACTCATAGCCTTTAAGGTTACTTAGGAATATTTAATTCAAGGGTACCTTAGGAATTAAATAGCTATATGCTTTAAAAAAAGAAATGTTGAAATAATACCACATTGGATATTAGGTCTGTATTAAAGTGGATTGGAACGTTTGCAGTTTCGAACATTAAACCATCCTCCTCGCCAAAATCTATTGTTATTTGTTTTGCCCCTTGAAGAGGCACTCCTTTAAATATTATACGTTTATTTGCTTCAAGTCCTTTTCCAAATCCGATTTGTGCAAGATTGATAGTTTTGATTTTTGATGGTAATGGCTTAATTTTTAAAATTATTATTATGAATATTTTAAAAATATTTTTCAATTCTCGACATTTAAACATTCTTTGTTGAATATTTAGGCTTTTTGTTGATTTAAAATTGTGAAAGAATATCCTGATGAATTGTGTAAGACATGTTAAATATTATTTAATTTATGAGTACTTATTTCCCTCCCCACCAAATTTTTCATAAATGTACAAAATGGTAAGATATTTCTTCCTTGCATAATTTCGCGAAACAATAAATAATTCTTACATAAAAATCATGACTTGCGGAAGGAAAATTGACTGATTGAATGAAGGAAAATTGAAAATGATGCTTCATGGAATTTTTGTGAAATTATGCAAGAAAGAAATGACTACATATTTTGTACATTAATGAAAAAATTGAGTGGGAGAGGGAAATTAAATAAGTACTTGATTTAAGTAAGATAGTATTAAGTAAAAATCCTCTGACCACGTTGTTTAGGACGATAGGATTGGGGCAAATTGGAGGAGGTGTTGCTGGTGCATCTGTTTTAATTGTTGGCTTCAAATCATTTGGATACAAAGTCAAAGAGAGAATTTGAACTGTGTCCTTCCCATTGATATATAGCTGAGTAATTTGACTCAAATCCGGACTATGGAAGTTTGTAAAAATTTTACCATTGACACTGATCTTTAAAAATAAATTCAGAATAAAATAAATAATTTCATACCTGTATTATATTGTTAGGCAATGCAACAAATTCCATAAGGAATGCTTCTCCAGCCTTAAATGGAAAACAACCAGAAATATTTTCATGACACCATCCTTTGTTTATTATCCATGCGTTACGAACAACCTCAAATAATTTTATAATATTATTAATTTACCCTCGAATATAAAAGTTTTATAATGGGAAGAAGGAAGCTCGATTAAGATTACGAGAAGGTAAAGTCAGCGCTCTGGGGCTGAATAGGTTGATTGAGTATATTAGGAGTTAGTTGAGAGGTAATTTGATTAATTATTTCCTCCCCTTAATAAACCCCCTGTATAGGCTGATTGAGACCCGAAGTTCCCTCCCCCCCCCTAATCAACCCCCTCAATAGGCTGATTGAGCCTTCTGAGTTTAACCTTTAGTCTTCGTCTTTTAAAATCTGGTACGGCACAACTCTGCTGCCCTTCCCTATGCTGCCCTGTCTAAATTCTACCGCTCTCTTGACTATCACTTTAAAATGAGTATGAAATTATTACCAGCTTTGATTTGAAGCACGCATTAAAGTGGAATTGAACGCTAGCATTTTTCAGCATCACACCATCCTCAAACAAATTAATTGTAAATTGGTCGGGCTCCTTAAGAATCGTCCCATTAAACACAATAATATCCTTCATGTAAAATCCTTTCCCAAATCCGGCTTTAACAAGATCTATAGTTGCTGGGAGGGCCAAATAATTAAAAACAATTGGATCGTTCTTTGTCAGAACGGCACATATATTCAACAAAATAAGAACTAAAACCTGAAATTTATTAAACTTGATATTAAATTAAAAATCAAGTATACCTTCGTTAGTGAAGCTGGCATTATATTTAAATTTTATTATTTTGTCAAGTGTACTGGTTGAAATAGACACTTTATATGATTGATATTCTTGATAAAAAATTGTTGATATTTTTATTCAGTTTTTTTAATTCATTGTTGATATTTTTACTCTGTTAACACTTTATTTTAACAAATACATAAAATAAAGTGTTGTCATTTTCCAACCATGTAAACGTTGCTATCGAAATTTTTTTGTTAAGCATAAAGTTAAATGTATAATCAAGAAATGGACAAATAAACATTTTTTGTTAATTTTATACCAGGAATATATCTCAGTGCAAAGAACATTTTTTTCCTAAACATATTTTGACAATCTTTTAACTTCCTCATTCATTTTTATTACTTTTAATTCTTAAAATAAATTTTATTTGTTGAAAAATATTTACGACAAATTGAGGCATTTTATAAACCATAATACATAAACCTCATCCCCCAAAATTCTCAAAATTTTCACCTGCGGCGCTAAAAAAAGGAAGACTAAGAAGTTAGAAAATTCAGATATTTGATAATCCCTCCTCCCATTTAAGAAATTTCCATCAATAGGGGTGCCATCATTAGGGCCTGAAACCCGACTCGAAGAAACCGATATTCTTGGCCAATATACCTATATGGAAATCTATCGGCGTATTAAGTGACTATTGCAAATTGGACGAGATATACATGGTATCAAAGGATTTGTGAGATATCGGAGATTAAGAGGATTTGGAGGAATTAAGACGGATTTGAAGGGAGGGCCTCTGATTTTCGTTTTCTTTTTTGTTCTAGGCTATTAAATATTTTAAAAATTTTATCATCTTAACAACAATATTTTCGATAATAATAATCTTTAAGCACATGTCTCTTAATACAGATAAAACTTTAGTCTCTTTTTATTCTTCAATTGCGTAGGTTGGTTCTTGTGTTGTAGTTGATAAATAATCATTTGGGCACAAAATCAAAGTGTCTAATCGAAACCCAGAAATATATAGATGAGTAACATTCTTCAAATCGTGATAACCCTTCAAACCGAAATAAGAGTAGGTTGCAAGAAATTTATTATTGACATAAATCTGTAAGGATTTGAATTAAAAATGATAAGACTAAGAAAGAAAATTACAGATATCGAATCTCTCTGTAAATATTGCCCAAATCTGAATTCCAAAATAAAAGGTTCTCCAACTCTAAATGGATTACCATAAATATGGTCAACATCCCATCCACTTTTTACTGTCCAACTGTTCGTAACTACCTCAAATTATTTTAGTTTAATTTAGTCAATGGAGGAATAATACCACGCCAGCTTGCAAACGTGGATTAAAGCAGAATGGCGCGTTTGCAGTTTTGAACATTTCGCCATCCTCAACAAAGTTAATTGTAAATAGATTGGCCCCTTGAAGAGGTACTCCTTTAAATATTATGTGTGTATTTGCTTTGAATCCTTTCCCAAATCCGATTTGTACAAGATTGATAGTTGATGGTACTGGCTTAAGTTTATAATTATTATTATAGATAAATATTTTTAAATAAATATTTCCTCAGTTTTGGTCGGATATTAACCAATTCTATGTTGAATATTCATGCTTTAATATAAGATTTTTAAAAATATCCTGATAAATGACATGCTACTTTTATTTTATTAAAGACAATTTTATCAAAAATTCTACTATAACCACAAAGGTTGGCGAGTTCGGGTATCAGGAATCTCCCCAAAAAATTTTTCTGAGACCTCTCCATCACCAGATAATCTTCACTAATTTGATAAAAATTTCGCTTCCCGGGACGGATACCAGGAGATTTCCAAGGCCCGCCAACCCTACTAACCACGTTCTTTAAGACGATAGGTTTGTGACAATGTGGAGGCGTTGTTGGTGTCTCTGTTGTTGCGATTGTTGGCTTCAAAGCATTGGGATACAAAATCAAAGAGTTAATTTTCAATGTGGCTTGCTCATCAGTAACATATATTTGGCTAATTTTGCTCAAATCAAGTCTGCGGAAGTATGTAAAAAATTTATTATTGACACTGATCTATAATTGAAAGCTGCTTTCTTTACTATAAATTAAATAATTAATCACATACGGATATTACATCTCTGGGTAATACAAGAAATTCCAGAATGAATGTTTCACCAGCTTTAAATGGGAACCCGCCAAAAACATCCTCAATACCCCATCCTCTGTTTTTTATCCAATTGTTACGATAAACCTTAAATTTTTTAATATACCGTATATGCTAAAATAATTACCCATCGTAATTATTTTTTAAATCTCTCGTTGGAGGGGGGAGTAGTAATGTATTATTTAATTAATAGTGGGAGGGTAATTATTCGAGAGAGGACAATTATTTCAACATATAAGTCAAGTAATATATCCAGTAGACATATAATAATACCAGATTGGATTGAAAGCATCCAGTAAAGTCAAGTTGAACGTTCACGTCATTCACTCCATCTTCACCCAAAACAATTGTAAAATAGTCGGGATTTTTAGAAATCGTTCCATTAAATACAATCCGATCTTGCATATAAAGTGCTTTTCCAAATCCGACACTTACAAGATCGATGATTGAGGGGATTGCCAAATTATTAAACACAATTGGATCATCAAGTGTAAATGACATAAAGACCCCACATATTTTTAACAAAAGAAGTGTTATCAACTAAAATTTGAATTTTTCCTTAATATTAAATTAAGTTTGAGTATGTGTTTACCTTCATTATTGAAGCTGACATTTAATTTTAATTTTATTATTTTGTTAAAGTAACTGGGTGAAATCGTCATTTATGTGGTTGATTTTATTGATAAAGATTGTTTACATTTTTAGGCAATGTTTTTTTAATTCAAAAAAAAACTTTTTAGCAACGTTTCCAACACACAATTCTAACAAATACAAAAATATTGATAAGGCTTGATTTGTCACTTTAAAATAATTTAAAACGTAGTACCCCAAACCCCTATGTTTTTCAATTCAATTTACCTATACTAAATAATACGTGTACATTCATTCAGATAGAATAATAAATTTAAAATGTATTTGAATCATTGGTATTGCTCGACAGGGAGATTAAGATGGGCAAATTTTTATGGATTATCTCTAACTGTCTAGTCCACTTTAAAACCTCAAAATCCATCGATATCCCCATTAATCTACGTATCACACTTTACCTCCTTTAAAGCCCTTGATTAAACTTGTAAAAAATAAAGGTAAAAATTAGTGTTGATCAAAAGTTGTAGGTCTTCAGGGTCAACAGGTTTTCAAAGTGTATGTCTAGAGGGTCTAGAGGGTGTATTCAAGTTCCTTAATGAAAATGATTCTTCATTTAATATATGTAATTATCACAATTAAGGGAATAAACTCAACATTTTGTGCTTTATTCTCCATCATTAAGTATACAATTTAAAAAATAGATAACATATAATTATTCAAATATTTAATCAGAAATTTCTCTTTATTTGCACAGAGTAATAGAGCTCACTTTGATATCCTGTGTAATCTCAATTTGACTAATCTTACTCAAGCTGTATCGAACAAAGTAGGTAAAGTATTTCTCGTCAACATATATCTGAAATAAATTTTTTTATTAAAAAAGAAATTGCAGTGCCGTATTTTTGAATAATAGATTAGTACATTTATTATATCTTTCGCTCCGGCTCTAAATTCCAATATGAATGGTTGGCCAACTTTGAAAGGGAACCCTCCGGAAGTCTCTGTAGGACCCCATCTTCCAATTCTTCCTTCCTTCATCCAAGCATTACGAGCAACCTCAAATAAGAAAAATTTAGACAAACAAGTTGAAACTGAGTTTAAAACTTTAAGCATTCACTTACTTTACTTATCTGAAAGCGTGGAGTCAAACTAAATGGAATGTTAGCAGTTCTCTGCGGCACACCGTCCTCAGCCAAGTTGATGGTAAAAATTCGTGCAGTAGGTGTCCCGTTAATTATAATACGCTTTGGTGGTGCAAAGCCTCTTCCATATCCCAAAGCTGTGAGGTTGATTCTTGCTGGTATTGGCTTAATTAATTAAATAAATCGAGAAAAATAATTCAGTAATTGATTATACTCATTTCCAACCCTTACTTTTATAAAATAACTTATGGCAATTTCATAAGAATATTATTTAATCGGATATAATAGTAAAGCAGCTGAGCTATAGCTATTTCTCTCCTTCAGCTAGTGCAAAAAGTTATTCGCCGGCTGGGAGCAGACCAGCATCTTCAGTAGACCGGAATGTTTTGTTATCCATTACACTACATCGCCTACTGCACAGCCTTAGTAATTAACTAGCTATATGCTTTACATATTTTAATAGATGCTGAATAGATCTTTATCCTCGCCTTAAATGCTAGGAAGATCGATCTTTTTTCACCTATCTTACCAAATTTCCAAAACCAATTGTGCCACATAATGCCTCGATTTTAACTACCATAAAACTCGCACATGTAATTAACAAAAGAAGTGTTATCAACTAAAATTTGAATATTTTTCTTGATTAAAATTAAATTCACCTTCATTATTGAAGTTTAAAAAATATATTTAAATTTTATTATAATGTAATATTTGCTTGAATCAATCATAATTTATATGCTGGATTTTATTTTTAAAATTGTTTACATTTCTTATTCATCGCCTTCATCAAAATTATTTTAGTTTTTTGTTAATTTACACCACGTAGGGTTATATGTATAGTGAGAAAATTTTATTTGGTTTAGATAGAATGCATATTTTTTGTATTTCCAACTCGATATTTTGCTTATTCTTATTTGTCTATAAGGAAGTAGTTTTTTTATCAGCAGGGAAATATTTTTTGATTCCTCAAAATTCTTCTATTAGAAAATCTCTTTCCAAATAATATTTTTTGAGCAAAAAACATTATAAAATCCATTTTCAATCAATCCTGTCCCCAAAAGTTATGTATATTCAAATATAACTTGTTGTGTATTGACATTTGAATTTTGATTGAAAATATTTATTTTGTAATTTTCCCTTTTCCCATCTTTATATTTAATCTCCTTTATTTATTTAAATATTATTTTCCCTCTTAGCTTATTTTTAAATACTTTCCATTTCCTTCTTTGTCTCCTCAACCCAAAACCGCTCCTTATCATTAAGAATTTAAACTTAAACATTCACTCATATATATTTGTTTTTCGCCCTTTTTCCCCCATATAAATACTCATCTAATTCTCCACAATTTTACCTTCTGTTGAACTTAACTTGAAAATATTTTATTTGTGTCTAAATAAACCTTAATAAAAAAGTGTTTAAAAAAATATAAATTGGAAACCCGAATATACAATATTCGGAGAATAAGTTAAAAAGGAAAACTAGAAATAAGTTAGACCCCGAACCTATCACAACTTTTATTCAAATTAATACAAATTAAGAAACAAAGAAGGACAGATCGTGCAGGGCCAAGCTGTAATAACTGTGTGAAACTAATTAATTACATCTTAAACGTAGGTTTATTATCAAAGTAATATGAATAAAATTTTATTAGAACGTTGAAAAAGCCTTCACCATAGTCAACTCTCATATAAAAGCTCATTTGTTCTAAAGTTAGAGAAGATTCACAAAGAAACGAATGTTATAAAGAATTTGAAAATGTTTTGCTGTTTACCGAAGAAGTTAAGTCGTTGGTAGAAAAAAGGTATGGAATTATAAAAAATTTTCAATAGATTAACTTTTAACTATTTATTTCAAAAAAATAATTACATAATTTTAAGGAAAGCAGTGAACAGTTGTGTTCAATTTTTGGTTGCCTATAAATACCTTCCACGTAGTACCGTTCTCAATTATTGACGCTATGATTTGAAAATTCCTGAAGAAAATTAAAAAATAGATTTAAAACATCTTTGCTCAACTATTTACATTTTAAATTTTTTTTAAAAATTAAAAAAACTAGAAAAACTCGACTTACATTTTTTAAATTTAAAATAGTATTGATTGATAAATTATAGTTTTTGAATTTTAATTTTCTCCTTGATTTTTGGGTCAGAACAATTATGAATATAAAAACCAAAATATGGGGAAACACTTGTTGATTTTGAATTTGATTTACGAAAAGAGCCATTAATCTCATTAGACACCAAAATAAGTTCCACAAGTACTTTATCAATAGTATCATTATTTAACGGTTTACTTTCAATATCCATCTCTTTATATTTCAATTTGAATAATTTTCTAACTTGAGGAAAATATTTATCTAAAAATAGTTCAGCAATAGTAATATCCTCAGGCCAAAATAATGCATTGTCAAATTCACCCGAAGAATATATTTCAATCTGTTCTTGTAAATAGATTAAAGTGTTGCTGTTAATTACTGTTTTATTCTCATATTTAAATTCCTCTTTCACAATTCCCATTAAATCTATTTTTTGTTCTTTTAAATTTAGACAATGACGGATTTCGTTTAATCCAATTTGCTTAATACCGACACCAAGAAGCGAAGGTAAAAACCATGAAACAAGACCAGCCTTAGATTTATGCGAATACAATTCCTCATATTGTATATCAGATATACAAACATTTGAAATTTCATTCAATAATTTTTGATAAATTTGTGTATAATTTATTGGTAAAATTTTTGTTTCTAAAATATTGATTGCTCTGGTTGTTGAAAAAACATTTGTTGAGGCGTCTGTTGTATTTTCTAAATTATAAAAAATCATTTTTGTGAAATTTAAAGCTATATCTTCATCATAAAAAAATTCTCGAGTCATCTGGAATAATTTAATTAAAAAATACCGTTAAGGCTCAAGTTAACTTTTTTATTTAAATTTATAATGGTGAGAATAAAAAGTAATATTTTAATAAACATATTATTATTTAAAAATCCCAGATAAAATATTTTAAAAGCAAAATTAAATGGGATGATAGAGTAAATAGATAAGTTTAGATAGAAAATAAACACATATTTACAATATAATTTAGGTCAATTAATTATTACCGCTAGAGAAGAGGAGGGTTGTTGTTCATCTTTCTTTTTCTCATTTCTATTATATAATTAATTATTATGAAGATTATAATTTAATTTTGCTAATCAAAAGAATTCTTATTTTCGCAACTTTTATGAAGTTATAAAATATACACGACTGAAAAATATAAAGATGATAATAATAATTTAAAATTTATTGTTGTATGAGGGAGTAGTTTCCTTTATATTCGCAAGGAAATATTTTTCGATTCTACAAAATTTTTCCGAAAGAACCCCGGTTTTCCGTTGATTTTCGGGTTTTAAGATCTTGGTGATGGGAGTACATTAGAACTTCATTTCTTTTGTATTTCTTATCTATATTAATAATATGTTCACAAAAATTTTTGTGGATTTTTCCCACTATTAGAAACCTATAAAACTAAGGTGGACATATACTTTTGGAACAGAGTGTATCTTTACAGCAAATTGACAAAAGAAGTGTTATAAACTTCATTATGGAAGCCAACAATAATGTATTAAAATTTTGTTATAAAGTAATAATTGCTTGAATTTATATACTAGAATTTATCAACAAAACTGTTATATGTCTAGTTTCACTCATATGTAGTTATCAAAAAATTACGAAAAGGAACATAACATTTTAGAATTTTTGTAAATTTACAACACTAAAATTTTCAGTTATAAATTGATTTATAGCGAGAAAAATTTGTTTGTTTTAAGAACACATATATTTATTTTTTATTTATATTCTTGTTTCTCTTAGTTGTTTAAACAATCATATCATCAACGACTATGTTTGTTATTTCAAGGGTGTGGTTGTTATTTCATCGGGTATGTCTGTTATTACAGTTCCGGGACATGCGTAAATAGCGTCGATCTGGATTGCCCGTTCAATTTCCATATGAGTAATTTTATTCAAATCATATCGTGCAAACTTGGTAAAAAATTTGTTGTTTACATAAACCTAAATAAAATTAAAATTCAACAAATTTAATTAATATTACCTCAATTGTATTTATTGGTGAAGTACTTATAATAAATTCCGCATCAAATTGTTCTCCAACTTTAAAAGGAAAGCCTCCAGAGCGCTCCTCTTGTTCCCAGCCTTTGTCTACAGTCCATGTGTTGCGTATAACCTAGAATATTTTTTGTGAAGGCAAGGGTTTTCTAAAGATGGCCTAGCTTCAATCCCCCCTTTATCAGTCTTAGATTTTACCTGTTTAATATCGAAACGTGGACTGAAGTGAAACAGCACATTACCATCTACTAACATTTTACCAGATGTTCCAAAATTTATGTTAAAACTTTCAGGTTGTGCTAGAGGTGTTCCACGAACTATAATGCGAACGCGTATTGGTGTTGCAGAAGGTACTCCAAATCCGAGCTTTTCAATATGGAGAACTGTTGGGGTTTCCTTAAATTTTTTAATGCTATTCTAATTGGAAAAATTCTAACCATATTATCTAACACAACTAGTCCGAGGCATAATGGAGGAGGTCTTGTATGAGCTTTGGTGTTGCATGCTGCCGTTTCGATTGTAGTTGTCATAAAACTCGCACGTATTATTAAGAAAACAAGTATTATCATATTGAAGTTAAAAATATATTCAAATTTTATTATATTAATATAATAATTGGTTGAATCCTCATCATTTTTATGCTGGATTTTTTCAATAAAATTGTTTATGTGTCTAATGTTCATTCATAGCCCCCACATGATTATTCAAAGGAAAATAACATTTTGTAATTTTTTTATAAATTTAAAACATTAATTTTTTAATTCTGCCATGTAACTGTTAAATGTTTGAGGAGAAATTGTTTCTCATTTTTTTTAAATTTTTTTAATAAAAATTTCATTTATACATATTTATTTCTCTTGTTTGTTAATTGTTTCACATTTATGAAGAAGCAGACTACCTATATTTAGTATTTACATTTGAATGGGAATTTTTTTAATTTTCAATTTCCCGTAAACAAATTTTGTTACAAAAATATTTTCATCTGACAAACGAAATTTTGATTGTGAAACGAGGAAGACAATTTCTTCAAGCTTCTTTCAGTATTTTTTATTTTAACTTAAAATTAATTATGATGCTTAAAGAAAGGGTTAAGCAAAAGTTTAGCCACCGGACAGGATTCGAATCTGCGACTTCCTGACAGTTATTGCTACCACTGAGCTACCGGGGACTAATGCTTTCTCTTTTATCCTTCTAGATCGTTTAAGCCCCGTCTATGCGTTTTAAATGCTCAAGGTGAATCATCCTAACGATAATTATTGTTTTAAACATTCAAGCTTTTTATTATAAGTAACAATAATTCTTCATTCAATAATAATATTTATCGAAATTATATAAACGAATCAAAATTAAACGTTATAAGATTATTATTATCTTCACATTTTTCTCTTTATTTACAAAGAATAACAGAGCTCACTTGGATTCCACCTTCAATCACCATTTGACTAACTCTATCCGTAATATATCGTTGAAAACTAGTAAAATATTTGTTGTTTACATTGATCTAAAAGATTGATATTCAACCAATTAGAATATTATTATTAAGGATTACATGTATTGTAACCCTCTGTCCAGCAACAAATTCCAAAACAAAAGGTTCTCCAACTTTAAATGGAAAGCCTCCATGTATCTCGCCTCGTCCCCAACCTATGACTACCCGCATTGTGTTGAGTATAACCTAGAATTAAAGTTAAGTATAGGAATAGGGTTGTATAACATACGATAGTATGTTCATGCTGTGGAAAAATTGTGGATGGGAGATAGAATAGAACCATCACGGGAAGGGCCCAAACCGAAAGCAAAACCGACTGTGCCACCATCCAACCCAACGCTGGGTTATTTATTTTCATTTATGTACTTTTTGCAAGTGCGGACACAAAAGGTTGGGATTTAAAGTCGGACCGAGGTTCGAGTCATTTTTATCGGGCCGGCCCGACGAGTCTTTTCCGGGCCAAAATTCGATGCCCGACTCGATCTTTCGGACCAGGTCGGATCTGGCCACCAACTCTACAGTAGGAATCAAAGAGTAAAGTCCAGCTGTTTAACTTCCCTTTAAGCATTATATTTTCACCTGTCTTTCACCAAAATCCGCACTGAAGTGGAACATCACATTAACAATTACAGGTTCGGCAATGTAAATATTAAAATAATTAGGTTGTGCTAAAGGTGTTCCAAAAATTATAATGCGCTTTGGTGGGTTAAAGCCTGTTCCAAATCCGAGCCTCACAAAATCGATTTTTGCCCATATTTTCTTAATACATTAAAGATGTTCAAGTTATTTCAATGAAAATACTCTAACCAAATTGCTTAAAACAATTTCTCCGCGACAGAATTGAGGAGGTTTTGTAGGAGTTGTGGTTGATAGAATTGAAATAGTTGGTTTCTTTGTTGTCGGTATATGTGCAGGACATAGAATAACAGAGCTCACTTGGATTCCATTTTCAATCTCCATTTGGCTAACTTTATCCAATTTAAATTTATATCGTGCAAAGCTGACAAAAAATTTGTTGTTTACTATGACCTAAGTTAACATTCAGCAAATTATTGTCAAAAAATATTTTAGTAAAGAAATAATTACGTTAATTAAATTATTAAATCCATCAGTTAATTCCAAAACAAATGGTTCTCCAACTTTAAAGGGAAAGCCTCCATAATCATCAGCTGTTTCCCAGCCTTTGCTTACAATCCATGTGTTGCGAATAACCTCGAAATAAATTTACATAATTTTGTAGTCTTCAAAATCTCTTTTACTTTATTTTCATGAAAACGTGGACTGAAGTGGAATAGCACATTAGCATTCACTAACAATTTACCAGGTTCACCAATATTTATGTTAAAAGCTGTAGGTTGTGCTAAAGGTGTTCCAAAGATTATAATGCGCTTTGGGAATCTAAGGCCAGTTTCAAATCCGAGCTTCACAAAATCGATGTTTGCCGGGATGGTCTTTAAAATTTGTTTAAAAATATTTAATATATATACTCTAAACCAAGTTATTTAGAACAATTTGGTCTGGACAGAATGGAGGAGGCTTTGTAGGAGTTGTGGTCGGTAGAAGGTTAGTAGTTGGTTTTAATGTCGTAGTGGTAGGTAGCTCAGTCGTGGTTGTTGGTTCGTCAGTGGCGATGGTTGTTTGCTTAGTTGTTGTAGTCGGTTCCTCCGTTATTGGTTCAGTTGTCAGAGTTGTTGGTTCTTCTGTTGTTGTGGTCGGTTCCTTAGTTGTGGTTGTTGGTTCAGTTGTAGTGGTTATCGGTTTATCATGACATAAAACCATAGAGAAGCTCTACCACATAGCTACCGGGGCATCGGCTAATTCTTTTTCCTTTTTAGATCGTTTAACCCCCGCCTAAGCGTTATAAATGATTCTAGGTGATTCATCCTTACATATATTCTATTAATTATCCAGGATAATTATTGTTTCAACCTCTCTCTAAAGGAATTAAAAAAGGCGGGGTAACATTTGAGGGATGATAATTAATAGAGTCTATAATTAATAGAGAGCTGGATCTCCATTTGTTACAAAAATTCCTTACCACATCTTCATAATTAATCTTATATTCGCATATTGCCGTTATCATAGTTACCATAAAGCTCGTACATATTATTAATAAAAGAAGTGTTATCAACTAAGATTTGAATATTTTCTTGATTAAAATTAAGTTTACCTTCATTATTGAAGTGAATAAAAATATATTTAAATTTTATTATAATGTAATATTTGCTTGAATCCTTCTATCATTTATATGTATGTTGGATTTTATCGAAAAATTGTTTATTAATGTCATCAAAATTATTCGATAAGTTTTGTATTTTTTATAAATTTACAACACTAAATATTTTTATATTTAGTTATGTTCGATGTATAACGAGAAAATTTTGGTTGGTTTAGAGGAACAGATATTTTTTGTATTTTCAATTTATAATGTTTGTTCATTTATGAGGAAGCAGTATTTTTATTTATTATTTGGAAGGAAATAATTTCTTAATTTTCAATGTTTAGTAAACATGTCTTGTTGTTAATATTTTATAAACTTCCTTATTAATATTCTTAAATATTTGTAGTATATTCTAAAATGAGCACGAACGAGCTCATGCAGCTATTTTGTCTTTTAATGCTAACTAGCATGCTCCGCGCACTGGTCTCCTTTCCTTCCCAGTCCCAAAAGCCAGATTTCTTCCATTTTAAGCCAGATTTCTTCCATTTTTTGCGCCGCAGGCGAAAATTTTGAGAATTTTGGTTGTACTTTCAACATTGTAAATTGGAAATACAAAAAATATCTGTTCCATTTAAATTAAACAAAATTTTATTTTTAAACATTAACAATTATATATCGATATAGCGTTTTGATTTAACATCGTTTTATAAATGGTTAATGTTTATGAATAATCGTGGCCACAAAAAATTACAAAACGTTATTAGCTGTTTGAAAGGTTTTGATGAGGAAAAGCTGAACAATAGACAATAAACAATTTTAGTCCAGCATATAAATGATTGATATATTCAAACAATTATTACAATATATTAAAATTTAAATATACATAATAACTTCAATAATGAAGTTGCTAATACTAATTTTCTTAATAATATGTGTGAGCTTTATGGTAACTACAATCGAGACGACAACATGCATCGACAATCCGATTATTTATGATAATTTGGTAAAGATAGGGAAAAGGGAATACAATTGGCTAAAATTTTAATTGCTTAGGCAAGGGTCTAAGATCTAGTGAAGAAAAAGAGCATCTCAATAGCTCCCTTAATAAAAAACGAAGAAACAACATCTAAAAACCCGAGAAACCCCTGCCCAATTACAAAACCTTAATTTCTCTTAATTTTTTAAACGATGTTTGATTAAATAATAATTTTTAAAAATTTTTGAGGATTTACCAGTAACGATAAATCTTGCACAACTAGCATTTGGAAGAGGATTTTTGCCAGACAAAAGTATTGAAATTAATGGTGTGGTTCTTGCAGACCCAGACGAATTTGTGGTTAATTTGTTCGAAGATGGTAAGATGTTCGATACTGCTGACGTGCCATTCCATTTCAAAGCGCTCTTCAGACGCACTCCACCTTATGTAATTTTATAATTAAAATTGGTTTTTATTGGAATTTATTTGAGGTTAATCGTACCAATTGGATAAAAAACAGAGGATGGGGACATCAGGAAAATGGTGATGGTTTTCGTTTTAGAGCTGGCCGAACTTTCATTTTGGAATTTGTTGCAGCACCAAAAAATACAATAATTGTAATTATTTCATTTTTACTAGTACTTTTGTTTCATTTTATTGTAGATCATGATCAATAATAAAACTTTTGCAAATTTCTCTCGTGTGGATTTGAGTAAAATTAGTCAATTATATGTTGATGGTAATGACACAATTCGAGTTAACTCTTTGACTTTGTGTCCTCAAGTTATAACGACTGCAACACTAACGCCAAGAACCACAACAGAAAAACCTTTTCCATCCTGTCTCAATCCTATTGATATAGATTATCCAGTAAGACAATTTACTTAATATCTTATTTTTGATTAACTATACTAGTTATCCCATAGATTTAAAGAATGGTATCCAGGAACTAAAGGAAGTTCGGGAAGTACAATGGGTCTAGTGGGTGTAGGTCCTGAAAACGAAGAAATGTTTTGGAACCATACCTTAACTTTGTAACACCAAGAGACATTCAAAATTATTTTAATTGGACTCATAACTCCAGTAGAGCCTCCCATATATCTGATTAAATAATATATTTAAGGAGCTTCCGTTAACAATAGATCTTGTAGAAGCAGGATTTGGAAAAGGATTTTTACCAAATAAGAGTATTGAAATCTATGGTGTAGTTCGTGAAAAGCCAAAAACTTTTAATATTTATTTGATGGAAGGCGCCTACCTAAATGCCGACATGCCATTCGCTTTCCAGTCAATCCTCGACGTAATCTCTCCATACGTAATTTAATAATTATAAATTGGTTTTTACATATATCCAAATATTTATTTTAGGTTCTCCTTAATAATTGGATAAATTCTACTAGAACGTGGGGAATCCATAGTCGCTATCCAATACCTTTAAGAACTGGCCAACCATTCAGTTTGAAATTTTTTGCAGCGCCAAAAAATTCAATGAAAGTAATTATTTAGAAAAATTTTACCTTCATTGTTAATTTTAAATTTATTTTTCGTAGATTTATATCAATAATGAATATTTTGCACCTGTCTCTCGTGGAGATTTCAGTAAAATTAGTCAATTATATATTGAAGGTGGAGACTCAATTAAACTCAACTTTATGACTTTGTGTACTAAAATCCCACCACCCCCACCTCTCCCATTCTGTAAAGGACTGATTGAATTAAATAATTTGGTTAGAGTATGATGAATTAAAATAACTACAAATCTTTAAAAATTTAAGACAATACCATCACTAATCGACCTTGAAGAAATAGGATTTAGAAGAGGATTTATATATCGAAAGCTTATTATAATTCATGTGACATCTACGGCACCAACAAATTTTGATATTAGCTTGGTTGAGGATGGTGTGCCTGAAGAAACTGCTGATATTCCATTTCGCTTCAGTGTAGACTTTGCTACAAAGGATGTAAGTGAATAGTAGAGTTGGACAAAACGATACTGGTATCGGCCAACCCGATACCGAGACCGATACCATCATTTTGAGCCGAGACCGATACCGAGAAACGATACTGACCGAGACTAACAGAAAATTTTATTTTACGTCAAAAAATACTATTAAATTATCTTTATCTCTCTATATCTTTCTTAATAATAATATAAACCCATTGCGTATATTGGAGCATTTACGGATTATTTTTAAATATTTATATAGCTAGTTGAAGCAATTTTTGTATGCCTAAATTCATTATATTAAGGTTATTACTGACACTTGGATATACGGTAAAGGATGGATAAATAAACAACGTATAGAAAGCCTTCCATTCACAGTTGGCCAAGAATTCGAATTAAAATTTATAGCAGAATCAAAGAGACATGGACTACATGTAATTAAATTAAAACAGACATGGTCATGGATACGGATATGGATACAGATAATACCAAAAT
Source organism: Meloidogyne enterolobii (assembly GCA_963681835.1). Classification (NCBI taxonomy): domain Eukaryota; kingdom Metazoa; phylum Nematoda; class Chromadorea; order Rhabditida; family Meloidogynidae; genus Meloidogyne; species Meloidogyne enterolobii. The sequence goes on along the minus strand of CAVMJV010000012.1, from coordinate 3,381,949 downwards.
GCCTGCGGATATCCGGTTGTATCCGTCTGTATACACCGTAAATATTCAGATACGGATACCAAAATCCGTATCCATGTCCTAGTCTGAATTAAAGTAGTTTTTGTAATCAATCTTTGAAAAAAAATATTAATACAGAACTATTTTAAAGTTTTTAAGGTACTTTTTAGTTATCTCCCACTATTTTCCTTTTGTAAGGAAGAGAAAGAGAGAAAAGATCCAGCTGGCTAGCATTTAAAACGCACACGAGGCGGGGGTTTAAGATCTAATAAAAGAGAAGGTGAAAGCAGCGTCCCGGTAGCTCAGTTGGTAGAACACCTGTACGTAGTGAGCGAAAGCGCCTAGCAATAACTGCCAGGAGGTCGCAGGATCGAAGAAGCCTGCTCGGGATTAAACTTTTACCTCGCCCTTGCTCTTTTTACAAATTTGATCGGCTATAACTTTTTTAAGCTTGGTCTAATACTTATGAATCTCATATCATTCAAAAGCCCTCGATAAACGCTATCCTTTACCCAACTGGATGTATCAATTCGGATCACTCTGAAAAAGTTACAAGTTGATATGTGTGAAAAACGATTTCTTGGACTTATCGACTCGTAACTTTTTCATGAGTGATCAGACTTGAACCTGCCATTTGGGTAAGATAGCGCTTATCGAGGGCTTTTAAATGATATAAGTTTCATTTGGATTGGATCAAGCATAAAATAAGTAATAGCCGATCAAGTTCATTAAAAAAGAAATTGGTGGGAGATAACCGAAAAGTACCGTTTTTAATGATACAATTTTTATTTCAGGTACATGTCAACGAAAGACATTTTGTATCATTTTACCGAAGCAACTTGAGAGAAATAACTCAATTGGAGATTAAAGGGGCAATTAAAGTAAGATCTGTTAATCTGTGCCCAGATTAAATATTGTACTTATTTTTGTGATATTAACAATACTATTTATACATATTTTGTATGTTTAATGCCAAAGAATAAAGCAATGTAATAAAAATTAATGATGGAAATTTGTCCCCAATACAAAAATCCAATTTATGGCAATATTGTCATTTACAGACCCTAATTTCCTCCCAAGTTCTTTCCTATACAGGAACAGAAGGCTCTCGACATTTGCGTAATTTCGATTTGTTTTCGATGCTAATCTCGGACTTTTTGATATTTTAGATCTGTAGCTTTAAAAACGGCTAATTTGAAAATATACAGAAATAATTAGCGACTCTACTTTTCTTTCTTTTATAAATTTTTAAAAACTTGGCGTTTGGCGTGATTTCTAAATTTGAAAATTGGTGTTTTTATTCTGCAATATTAAATAGTACAGACCAGGGATGTCACGGGTTACCCGAAACCCGAAACCCGGCCTTTTTTTCGACCCGATACTCGAAACCCGATCCGAGAAATTTTCTAAAACCCGACCCGAAACCCGACCCGAGTTTCTCAAAATTTTCGCCCGCGTCGCAGAAATCGGGAAGATTTTTAGCTTAATGATCTTCCAAAATTCTGAAAATTTTCGCCTGCGGCGCTGAAAAAGGAAGAAATCTGGCTTCGGACCTTCAAGAATTCTCAAAATTTTCGCCTGCGGCGCTGAGAAGGGAAGATTTTTGGCTTTTTGGCCTTCCAAAATTCTCAGAATTTTGGCTTTTTTTCGACCCGAAACCCGAAACCCGATCCGAAGAAAATTTTGAAAACCCGACCGGAAACCCGACACGACATTTTTCTCAACCCGTGACATCCCTGGTACAGACCAGGGCTGGATCCGCTTCCGCGTTCCGCCTTCCGCAGAATTCCGCTTTTTGACCCTTCCGCGTTCCTCTTCCGCGTGTTTACACCCCCTAATGACGGCCATTATTTATGAAGAAATTTGTTTCAGCTCGGATAGCTCTTTCGAATGATATATAATAAATTATATTTCAAGCAAAAAAGCTCAAAATGGTCAGGGAAACATAAAAAAGGGAGGGGCGACAACCGAAGAATTACCACAATTTTTTGTGGCACAACTAATATTAACAAACAAAATTCGTCCCATCTCAATCATTTATAAAACGATGTTAATTCAAATTTTTTTCGATATATTCGATATATTTATAACGAAAAGAATTTTGTTTGTTAGAACAGATATTTTTTGTATTTTCAATTTACAATGTTTGTTCATGTATGAGGAAGCAGATATTTACATATTTATATTTGCAAGGAAACAATTTTTTAAATTTTCAATGTTTATTAAACACGTTTTGTTAATACTTTATAAACTTCCTTATTGATATTTTTAAATATTTATAAGATGAAACATTATGAGAGGAACAATCTCTATGTATGGTTGAGATGGGGCAAATTTTGTTTGTTAATATTTGTTTGTGAATAATCGTGGCCACAAAAAATTACAAACCGTTGTCAGCTGTTTGAATGGTTTTGATGGGGAAAAGAGGGACAATAGACATGTAATTCAGCATATAAAGGATGATGAATTCAAGCAAATAAAATAAAATTTAAATATATTAACTTCAACAATGAAGTCGAAAACACTTTTTTCGTTAATAATATATGCGAGCTTTATGGTAACTACAATCGAGACGGCAGAATACAACGAAGAACCTACGGCGCCAACAGAGGAACCAACTACTACACCTTTTCCATCTTGTCTCAATCCTATTGTTAATCCAGTAAGAGAGTTTACTTAATATTTTATTTTTGATTAACTAAACTAGTGTACCCCTTAGGGTTTAAAAAAATGGTATTCAGGAACTAAAGAAAGTGCGGGAAGTACAATAGGTTTCCGTTAAACGCTTAAGCGAGTGTCTAAGATCTAATGAAGGAAAAAGAAAGAGCATCTCAATAGCTCCCTTAATAAAAAACGAACAGAAATAACTACTAAATACCCGAAGAAACGAGGCTATTTTTTAAATGATGTCTGATTAAATAATAATTTTTAAAAATTTTTGAGGATTTACCAGTAACGATAAATCTTACACAACTATCATTTGGAAAAGGATTTTTACCAAACAAGAGTATTGAAATTAATGGTGTGGTTCTTGCAGACCCAGACCAATTTGTGGTTAATTTGTTCGAAGATGGTAAGATGTTCGATACTGCTGACGTTCCATTTCAATTCAAACCGCTTTTCAGACGCAATCCGCCTTATGTAATTTTTAATTAAAATTGGTTTTTATTGGAATTTATTTGAGGTTAATCGTACCAATTGGATAAAAAACAGCGGATGGGGACGTGAGGAAGATGGTGGTGGTTTTCGTTTTAGAGCTGGCCGAACTTTCATTTTGGAATTTGTTGCAGCACCAAAAAATACAATAATTGTAATTATATATTCAATTTTTAACAAGTACAGTTGTTTCATTTTATTGTAGATCATGATCAATAATAAAAGTTTTGCAAATTTCTCTCGTGTGGATTTGAGTAAAATTAGTCAATTATATGTTGATGGTAATGACACAATTCGAGTTAACTTTTTGACTTTGTGTCCTCAAGTTATAACGACTGCAACACTAACGCCAAGAACAACAACAGAAAAACCTTTTCCATCCTGTCTCAATCCTATTGATATAGATTATCCAGTAAGACAATTTACTTAATATCTTATTTTTGATTAACTATACTAGTTATCCCATAGATTTAAAGAATGGTATCCAGGAACTAAAGGAAGTTCGGGAAGTACAATGGGTCTAGTGGGTGTAGGTCCTGAAAACGAAGAAATGTTTTGGAACCATACCTCAACTTTATAACACCAAGAAAAATTCAAAATTATTTTAATTGGACTCATAAAGTGCGATTGAACTCATAACTCATCCCTGGCATGGGGAATCAATAGAGGGTGGGGAATTATTCGAGGGCGGGGAATTAATCGAGTAAATACTGTAGTTAGAAAAATTTTACCTTCATTGTTAATTTTAAATTTATTTTTCGTAGATTTATATCAATAATCAATATTTTGCACCTATCTGGCGTGTGGATTGGAGTAAAATTAGTCAATTATATATTGAAGGTGGAGACTCAGTTAAACTCAACTTTATGACTTTGTGTACTAAAAGCCCACCACCCCCACCTCCCCCATTCTGTAAAGGACTGATTGAATTAAATAATTTGGTTAGAGTATAGTGAATTAAGATAACCAAAAATCTTTAAAAATTTAAGACAATTCCATCAATAATTGACCTTGAAGAAATAGGATTTAGAAGAGGATTTATATATCGAAAGCTTATTATAATTCATGGGACAGCTACTGAACCAACAAACTTTGATGTTAGCCTGGTTGAGGATGGTGTGCCTGAAGAAACTGCTGATATTCCATTTCGCTTCAGTGTAGACTTTGCTACAAAGGATGTAAGTGAATAGACTACCGTATATGCTCGAATAATTACCCTCTCTCAAATAATTGCCCCCCTTCTTAATTAATTACCCCATGTAGCGAGAGGTTGAAAAAATAATTACCCAGGGTAATTATTCGAGTAAATACGGTAGTTATTCTTGTCAGGCTTAAAAGCAACAAATTTACATTCAGAATGTAAAGATTTATATTCATAAAGATTTTAAGTATCAAAGAATTATATTCAGTATCAATTTTATTAAGCATCAAAGAAAAATAATTTCAGGCAAAATAATTTTCCGGGTCCAGAAACTGGATTTTAGATCGAAATTCAGGGAATTTGAAGGGAAATCATGTTATGCTTTGATATACTATTAAATTATCTTTATCTCTCTATATCTTTCTTAATAATAATATAAACCCAGTGCGTATATTGGAGCATTTACGGATTATTTTTAAATATTTATATAGCTAGTTAAAGCAATTTTTGATTGCCTAAATTCATTATATATTTAAGGTTATTACTGACACTTGGATATACGGTAAAGGATGGATAAATAAACAACGTATAGAAAGCCTTCCATTCACAGTTGGCCAAGAATTCGAATTGAAATTTATAGCAGAATCAAAGAGACATGGACTACATGTAATTAAATTAAAACAGACATGGTCATGGGTACGGATATGGATACAGATAATACCAAAATGCCTGCGGATATCCGGTTGTATCCGTCTGTATACACCGTAAATATCTAGATACGGATACCAAAAATCCGTATCCATGTCCTAGTCTGAATTAAAGTAGTTTTTGTAATCAATCTTTGAAAAAAATATTAATACAGAACTATTTTAAAGTTTTTAAGGTACTTTTTAGTTATCTCCCACTATCTTCCTTTTGTAAGGAAGAGAAAGAGAGAAAAGATCCAGCTGGCTAGCATTTAAAACGCTCAAAAACGGGGGTTTAAGATCTAATAAAAGAGAAGGTGAAAGAAAGCAGCGTCCCGGTAGCTCAGTTGGTAGAGAAGCGAAAGCGCCTAGCAATAACTGCCAGGAGGTCGCAGGATCGAAGAAGCCTGCTCGGGATTAAACTTTTACCTCGCCCTTGCTCTTTTTACAAATTTGATCGGCTATAACTTTTTTAAGCTTGGTCTAATACTTATGAATCTCATATCATTCAAAAGCCCTCGATAAACGCTATCCTTTACCCAACTGGATGTATCAATTCGGATCACTCTGAAAAAGTTACAAGTTGATAATTGTGAAAAACGATTTCTTGGACTTATCGACTCGTAACTTTTTCATGAGTGATCAGACTTGAACCTGCCATTTGGGTAAGATAGCGCTTATCGAGGGCTTTTAAATGATATAAGTTTCATTTGGATTGGATCAAGCATAAAATAAGTAATAGCCGATCAAGTTCATTAAAAAAGAAATTGGTGGGAGATAACCGAAAAGTACCGTTTTTAATGATACAATTTTTATTTCAGGTACATGTCAACGAAAGACATTTTGTATCATTTTACCGAAGCAACTTGAGAGAAATAACTCAATTGGAGATTAAAGGGGCAATTAAAGTAAGATCTGTTAATCTGTGCCCAGATTAAATATTGTACTTATTTTTGTGATATTAACAATACTATTTATACATATTTTGTATGTTTAATGCCAAAGAATAAAGCAATGTAATAAAAATTAATGATGGAAATTTGTCCCCAATACAAAAATCCAATTTATGGCAATATTGTCATTTACAGACCCTAATTTCCTCCCAAGTTCTTTCCTATACAGGAACAGAAGGCTCTCGACATTTGCGTAATTTCGATTTGTTTTCGATGCTAATCTCGGACTTTTTGATATTTTAGATCTGTAGCTTTAAAAACGGCTAATTTGAAAATATACAGAAATAATTAGCGACTCTACTTTTCTTTCTTTTATAAATTTTTAAAAACTTGGCGTTTGGCGTGATTTCTAAATTTGAAAATTGGTGTTTTTATTCTGCAATATTAAATAGTACAGACCAGGGATGTCACGGGTTACCCGAAACCCGGCCTTTTTTTCGACCCGATACTCGAAACCCGATCCGAGAAATTTTCTAAAACCCGACCCGAAACCCAACCCGAGTTTTCTCAAAATTTTCGCCCGCGTCGCAGAAATAGGGAAGATTTTTAGCTTAATGATCTTCCAAAATTCTGAAAATTTTCGCCTGCGGCGCTGAAAAAGGAAGAAATCTGGCTTCGGACCTTCAAGAATTCTCAAAATTTTCGCCTGCGGCGCTGAGAAGGGAAGATTTTTGGCTTTTTGGCCTTCCAAAATTCTCAGAATTTTGGCTTTTTTTCGACCCGAAACCCGAAACCCGATCCGAAGAAAATTTTGAAAACCCGACCGGAAACCCGACACGACATTTTTCTCAACCCGTGACATCCCTGGTACAGACCAGGGCTGGATCCGCTTCCGCGTTCCGCCTTCCGCAGAATTCCGCTTTTTGACCCTTCCGCGTTCCTCTTCCGCGTGTTTACACCCCCTAATGACGGCCATTATTTATGAAGAAATTTGTTTCAGCTCGGATAGCTCTTTCGAATGATATATAATAAATTATATTTCAAGCAAAAAAGCTCAAAATGGTCAGGGAAACATAAAAAAGGGAGGGGCGACAACCGAAGAATTACCACAATTTTTTGTGGCACAACTAATATTAACAAACAAAATTCGTCCCATCTCAATCATTTATAAAACGATGTTAATTCAAATTTTTTTCGATATATTCGATATATTTATAACGAGAAGAATTTTGTTTGTTAGAACAGATATTTTTTGTATTTTCAATTTACAATGTTTGTTCATGTATGAGGAAGCAGATATTTACATATTTATATTTGCAAGGAAACAATTTTATAAATTTTCAATGTTTATTAAACACGTTTTGTTAATACTTTATAAACTTCCTTATTGATATTTTTAAATATTTATAAGATGAAACATTATGAGAGGAACAATCTCTATGTATGGTTGAGATGGGGCAAATTTTGTTTGTTAATATTTGTTTATGAATAATCGTGGCCAAAAAAAATTACAAACCGTTGTCAGCTGTTTGAATGGTTTTGATGGGGAAAAGAGGGACAATAGACATGTAATTCAGCATATAAAGGATGATGAATTCAAGCAAATAAAATAAAATTTAAATATATTAACTTCAACAATGAAGTCGAAAACACTTTTTTCGTTAATAATATATGCGAGCTTTATGGTAACTACAATCGAGACGGCAGAATACAACGAAGAACCTACGGCGCCAACAGAGGAACCAACTACTACACCTTTTCCATCTTGTCTCAATCCTATTGTTAATCCAGTAAGAGAGTTTACTTAATATTTTATTTTTGATTAACTAAACTAGTGTACCCCTTAGGGTTTAAAAAAATGGTATTCAGGAACTAAAGAAAGTGCGGGAAGTACAATAGGTTTCCGTTAAACGCTTAAGCGAGTGTCTAAGATCTAATGAAGGAAAAAGAAAGAGCATCTCAATAGCTCCCTTAATAAAAAACGAACAGAAATAACTACTAAATACCCGAAGAAACGAGGCTATTTTTTAAATGATGTCTGATTAAATAATAATTTTTAAAAATTTTTGAGGATTTACCAGTAACGATAAATCTTACACAACTATCATTTGGAAAAGGATTTTTACCAAACAAGAGTATTGAAATTAATGGTGTGGTTCTTGCAAAACCATACCTATTTGTGGTTAATTTGTTCGAAGATGGAGTAATGTACCAAACTGCTGACGTGCCATTATATTTCAAACCGGTCTTCCGACGCAATCCACCTTATGTAATTTTATAATTAAAATTGGTTTTTATTCGAATTTTCTTGAGGTTGTTTGTACAAATTGGATAAAAAACGGAGGATTTGGACCTGTGGAAGAGTATGGTGACTTTCCTTTTAAGGCTGGCCAACCATTCATTTTGGATTTTGTTGCAGAGCCAAAAAATACAATAATTGTTATTATCCAATTTTTCCATAATTTCTTAATTTTTTTGTAGATCTATGTCAATAATGAACATTTTGTAACATTCTCTCGTGTTGATTTGAGTAAAGTTAGTCAATTATATATTGATGGGGGAGACACAATTCGTGTTAACTCTTTGACATTGTGTCCGAATCAAGTTATAACGACTAAAACACGAAAGCCAAAAATCACAACAGTAAAACCTACGACGCCAACAGTTAAACCAACTACTACACCTCCCCACCCTTGTCTCAATCCTATTGTTATATTGAATCCAGTAAGACAATTTGCCTAATATCTTATTTTTGATTAACTAGGTATACTAGTGTAACCCTTAGGTTTAAAAAATAATTCTTGTTAACTTTAGCAAATCCAGGAAAGCCCATGACATATTTAGTAAGAGAATTAACGAGAGCTATGGGTGTCGGGGGATTATGATGATATGAGATAAAGTGGATTAGAGAAAGAGTTTGCAAAAGTTTAGCCACCGGGCAGGATTCGAACCTGCGACCACCTGCTAGTTGTTGCTAGGCGCTTTCGCTCACTATATGCAGGAGCTCTACCTCTGAGCTACCGGGGCATCGACTAATGCTTTCTCTTTTTCCTTTTTAGATCGTTTATCCCCCGCCTAAGCGTTTTAAATGCTGCTAGGTGAATCATCCTTATATTAGCAGGAAATATAGAAAGATTTGGGAGGATTAAGAAGATAAGGAGAATTTGATCAATACGAAGATTTGGGAGATTGAGAATGATTAAGATGACTTAAGTGGTTGGGAAATTTTCCAAAATTCATTCAATATCCCTTATAATGCCTCCATCCCAAATCTTACCATACCTCAACTTTGTAAACCCGAGAAATATTCAAAATTATTTGAATTGGACTCATAAAGTGCGATTGGACTCATAACTCCAGTAGAGCCTCCCTCTGATTAAATAATATATTTAAGAAGCTACCGTTAGAAATTGATCTTGTAGAAGTTGGATTTGGAAAAGGATTTTTACCAGACAAATATATTGAAATTAATGGTAGAATTACTAATGTGCGTAGTGCTTTTTATGTTTATTTGTTGGAAGGCCCCTACCCAAAAGCCGACGAGCCATTCAGATTCGCGTCACACCACCAAATCCGTCCACAGGTAATTTAATAATTTAAATTGGTTTTTATATCCAAATATTTATTTTAGATTGTACTTGATAGTTGGTCTAAATCTGGAGGGTCGGGAGGTGTTAATTACCATCGTTCACCTTTGCAAATTGGCCAACCACTTATTTTGAAATTTGTTGCAGCGCCAAAAAATACAACAACTGTAACTATTTACTCAATTTTTACCTTAATTTATTTATTTTAAATTTATTTTTCGTAGATCTATATCAATAATCAATGGTTTGCAAGCTACTGGGGTTCGGCTGAAGTTGGGTAAGTGGGTGCAGGCTTTAATATACAAATGTTATTCCATCGAAAGGGCTAGTCGAGCTGAGTCGAATGCCACCAAAATTAGCCCGAGGAAAAATTTTTGAAGCAAGTTATAGATCCCGAAAGATTGAAAACCCATAGGGGAGAGTAACGTCTATTTTGGGGTGAAAAATTCGAATATGCAAATAATAGCTCATTCTAAAGAGCACGTCGAGCCGAGTCGAATGACACCAAAATCAACAAAATCTGACTTGATTTGACAAAGTTATGATCGTTTGTCATAACTAGAGCGCGGGGGTTCGTACCGTACCGTATTCCGTACCGTACTACCGATACGGAATACCGATAAATACCGATAAAATACGGCCGTAGTACGGTACGGTCGTAGTACGGTACGGTCCGAGTTCTAGTCATAACTTAGTCCCCTATGATTTTTCAAATTTCAGGGACCTATAACTCGGTTCAAAAATTTTTCCTCGGGCTAATTTTGGTGGCATTCACTCAGCTCGACGAGCTCGTTCGAATGGTATAAAATTTGTATATTAAAGCCGGCACCCACGTACTATATTGAAGTCGTGTGGATTTGAGTAACATTAGTCACTTATATATTTCTGGGGCTGACCAAATTAATATCAACTCTTTGATTTTGTGTACTAAACACCTACCAACCACAACTCCTCCAAGACCTCCCCAATTCTGTCCCGAACAGATTGAATTAAAGAATTTGGTTAGAGTATAGAGAATTAAAATAACTAAAAATCTTTAAAAATTTAAGACAATTCCATCAATAATTAACCTTGTAGATCAAGGATTGGGAATAGGATTTACATATCCAAAGCATATTATAATTTTTGGGACACCTGTTGCACCAACACGCTTTGACATTAGCTTGGTTGAGGAGGGTGTGCCTGAAGAAACTGCCGACATTCCATTTCACTTAAGTGCAGACTTTTCTCAAAAGAAGGTAAGTACAGGCATTAGAATTGTTAGTTAAAGCAATTTTTGTTTGCCTAAATTAATTATATATTTAAGGTTATTACTGACACTTGGGTAAGAGGTACAGGATGGATAGGAAAAGAGAGCACAGAAGTCCTTCCATTCAAAGTTGGCCAATCATTCGAATTGGGATTTAGAACAGCAGATAAAAATGGAATAGATGTAATTAAATTAAAGTAGTTTTTATAAGAAATCTTTGAAATAAAAAGTATTAATACAGAAATACTCTGAAGTTTTCAATGATATAATTTTAATTTCAGATATTAGTCGACAGAAATCTAGTTTTAACTTTAAACCGAAACGACTTGAGTAAAATAACTCAATTGGAGATTAAAGGGGCAATCGTAGTAAAATATCTTATCATGTGCAAAAAGAGATTTTGATTAAATATTTTATATATGTTTGTGATATTAAAAATACTAAATATTTATATTTTGTACGTTCAATACTATATAATACATTTGTGTCAATAAAAATTAATGATGGCAATTTGTCCCCAATACAAACATCGAATTTATGGCAATAGTATCGCTTACAGACCCAACTTTATCCTCCCCAAGTTCTTTCCAATACATGTACAGAAAGCTCCCGACATATGGGGAATACACATTTGGATAGTAATAATTGGGGACAGGGGTGAGCGCATTGCGTTATTTTTGACGAAAATAACGCAAAAATACATCTAATCTGAGGACAAAAATTGAAGAAATCTATCTCCTTGACCTTCCAAAATTTTCAAAATTGTCGTCTGCGGCGCTGAAAATGAAGGCAACTGCACTGTTGGCAAATATAATTTTTAGATTTTCTCTTTCCTTTAAATTTTTGTGTGTTTAATTGCTGTTTTGAATAAATACAAGTTTTTTAAATAAAATAACATTTTTGAAATATTAATTCACAAAAAGAAAAGAGAGAAGTTTCAAAGTTAACTAATATTGATTCTCATTTGAATATTCTCATTTGAATATATGAATATATGTATATATTAGGGTTTCACCGGAAGTTCCGGTTCCGGTTCCGGAAAGTTCCGGTGTTTTTTTGGTTCCGGTTCCGGGAACCGGAACTCAAATTGGTTCCGGTTCCGGCTCCGGTTTTCAAATCGGTTCCGGGCAAACCGGAACTTTTTTACACCCCTAAAGATTGATTTTTTTAAAATATTGGGTGGCCTTCCCCGGCTGGACTTGCAATATTCTCAAAATTTTCGCCTGCGGCGCTAGAAAAGGAAGAAATCTAGCTCCTTGTCCTCACAAATTCTCAAAATTTTTGCCTGCGGCGCCAGAAAAGGAAGAAATCTGGCTTCTTATCTTTGCAAATTCTCAAAATTTTCGTCTGCGGCCGCTGTTAAATGAAGTTGAATGGTATATCGGAAGATTTGGATGTATGAAGGTGGATTTAAAGTTACATCATGTGATTTCAAGGGGTCATAGGTAATATCGAGGGATTTGGGTGTGATATCGAGGGATTGAGCTGTGAAAGGTAGATATCAGGGATAGGATAGCTGGGGATTTGGCATTCCAAAACATGGCATTACTCATTTGGCCTTCCGAAATTCACAGTTATTTTTGAGAACTTGCATGGATTAATGGGGATTTGGATGATATTTGGTGATTCCGTGTATCAAGAGTTATAATGGTATAACGGTGATTTGATATCTAGGGATCTGATCGGATGAAAAATAGTTGGAAGAAATTCAGGGATCAAAGAGGATATCATATAATTAGTGTCGTATCGGGTATATCAGGGGATTTTGGTAGTTCGGTTCGGTTTTACGGTTAGGTTTTGGTTAACCGAAAGTTTCGATTCGGTTAGTCGTTTTGGTTAACACAATAATTGGGTGAAACCGACAACCCTGCTTTAAATTCAAATTTCTTTTAATTTTTTTTAACTTTTTAAATTTGCTAGCAAATTTTTTTAAAGTTCCGGTTCCGGTTCCGGGCCGGAACTTAGAAAAGTTCCGGTTCCGGGAACCGGAACTCAAATTGGATCCGGTTCCGGTCAAAATTTTGGTTCCGGTGAAACCCTAGTATGTATGATTCTCATATATATTGAATATATGATTCTCATTTGAATATATGTAGAAACTAGAGACCGGCAAAATCGTGTTTGCGGGATCCCGCATGCGGGATTTTTTTTCAAAATCTTTGCGGGACGGGATCCCGCGGGATAAATCCCGCAAAATCCCGCATCCCGCAAAATCCCGCAATTTAAATTTGCGGGATCCCGCGCGGGATTGCGGGATTTTCAAAAATTGTTAAAATTATCAATATCTAGTTAAAAAATCAATTTCCTAATCATTATCGGGTTCTTAAATCATTAACGAGCTAATAAATATTCGTCAGAAAGTTCGAGTATACAAATTAGAATACGGAGCATACCTCAGTTCAGTCTGGATCAATTCAGTATGGACCTTTTACTCATCAAGGAACGGTCACTGACATGTTCTTGATACCATTGGATAGAGGAAAAATTTCGAGATTTTAGAATCAAGGGCTCTACAAATTTTCAAAAAATCAGAATTTTTGACCGATTGATAAAAAAGTTATGATATAAAAACCAACTTTTTCAAAAAAAAAACGTGATTTTTTGGCACTTTTTCGAACATAAATTTTTTACCAGTTAGTCAAGATTTTTGATTTTCTAGTATATGGTAGATTATTTAATGCTATATCAAATAGTACCAGGAACATTAAAAATTATCGGCCCCTTCAAAAGTTATAGGGCGCGCGACTGAACTGAGCCCAGACTGAAACGAGGTGTACATGTTAAATGGCTTGAGCTGAAACAAATGGGATCAATCATCGTGATCTAACAATTTGGGCAATCTTGTTTTTATGAAATAGAGATGATTCCATGGGCGGCAGGCGAAAATTTTAGAAGGCCAAGTATCGAAATTCCTTCGTTTTCAGCGCCGCAGGCGAAAATTTCGAGATTTTAGGAAGGCCAGCGAGCCAAAATTCTCCTTTTTCTAGCGCCGCAGGCGAAAATTTTTTGATTTAGAAGGCCATGAGCCAAAATCCTCTATTTTCCAAAAATCCCGCAAAATGCAAAATATTTTGCGGGATCCCGCATGCGGGATTTTTTTCAAAAAGCTTTGCGGGACGGGATCCCGCGGGATAAATCCCGCAAAATCCCGCATCCCGCAAAATCCCGCAAATCGAAAAAAGTGCGGGATTGCGGGAGCGGGATCCCGCAAAATCCCGCGCGGGATCCCGTCCCGCGCCGGTCTCTAGTAGAAACTATAATTTTAGACTTATTTAATTATTTTGATTCTCAACTTTCAATTTTCAATTTTAATTATGATTATATTAAATAGGTTAACAAATTTGTAAATATTTGTCCAATATATACAAATTGGACAAATATCTGGCACTGGATTCTAACAATAAGTTTTTAATACTAACATAAGTTTATAATTTATAATAGTATGTTTTCAGCGGCACAGACGAAAATACTGATAATTTTGTAAGTCCATGTCTGAACCTGGAAGGAAATTTTGGAAGGATGAAGGAAAAAATCACGTTTATGATCATCATTACCCAAATTTATTTAAAAATTTCCATCATTAATGTCGTAAAATTTTGCGCACCGCCCACCATAAATAACGCCCTTTAAAAACGATCCAGAATTAAGGGCGTTTATCGCCATCCTATTTGATTGATAAATGTTATGTCCTAAGTAGCGGTCTTACTGACAAACAGAATAACACAGGAATAGAATATAACGTTTATCCGAATGGTAAATACTACAATAATGAAGGTGGCAAAAGGCAAGAATGATGAAGGACAGATGGCGCCGGTCGACCCAGGTGTCGACCCAGACTGATCGCTAACGACTCCTTTTATACTAGACCCACACATACCTAACAATAAACATTGTTAACTCAACATTTCATGCTTTATTTTACTGCATTAAAATTACAATTTAACAATATATTTTCAATATCACATTCATCATTCAATATTATTTAATCAGAAATCTCTCTTTATTTGCACAAAATAACAGAGGTTATTTTGACTGCCTGCTTAATCTCCAATTGACTAATTTTACTCAAATCGTATCGTGCGAAATTTACGAATGGTTTGTTGTTGACAAATACCTGAAATAAAAATTATATCATTAAAAATTTACTGTAACTTAATTATACGTTTATTGTATTTTTTGGTGCTGCTCTAAATTCCAATACAAATGATTGACCAACAGTAAATGGGAAACCTCCTGTAAGCTCTTGTTTTATCCATCCTTTGCCCCTTATCCAAGTGTCGCGAACAACCTTTTATATTTAAGAATTTTAGAGAACACTCGTCTTAATGATAGACAAGTCTCTTAATTTACTCGATTTTCAGTAAAGCGTGGATTGCAGTGGAATAAAATGTTAGCAGTTTTTTCAGGCACACCATCCTCAGCCAAGTTAATGTCAAAGCGTGTTCGTGCAGTAGGTGTTCCAAGAATTATAATACGCTTTGGAGGTGCAAAGCCTCTTCCAAATCCTTGAGCTACAAGGTTGATTATTGATGGTATTTTCTTAATTATATAAATAAATCCAGAAGCAGAGAATTAATTTACCAAGTTATTAAAAACTATTGGTTTCGGGCAATACTGAGGAATTGGTGTGGTTGGTATATGCTTTTTGGTTGTTGGAGTAGGCGGTTTCTTTGTTGTAGTTGGTGGGGGTTTCGTGGTAGGTTTTACAGTTGTAGTTGTTGGTTTCTCTGTTGTAGTAGTAGATACTTCGGTTGTGGTGGCGGGTTCCTCAGTTGTGGTGGCGGGTTCCTCGGTTGTTGTTGTAGGTTGTTCGGTTGTTGTTGTTGGTTCCTCCGTTGTAGTTGTTGGTTCTTCCGTTGTGGTAGTTGGCTCAATTGTAGTGGTTATCGGTTTATCATGACATAAAACCACCGAGCTAAGTTCAATTGCCAACTTAACCTCTAATGTGCTCAATTTACTTAAATCATCCCGTGAAAATGTTACAAATGGTTTGTAATCAACATGAACCTAAAAAATAATATAACGAGCAACATCACTTTAGTAATTACAATTATTGTATTTTCTGGAGCCGCAATAAATTCCAAGACGAACGGTTCTCCAACTTTAAAAGGAAATCCTCCAAAACGCTCTTCTTTTCCCCATCCTGTGATTGGTGACCATGTATTTCGTACAACCTTACATAAATATTTTTTATTGAATTTTCTGAGTTATTATCCCTACACACCTGCTTTTCTTTAAATCTCGGATTGAAGTGGAACACTGTTGTAGCAGTTATATCTGGCACTCCATCACTATACAAATTGATCATAAAACGGTCAGTTGTATTAGTAGGAGAACCAACAAATACAATACGTTTAGGTGGAGCAAATCCTTCTCCAAATCCTTGCTTCAAAAGGTCGATCGTTGCTGGTATTTCCTTAAATTTTATAAACATAAAACTTGTAATATTATTAAATGTTTTATTTCTCGATTTAACCGAATTTCAGTACCAATTAGGGAAACCTAAGATATTAAGCAAAGATACCGGATACGCTATAACGATGGGATAGGGACAAGTTGGAAGAGGTGTTGTTGTAGGTTCCTCTGTTGTGGTGGTCGGTTCTGCAGTTGTAGTGGTAGGTTCTTCTGTTGTCGTCGTAGGTTCTTCTGTCGTTGTGGTTGTTGTTGGCTTTACTGTTGTAGTCGTTATAACTGGATTGGGACACAATGTCAAAGAATTAACTGTAATTGTGCCTCTCCCATCAATATATAATTGACTAATTTTACTCAAATCCACACGAGTGTAAGTTGCAAAACGTTTATTATTGATATTGATCTACGATAAAATAAATAGATGGAGGTAAAAATTGAACAAATAATTACATTTATCCCATTTTTTGGCATTGCAACAAGCTCCAAAACGAATGGTTGGCCAGCCTTAAAAGGAAAACCACCAAAAGTTTCCTCAGGTCCCCATCCTCGGTTTTTTATCCAATTGTTACGAACAACCTCAAATAAACTCCAATCAAAACCAATTTTAACTTGAAAATTACCCGAGTCGGATTGAATCGGAAGAGTGGTTTACAATGGAATGGAATGTCAGCAGTTTGCTGCATTACTCCATCTTCGAACAAATTAACCACAAATAGGTCTGGGTTTGCTAGAACCACACCATTAATTTCAATACTCTTGTTTGGTAAAAATCCTCTTCCAAATTCTAGTTGTGCAAGATTTATCGTTGCCGGTAAATTCTTAAAAATTTTTAAAAGTACATATTATTTAATCGGACAAGGTAGGTTTAAAAAGTAAGAGAAATTAAAGTTTTGTAAAGGCAGGCATCGACCCTTCGGCCTATCAGATTTTTGATAGCCCCTCGCCTAAGCATTTTAAATAACAGCTGTACGTATCCCCTTTACACTATCCTTACCAAATTATTGTAAATAATCGGATTGTCGCAGGTTGCCGTCTCGATTGTAGTTATCATAAAGCTCGCACATATTATTAACAAAAGAAGTGTTTTCAACTTCATTATTAAACAAATAAATTTAAATACAATGTAATAATTGCTTGAATCCATCCATCATTTATATGCTGGATTTCATCAATAAAATTGTTTACGTTTAGTATTCCTTGTATCCTCGTCAATAAACAGCTGACAACGGCTTAGTAATTTTTTGCTTCCACGATTATTCCTAACCAAATATTAACAATCAAAATTGTCCAATCTCAACCATTTGTAAAACGATGTCAAACCAAAACTTTATATCGATACATTATTGATAATGATAAAAACAAAATTTTGTTTAGTTTAAATGGAACAGTTATTTTTTGTATTTACAATGTTTGTTCTAAGTTGTTTATCATTTATGAGGAAGCAGACTATTTGGTTATTATTTGCAAGGAAATAATTTTTTAATTTTTAGTTCCATAAACACGTTTAATGTCAATATTTTATATTCTTCCTTATATATTTTTTAATATTATTTAGATTAGATTTGGAGAAAGGCTGACCGATCAAACTCCTCGTTATTTTAGATCCGGTAATATACTAGTTCGATATTTCAAGCTCGTAGTGGTTAATGAAACAGAGCTTTTCTACTCGCAACCTTGTCAATTCCACTACATTGATATTATTGGCCTTTCTTGTGCCCTCAACCCCAAATTAAAATGACTCCATTAACAGGAAATTTATTGTCTCGAATGAGTCAATCACAGAAGGTCAAATACTTACCAAGAGATTAACGTCCCAGTAGTCAAATGATCCTAGTCCCTCTCCTAGTGGCCAGCTGACACTGAAGGTCAGCAAAAAATATCTGTGCTGATATGTAAAATAGAATTTGTGCGTACTAAGAAGAATCTGAGGATTAAGGGAAACATCGACGGATTTGTTCGATTAAGATGGATTTGTTTGGTTTAGGAGGCAATGCGTCAGTAGATTATTAGTCAGTGCACAATCCTGTAGTTAGTTAGCTTCTATTCTTTCCTTTATGCTTAGTTTCTTTATTATATTTTATTATTAGGGATCGGATATTTAGGTCGTAAAAACTTAAAAATAGGTAAATAAATAGGGAGCAAAAATATCAAAATTGGTGACATGTCCTAAAATACAGTCGTGGAAAAAAGTATGGAAGCGCTAGAAAATTTTTTCTTATTTCTTAATTTTTCATTCAAAAAATACGTTCTATATACCAATCGAAAGCTCTATTCGTATCTCAGTTGACATATTTCTGCATTTTTCATGAAAATGAAAATTGGCCGAGATAATCCGGATCTACCGGATATAGCAAATCCCACTTTTTCGGAAAAATTTTTCGGAACAAATTTAACAAACCCAAATGATAAAGCATATTTTTCTGAGTATTTTCCACAAGACCGCTTAGAAATATCTTTTTCCGGTCGAGAGATATGATTTTTTGAAAATGGCATTTTTCGCTTAAAAATTGAATTTTTTGCAAAAATAGACGAAAAATGTTATTTTCAAAAAATCATATCTCTGCTCCGAAAAAAGATATTTCTAAGCGGTTTTGTGGTAAATGCTCACAAAAATATGCTTTATCGTTTGGGTTTGTTAAATTTGTTCCGAAAAATTTTTCCGAAAAAGTGGGATTTGGTATATCCGGTAGATCCGGATTATCTCGGCCAATTTTCATTTTCATGAAAAATGCAGAAACATGTCAACTGAGATACGAATAGAGCTTTCGATTGGTATATAGAACGTATTTTTTCTATGAAAAATTAAGAATTAAGAAAAAAATTTCTAGCGCTTCCATACTTTTTTCCACGACTGTATGTTGTATAAAAAAGTTGACATGATGGTCGAAAAAAGCAAAAATGCCGTATGATTTTTATTTTCCGTTTAAAAATTTCATAGGCACAGCAATAATGATTAAAAAAGTTAACATTTTTCAAAATTTTCCTGTGTCTTATTAAAGCAAAACCTCATTTTTGATAACCCTCGTGACAGTTTTTAATTTGTTTTGTTTCGTTTTGTTAGCGGATTTAGAGGATATCTTGGTATTTGGAGTGTTTAAGGGTTATTCAATAATATCTCTCAATAATAATCTCATAATATTTCTTTTAATTCTAGAAAAAATTCGGTTTGGTTAACTCGGCGAAAACTCTACGCATCCAAAACTTCCAGACTCCAAAAATTTTTGCCTGATGAGCTGGAAAGGGAAGAAATTTGACTGGTTGTTCTTTCAAATTTCTCAAAATTTTGCAAGCGGTGCTGAAAAGGAGGACTAGTTAGAAGATTTTATATTACAAGATATTATATATTTTATCAATTTAGAAGATTTTATCGAGACTAAGAAAAAGTACGGAAATTTTCCGATATCAATTAATCCTACACTGAACTATGTTACTAGATTAATAAAGAGTTCGATTCCGGATCGGGATATCCGGGGATTTTGATATTAGGTGGAGTTAGATGAAGTTTGGATATTATATATTTTTTTATATTTATATATATTTTTTGGATATTAGGTGAAGTTTGTTGGGATCTGTTGGGATTTCCCAGTAATTGATCTTGGTCGCTTAGTCTTGGTCACTATTTCAGATTTACTCTGAAATATCTCATTTTGATTAAAAATTTATTTTTCTTCCGCTTTTTATTCTCACCAACTTTTTAAAATTCAAAATTATCCATCCCTGGTATATAATTTTGGGGATAAAAATTCGAGGTATGACTGTATTAGCGAGAAAATCGTCTTTCAATTTTTATTGATAAAAATTGTGAATTCAACATTGCTTTATTCAACGTTAGTAAACATACAAAATAGAAATATTTTTAATATCAAAAACATTCAATATTTAATCAGAAATCTCTCTTTATTTGCACAGAATAACAGAGCTTACTCTAACTGCCAGCTTAATCTCCAGTTGACTAATTTTACCCAAGTCGTATCGTGTAAAGGTGGCAAAAGATTTGTTGTCAACATATATCTGAAATAAATTTTTTATCATTGAAAGACTACATATAATTAAATTTTACATGAATTGTATTTCTCGGTGCTGCTCTGAATTCAAGTACGAATGGTCGACCAACTGCGAATGGAAGACCTCCTGAACGCTCTGTTCTTATCCATCCTTTACCTCTTACCCATGTGTCTCGAATAACCTTAAATATATATAAGGAATTTAGGCAAACAATAGCATTAGTCATTGCCCCGGTAGCTCAGTGCACTTATATGTGGTGAGCAAAAGCGCCTAGCAATAACTACGAGGATGTCGCAGGTTCGAATCCAGCCCGGTGGTTTCTCTATTTATTTAATGCCTGTCTCAATTGAAAATATAAATCCTTAAGAATATTAGCTGCCAGACCCTTAGTATTAACATTACCAAACCCCTAGCCTATTCACTTACATCATTTTGAATAAAGGTAGGACTGAAGTGAAGTGGAATATCACCAGTTAATTCAGGCACACCATCCTCAGCCAGATTAATGATAAAGCGTGTTCGTGCAGTAGGTGTACCATGAATTATAATACGCTTATTTGGTGCAAATCCTCTTCCAAATCCTTGAGCTAATAGGTTGATTATTGATGGTATTGGCTTAATTTTTAAAGATGTTTAAGTTATTTTAATTAAAAAATACTTTAACCAAATTGCTTAAAACAATTTGTTCGGGACAGAATGGTGGAGGTTTTGTAGGAATTGTGGTTGGTAGAAGTGTAGTTGGTTTCTTAGTTGTAGTAGTTGGTTCTATTTCTGGACATAGAGTAACAGAGTTCAATTGGATTCCCGCGTCAATCTCCATTTGACTAATTTTACTTAAATCATATCTTGAAAAGCTGGTGAAAAATCTTTTGTTTACATTAACCTAAAAATTTTAGAAATTAATCAAATATTTTAACAAAATTAATTACATTAATTATATTTTTTGGTTCAAAAATTAATTCCAACTCAAATGGTTCTCCAACTTTAAAAGGAAAGCCTCCAGAACGCTCTTCTCGTCCCCAGCCTTGGCCTACCATCCATGTGTTGCGTATGACCTAGAGTTCAGATTTAAGAATGTAAGGATTCCCCTTTAAGTCTTTTACCTGTTTTTGACCAAGACGTGGACTCATGTGGAATAGCACACTAGCGTTTACAAACAATTTACCAGGTTCAGCAATGTGGATGTTAAAATAACTAGGTTGTGCTAAAGGTGTTCCACGAATTATAATGCGCTTTGGTGGTGCAAAGCCTGTTACAAACTTCACAAAGTCGATTGTTGCCGGTATTTTCTGAAGTTTTATAAAGTTGTTTAGTTCAAACACTTATAAAAATACTCCAACCGGATTATTTACGACAATTTGCCCTGGACAGTATGGAGGAGGTTTTGTTGTGGTGGTCGGTCCTTCTGTTGTTGTAGTTGTTGGTTTCACTGTCGTAGTAGTAGGTTCCTCCGTCGTAGTTGTTGGTTCCTTGGTTGTGGTGGTCGGTTCTTCTGTTATTGTTGTTGGTTCTTCGGTCGTTGTTGTTGATTCTTCAGTTGTCGTTGTTGGCTCCTCCGTTGTAGTAGTTGTTGATTGCTTTGTCGTAGGGGTGGGTTCAATTGTAGTGGTTATCGCTTTATCATGACATAAAACCACAGAGCTCAGCTCAACTGCCAGCTTAACCTCCAATAAGCTCAATTTACTCAAATCATCCCGTGAAAATGTTACAAATGGTTTGTAATCAACATGAACCTAAATAAATAATATAACGAGGAACACCACTTTAGTAATTACAATTATTGTGTTTTTTTCTGCCGCAATAAATTCCAAAACGAACGGTTCTCCAATTCTGAAAGGAAATCCTCCATAGCGTTCTTCTTTTCCCCACCCTGTAATTCGTGACCATGTATTTCTTACAACCTTACATAAATATTTTTTATTGAATTTTCTGAGTTATTATCCCTACACACCTGCTTTTCTTTAAATCTCGGATTGAAGTGGAACACTGTTGTAGCAGTTATATCTGGCACTCCATCACTATACAAATTGATCATAAAACGGTCAGTTGTATTAGTAGGAGAACCAACGAAAATAATACGCTTAGGTGGAGCAAAACCGCCTTCAAATCCTTGCTTCAAAAGATCGATTGTTGCTGGTATTTCCTTAAAGTATAAAAGATGGTACAGCCCAAGTAGGCGCGCGGCCAAGGTAGTCGGGATCGGGATAAGTGATCGGGATACCCGAAAATCACTACTGAAGATGCTCGTTCGCTCCCAGCCGTCGAATAACCTTTTGCACTGCTAAAGGAGAGAAATAGCTATAGCCCAGCTGCTTTTCTTAAAGAATAATTGCTTTACCGGATACGCTATAACGATAGGATAGGGACAGGTTGGAAGAGGGGTTGTAGTTGGTTCCTCTGTTGTAGTGGTCGGCTCTTCTGTTGTCGTAGTCGGTTCTTCCGTAGTGGTGGTTGTAGGTTCTTCCGTAGTTGTGGTAGTTGGTTCCTCCGTTGTAGTGGTCGGCTCTTCTGTGATTGTTGTAGGTTTCTCCGTTGTAGTCGTTAAAATTTGATCGGGGCACAAAATCAAAGAGTCAACTCGAATTGTGATTACCCCACTAATATATAATTGACTGATTTTACTCAAATCTCCGCGAGAGAAAGTTGCAAAAGGTTTATTATTGACATTGATCTACAAAAAGATTAACAAATTGAGGTAAAAGTTGAATAAATAATTACAATTATTGTATTGTTTGGCGCTGCAACAAATTCCAAAGTGAATGGTTGGCCAGTTTTAAAAGGAAAACCGCCAGATTTTTCCGAAGTTCCCGGTCCTTTGTCTTTTGACCAATTGTTACGAAAAACCTAAAATAAATGTGGATATACAAAACAATTTTAATTATTAAATTACTGCAGGTGGGTTGAGTAGGCCGCCGACGTGGAAGGAATTCAAAATAAATGGAACGTCCGCAGTTGAGAACTGCTCGCCATCCTCAAACAGAGTAACCGTAAAATCGCTTGGCTTTTCAAGAACCACACCACTAATTTCAATAGATTTGTTTGGCAAAAATCCTTTTCCAAATCCTATCTTTACAAGATCAATTGTTGATGGTAGCTTCTTAAAAATTAAAAAAATATTATTTAGGCAGACATAGTTGAAGAAAGTAAGGGAGAAATAAAAGTATTTTTAGAAGGTGGTGCAAATCCTTCTTCAAATCCTTGCTTCAAAAGATCTATTGTTGCTGGTATTTCCTTAGATTATCAAACATGCGATAACGTAAATCATCTAAAATAACCCACGGGGTATTTTGATCGACATTTAGGGTCGGCTATATTAGAGGGATCGTTATTTTAGAACGAGGGCTATTAAAGTAAATACGGTATTACAAGAACATTTATCAGTCAATTTAGTTATTTCTTACCGGATGCGGAATAACTATAGGATAGGGGCAGGTCGGAAGAGGTGTAGTTGTCGGTTTCTTTGTTGTGGTTGTTGTAGGTTCCTCTGTTGTGGCGATAGGTTCCTCTGTTGTGGTTGGCTTCACCGTGGTAGTCGTTAAAACTTGATTGGGACACAATGTCAAAGTGTTAATGCGAATTGTGTTTACATCATCAATATTTAATTGGCTAATTTTACTCAAATCCGCACGAGAGAATGTTGTAAAAGGTTTATTATTTACATTGATCTATGAAAGTATAAAATTGAGGTAAAAATTGAATGAATAATTACAATTATTGTATTATTTGGCGCTGCAACAAATTCCAAAATGAATGGTTGGCCAGCTTTAAAAGGAAAACCACCAGAAAAATCTTCAGGTCCCCATCCTTTGTTTACTATATAATTGTTACGAATAACCTCAAGTAAATATATTAGTCAAAAACAAATTTTAATTATTAAATTACGCGAGGTGGTTTGAATGTTTTAAAGTGTGTAAGGAAAACGAGTGGAACATCAGCAGTTTGGTATATCACACCATCTTCGAACAATCTAACCGCAAAAAAAGTTGGGTCTGCAAGAACCACACCATTAATTACAATACTCTTGATTGGTAAAAATCCTTTTCCAAATCCTACATTTACAAGATCAATTGTTGTTGGAAGCTTCTTAAAAATTAAAAAAAAATTATTTAAGCAGATATAGACAAGAAAGTAAGAGTCAAATAAAAGTATTCCAGAAGGCAGGCATCGTATTACAAAAGCCCTCTGAGGCTCTACCGCCATTTGAGGTACCGTGTCGTTCTATAACTCTCTTAAATCTTAGCTTAAGCATGCGTACTCATTGTCTTACCAAATTTGTTGGATCCCTATTTCGATGTTTTTTTATTTTTAAATAAATGTTGTTTTTCCTATTTTCCCCAAAAACATAATTGAAATATTCCTTATCAATTTACTCTAAAATATTCATTTCCTGATTGTAAACTCCTTTAATATTTCTTTATTAGTTTTAAAATATTCCCCATCAACATTCGTTTCCCTTTCATATTCAATTTCGTTCCCCCCTCCTTTTTCCTTCCTCAAAGTATTAAAAAATGGTCAGTCTGAACAACAATTGTAGAACCCATCGAGCTGTGTCGAATGACACCAAAATCAACAAAATCCGACTTGAGTTGACCGAAATAAAGACCCCTGAAAATTGAACAACCACAAGGGCGATTTTTTGAAATTAAAAAAGTTTATACAAATGATAGCTCATTCGAAAGAGCTCATCGAGCTGAGTCGGATGACACTAAAATCAACGTGATTGGACAAGATTTGACAAAGTTATGACATAAGTCGCCTCACTCCGGTAGGTCTAAATAATGTCATAACTTTGTCAGAACTCGTCCGATTGCATTGATTATGGTGTCAATCGACTCAGCTCGATGAGCTCTTTCGAATGAGCTATCATTTGTGTAAACTTTTTTAATTTCAAAAAATCGCCCTTGTGGTTGTTCAATTTTCAGGGGTCTTTATTTCGGTCAACTCAAGTCGGATTTTGTTTATTTTGGTGTCATTCGACACAGCTCGATGGGTTCTACAATTGTTGTTCAGACTGACCATTTTTTAATACTTTGAGGAAGGAAAAAGGAGGGGGGAACGAAATTGAATATTACCAACATTTCAATTCAAAACATTCCTCTAAAACATTCCTTATCTAAACATTCCAAACCTTTACAACTGTCTGCCCATTTCCTTATTCAACTCCCGCCTTTCCTGACACATATAAATACTCTTTGTTTCTCATTAATTTTTACGTTATATTGAACTAAACTTATTAATTAATTGAAGTAAATTTGATATTGAAAGTTTGTGTTAGTTTATTGAATTAAATTAGGTTTATTAAGAAAAGTTTGGACATCAAACAAGAGTTTGAGAGATAATCATAAATAGTTTAAATAAACAAGAACCGGGACATAATAAAATTTTTATAAATAATCGCAGTATTGCATGTTACCATCTCGATTGTAGTTAACATAAAGCTCGCACATATTATTGACAAAATAAGTGTTATCAACTTCTCTCTACTCAAAAATCACTCGATATTTTTCCAAAACACTGATATCACTCAAACCCACTTAGTCCCACCAATCGGCATATATCTGCCGATATCTCTAAAAGTCACTGAGTAGTTAATGACCTAATCTTCGTTAATCCCAAAAATCCCCCGATATCCCTGTAATCTACAAGCCCTCTTAATCACTCCTAATCTATATATATATGGACTCAGTCAACTGCAACGCTTCTAATCCGGTCCGGGTTTGAACTCTGATTGATATATCCATTGAATTATAGTCAAATTTTTTGTGAATTTTTATGAAATATTTTATAAAAAGGGTTGAAATTTAAAACGTCTGTCTCTATTATAACGACAGTCTCTAATATAACGACAGTTTCTAATATAACCATCTTAGAAGAGGGTTGAAAATTAAAACGACATTTCGTTATATTAGAATAAATACGGTATTAAAAATACCGGATTCGCTATAACGATAGGATAGGGACAGGTTGAAAGAGGTGTCGTAGTCGGTTCCTCTGTTGTTGTTGTAGGTTCTGTTGTAGTTGTCGGTTTTTTTATTGTGGTGGTTGTAGGTTCTTTTGTTGTGGTTGTAGTGGTCTCTTTTGTGGTGGTCGGCTCTTCTTTTGTAGTTATTGGATTTGTGGGTGTTGGGGCTGTTGGTTTTTTTGTTGTGGTTGTTGTTGGCTTTACTGTTGTAGTCGTTAAAACTCGAGTAGGACACAATGTCAACTTGTAAATTCTAATTGTGTTTGTTCCATTAATATATAATTGACTAATTTTACTCAAATCCACGCGAGAGAAGGTTGCAAAACGTTCATTATTTATATTGATCTATGAAAATTTTTACAAATTAAGGTAAAATTTAATATATAATTACAATTATTGTATTTTTTGGTGCAGCAACAAATTCCAAAATGAAAGTTTGGCCAGCTTTAAAAGGAAAACCACCAGAAGTTTCCTCAGGTCCCCACCCTCGGTTTTTTATCCAATTGTTACGAACAACCTCAAATACATAAATAACCTCAAATATAATGAAATCATGAAATTACCCGAGTCGGATTGTATCGGAAGAGTGGTTTGAAATGGAATGGATTGTCAGCAGTTTGGTACATCGCACCATCTTCGAACAAATTAATCACAAATAGGTCTGGGTTTGCAAGAACTATACCAATAATTTCAATACTCTTGTTTGGCAAAAATCCTCTTCTAAATCCTAGTCGTGTAAAATTAAACGTTTCTGGAGCATTCTTAAAAATTTTTTTTTAAATTATTTAATCAGACATGGGTTTAAAAATGTAAAAGAAATTAGTTTTGTAACAGGACAGGCATCGATCTTTTGGCCTATTAGAAATTATTGCAAAGTTCTTTTTTTATGAAAGTAGCTACTGAGATGCTCTTTCTCTCATACTACATTTTAAACCCTCGCCTAAACGTTTTGAATGCCTAGCTGAATCCCCTTTCTCCTATCCTTACCAAATTATGATAGATAATCGGATTGTTGCAGGTTGCCGTTACTATTGTTGTTATCATAAAGCTCGTACATATTATTAACAAAAGAAGTGTTGTCAACTTCATTATTGAAGCTATTTAAATTTTAATATAATGTAATAATTGCTTGAATCCAGCTATCCTTTATATGCTGGATTTTATCAGTAAAGTTGTTTACATGTTTAGTATCATTCATTTCCTTCATCAAAACCATTCGAACAGTTAAAAACGTTTTGTAATTTTTTGTGGCCACGATTATTCATAAACAAATATTAACAAACAAAATTTGCCCCATCTCAACATTACAAGTTAAATCAAAACTTTTTATATCGATAATTGTTCAAACGAGAAAAATTTTTATTTGGTAGAACAGATATTTTTTGTATTTCCAATTTTCAATGTTTGTTCTTAGTTGTCATCTATGAGGAAGCAGACTTTATTTGTTATTTAGAATGAAATAATTTTTTAAATTTTAGTTCCATAAACACGTTTTGTTGTCAATATTTTTAACTTCCTTATTAATATTTTTATACATTTAGATTAGATTAAGACGAATACGAACGATCATGGGTTGCTCGACTATTTTCTTTAATTAATTCCCTTAATAGCTAAGCTCGAAATCCTCTTATTCTAAATCCAATCATATTCGAGTTTGAATTTTCAGCGCCGCAGGCGATAATTTTGAGAATTTTGGAAGGCTGTAGGCAGAAAAATTTCCTTTCTTGAGTACCCTTCCACAGTTTATCTAAAGAATTCCATCATTAGTTTATGTGCCTTAGCTGCTGGAAAATAAAAAATCGCCTGCATAATAGAATGTTTACTAATGTTTTCATGTGATAAAAAACATTGGAAATAAATTTTTAACAAATTTTTACTGGCCAATTCAAAAACAAATTTTAAATAAAAGCAGCTTGCTAAACATTAAATTAAGTTATCAATTCATTCTTTTAATTTCCACATCATTACTTGGCCGACCATAAGTAATTTGGACCTCTTGGTTATAAATAGAAAACTTAATTTCTTGATTGTGATTATTTGAAATTTGATATTTTGTTGATTTTAAATTTTTGTCTCCAACTTTATTTTCAACATTTTCTGCACATTGGATTAAATTAAGAGTTCCACGAATATCACCAAATCTAATCTCCTTCACCATTTTCGAAATATTTTCTGAGGTTTCTATATGCTAAAATAAATAAATTCTTTTTTTATAAGGAAATTAGAGAGCGGATTGAGACGAGATCTCGAACGAAAAATCTCGATTATCGAGATTTGGTAGTCTGACAATTTTGAAAGAAGGAAAGAAAAATGGGGGGAGATAACAGAAAAAAGATTATTTGAGATATCCAGTACGCCTCTCGTACGACACTTCGAATCCGGTCTCTAACAGAAATTATTCTAAAAATCATATACCGTATTTCCTCTAATAGTGCGACCGGTCGGTTTATTTTTCAACCATCCACTAGGAGGTCGGTTTATTAATAGGGGTCGGTTTAATAGAGGGAGTCGGTTTATTTTTCAACCATCCTATAGGAGGTCGGTTTATTTGAAGGGTCTAATAGAGGAAGTCGCACTATTAGAAAAAAATACGCTAAAATATTGCACCATTAACACTCTCACCTTTATAATATTATTATAAAATTGTAATGGAACATGTCGACAAGAAACTACACCAAATTCATCTTCTCCTTTAGTCAAAATTCCAAATAAAATATTTATATTTTGCATTCTTCTGTTGAATTTCCAAAAATCCACAGTAAATTCTTTAGAAATCAGATGATTTAAAATAAATTCCAATAAACAATTATCGGATTTCGTTAAAACGAATAGATGAGCACTAAGAGAGTGTATTTGTAGAGGCATATTTGTTTTGTTTTCATCAAACAATAATTTAATCATTTGAGGATTAAATATAACTTTATCTAACTGAACAAATTCAAAGCAACATTTAAAAAGTTGTTCAAGTATATAACGAGCAATTTTCATATCCTCAACATTTTTTGGCAAATTCGGTAATTGCGAATAATATGACTCTATATATAAAATATTATATTAAGTAGTTCTCCAAAAATGTGAGAATTCCCCGCCAATTTTGTGTAATAATTTAGAAGTCACCCTCACTCTCTTTTCCCTCATCTTCTTTCTATTTTTCCTATTTTTTTCTACTTTAGGGCAAATTATTTATCATTCGAAAGAGCCCTTCAAGCTGAGTCGAATGAAATTAAAATCAACCAAACATGACTTAAGTGGACAAAGTTGTGATCGTTTATTTTATTCCCTCAGAAAGTCTCCCAGCGAGGATCTAACTTCATAATGTCGATAAGAATCATCAAATCTAGCAGATCTTGGTATCATTCGACCAATCTTGAAGAGCTCTTTCGAATGATAATAAATTACATCAAACAAAACATCTCAAATGGTCAACGGGAAAAAAGGAAAGGCGACTTCCAGACTATTAACAATTTTGTGGGATTGTAACTGCTTAACTGAAGAGTTACAGGTTTTAAGGCATTCTTATTAGAGATCAAAATTTTTGAAAAGCCTTTCCTGGACTCTGGGGTTTGATTTATAGACCTGGGCCGGATAATGGACCTGTAGTCCAGAAAAACCCCACAAAGCTCAAAAAATGCCTGGGCCCGGACTTAGGGTACAGCAAAAACCAGACCTTGGTCCAGGCTCGATCTCCAATTATTATAGCTTCAAATAATTGTAAAACAACCTTCATGATAACAATCTTGTCCCAATTCGCAAACAGCAATATTCATGTCTGTATCGAAATCACTCAAAAACATCGGAACTGAGTTTTCTATTGCACATTTCCACTAAAATTGGGTTATTATAAAATACTTAATATCAATTTTCACCTTTTTCTCGAGTTGTTCACTCAATTGAAATTCGTAAAGTTTGGGGTCAGGTTCGAAAAATTCATAATAACTTGAACTGCCATCGTTGCCATAAAGCTAAATTAGTTAAAATTTTTTCGAAAATAATTACAGAAATATGTACAATTTCGAGTTTATCAAATTTTTTGCGTGCCAATTCGTCCTCGTATTTATTCATAAAAATTTTATAAAATTTATTTGTTTGTTGAATGGATATTAATTGCTTGAAAGTTAACCATTTAAATATATCTAGTTGAACTTCAGGCGAAAGAAAATGCATTTTTGAATAATATAAATAAGATTATTTTCTGAAAAAAAAATCTGAAATTTGAGGATATCCATTATATTAGGGTTGGCAGCCAGGGCTTCCGTAATTGAAAAAAATTTTCCGCAGCCGCAATCCGCAGTTGCGGACAGCCCTGTTAGCAGTTTGCTCAGCTCAAGCTTCGAAAGATCGAGTGAGCAAAGGATATTTAACTCGAAAAAGACACGTATAGCTCGACTCGAAAGCCACAAACTCGAAAACCACGAAAAGGACTCGCTCAAAAAATGCAATGAACGTCGGCTCGAGTCGAAACTGCCAACCCTAATTATCATATTGGTAGCTTAATTGGTAGAGCATCTAAACAGGTGAGAGAAATACATATTTCAAAGTATCTGGTAGCATTTTATATTCTTGCCTGTGGCTAAACCTTGGTTAAACCTTAAGCCTTAGACTAAGCACCTTTGGTGGCGAAAATTTTTGGATTCCTAATAATATGAAAGAATTATCCATTTCCCGTTAATAGTTCGTCTTAATTATTTTATTCCCGCGACGCAACCCCTTTTTTAACCTTAAATTTAGGTAAAAAAATTGAAATGGAAATATGTAAGTGTAAAGATTTTTATACTAAAAATACTTTCTTCTATTGCGCTCAAAAAATGAAGCCAAGCTATTTACACCCAGGATAAACAAACTTAGATGCCCTTCATTAAATCTCTCCTTTACAGTAAAAAAGGGGAATTAAATAACTAAAATTTAAAAAACCTACACTAATTCAATAAAGGAAAAAAGTTGGTCGATGAACAGAAAAATAAAAGGGATGCTCAGCAATAAAAAAAATAAAAATAAAACAATGTTCTTTGACTCTTTTTTCTCTAAAAGCTTTCCTTCCCCCATTTTTATTACAAAATACCAAAACATTTTTAAAATATTACAAAACGGTAAAATATGGCAAATGTAGAAACTAGGAAGAAAGGGTTGATCTGATGATTTGGATGATGAAAATAATGAATAAATTATTTTTACACGTATTTTTTGACATAAAATAAAAATTTTTGTTAGTATCGGTCAGTATCGTTTCTCGGTCTCGGCTCAAAATGATGGTATCGGTTGGGGGGGGGGGTGGTTTGGCTTGGTTGGTTGGCCGATAAATTGGGGGGGGGGGGCCGATACCAGTATCGTTTTGATCAACACTAGTGAAAGTCGAGAAACTAATTTTATGTAAATGAAATGACCGGGTGTGTCCGTGTTTTTCTGTCCGCTTTTTGTCCGTGGCTTTCTGCCCGTGTCAGACACGGTCAGTCAAAACACGGACTGACTCGGACAGAGAAAACACGGACGGACACGGACGGATTTACACCGACACACACGTAAGTTAAACTTTTTGCGTTTATAGCCTTACAGCATAAATCAAAAATAGAAAAATATAAGAAAAATAAATATTTTTAGGAATATGGAGTAAATTGGATGCCGCCCTTCCTTTCATATAAAGCCAAAATTTGCATACATACAAAATCATAAAAAAAATCATCCAAATAATAAATAGGGAAGAATGTGGGAGGAAAATCCTTTGAAGGGTATACGATAAAAGATTGAAAAACAAAGGGATAATGTGGAGAGAGAGCTCAAATCTCAGTGAGGTTTTTCTACCAAGCAAATTTTTGCCTAAGTTTTATTCCAACCCAAAAAAGACTTCAATCAATTAAATAATTTTATTTCCAAAAAAAGCACAGCGTCAATACAGCAAAGAACAGTTCAAGAGAAGAGAGATCCAAACCCCAGAATGAAAGAAGCAAGCTAAACACCGAAAGAAGCTAGTTGGGGGTTTGGAGGGGGAGATTATATAAGCCAGAAAAATAGGCGGGTAGACAGGAAAATATTTCGATCATTAAAGGCATAATAGGAACGATTAAATAAAATGCACATGTTTTGAATAATACAAAAGAGTGGAAAATAAAGTTAAGTTTTAGAACAAAAGGACTAAAAATGTAAATAGAGTTTGAATAGATGTTTACAGCAAAAAAATTATTTTTAGCCAGGTGAAAGTCCGAAAAAGGAATTTGCAAAAAGTGATGATTAATTTAGAATTAAAATTATAGAAATATATTTATTTTATTTTCCTCATCCTTCGTCGCTTCGCGACATTCCCGCCCGCGCCTGAAAGTTTCATCCTCAATTTCTTTTTTCCATCTTTCAAGTATTTTCTTTCTTTTCTTGATCTTCGGCACATCATCCATTGCACATTTTCTGCTCTCTTTCCATGCATGTGCCCAACCATCCATAACATTAGCAAAGATGGCGAGGAAGGTCCAATTGGGGTTGATCGCAACCGCGGCGGCGAAAAGCGTTAAAGAAAGCCAAGAGTGAGTTTCCAGAGTTAATTCCTTTTCCATCTTTTCATTCGGTTTACATTTCCAAAGTTTATTGGTTGCGCGAAAGAACATCCTCAAAGCGTCTTTAGCGCCATCCAGAATCATAGAAAAAGCGGCGAATACAATCATTAACATTTTTATATCCATCCATGGGCGGCAAAAGTCATAGAAATCTGGTGGTTCCAGTTTTTCTAGTTTTAGGCATTTTTTTACGGCAAATGCGCACTTCACGCTTGAGCAGGCCATTTTTAACAAGCAATTCTCGGTTAGTCTTTTGAAGGGAATTGACTCGCACTTGAGTCTCTTTCAGAGTTCCTTTTCCATCATCAATCTTTTTCGGATTAAAATCACCAATCTTCCTCGAGTTAGCTTCATCTAATAGAACTTTAAATCGCTTAGCTTTTTTGGATTCCTCCTCGGATTTTCTGCGTGCCAACATCAGCTCGGACATCAATTTCACTATCTTTCTATCTTTCTCTTGGAGAGCCTTTGTCTTTTCATCTAACAATTTTTCAGTCTCAAACATTCTAGCCTGCTTTGAACAATAATTATTCCTCCTCCGCGTAGATTCGAACATTTGGAGTTTTGACACACTTGAATAGCAAACCATAAGGTGGTGCTTTCCTCGACATTTAATACATCGGCGATTATTCCTGCAATCAAAGGTTCGATGGCCATCACTCAGGCAGTTTAGGCAACGGTTCTGCTCTAGTAACTTGTATTTCCTCGCCTTTGGACTGCTATACTTAGTACAGTGGCTTGGAGGGTGGTTCCCTCTACATAATATGCACTTTAGGCAACGGTTTTGTTCCAGCAAACGATCCTTCTTGGCCTGAAGGTTGTTATTTTTCGGGCATTTGCTTGGTAGATGATTTTCTTGGCACATGGTTCGCTCAGGGTCTGGCAGTGGGCGTCTGTCCCTTTGTGGTTGCCAATCAGGTTCCTTATTAACGCTACATTTATGGACCTCTTCTTTGACTGAAATAAGTAGATCAAGCTCTTTCCTCCACTTTTCGACATTCCATGTTTGCTCGGCTACTCGTTCTTTTTCTATCAGTTTGGCAAGTATTCCTCTGGGCAATTTTTCTTTAATAGTGAAAACGATCCAAGAGTCATCGCTAATTCCATAGTCAGTCAATTGACGGCATACTCTTTCAATTATGTCTAAGAATTTTCGCAATCCCATCACTGAGTCATTAGCATGGGGTAAATGGTAGAGCTCCGACTGTAAAGACTCCTTGAGCGCACGTTTATCTCCATATCTCGATTTTAACAGCTTTACAACGCGGGGATAATTTTCATTC
Source organism: Meloidogyne enterolobii (assembly GCA_963681835.1). Taxonomy (NCBI): domain Eukaryota; kingdom Metazoa; phylum Nematoda; class Chromadorea; order Rhabditida; family Meloidogynidae; genus Meloidogyne; species Meloidogyne enterolobii. The sequence continues at coordinate 3,348,039 of CAVMJV010000012.1, read as the reverse complement.
GTAGGTAAGTATCCAGCCACTACATTCTGTACGGGCCTGTCCAACAGAGAAAGCAAATAACTCATTTTCACAACATTGTCATAGCTGGGCTCATTATCCACAGTTGACTCGAAAAGTTGCCAAAAGGTAGGCCAGTCTCTGGTTTCTCCCGAAAAGTGAGGCAAATGCAATGGAGGGAGCTTCGCACGGGGTTGCGCCATAAAAGGCGGTTGCATCTGCACTGTAGGCGGCTGCGGCCTTTGATTTCCTTGTGCCCTCCGATTTTGGTTTCCAAGGTCATTGGTTCGGTTATCTGACACTTCGCTCATTGCAGATTGACGTGAACCGCTTCTAGACTGGCCAAGATCCTCCATGGTTTGTTCAATTAGCACAACAACTTGACGGGCAAATTCGCATTGATCCACAAAATGACGTTGAGCTAACGGTACTTCCTGCCCTTCCTCCCTTTCCATACCAGCACATAGGGGCGGAAAATCCAGATATAGCGACTCCTCAGCCATTTTTTGCGGCCCTTCTAAGCTTGTCACATAATCACTCCATTGGGCATCCAATTCCTCAATCCTTCCAATAGTGGTCTCAATATGGGCTTTTTCCAGTTTCAGCTTTCTGCGAGTATCCTCATCATTTTCCTCAGCAATAATTCGATTGGCCTCGGCAGTATGCTCTTGAATGGTTTTCAAGGCAGCGTTCAGGTTTCGTCTAATTCTTCCGGACATTTGAACAGCACTTCCAAACCAAAATTAGAATTCAAGTAGCAAATTGAAGGCGGCCTGGTTCCCGGCCGTTGCACCAAAAAAATATGTGGAGAGAGAGCTCAAATCTCAGTGAGGTTTTTCTACCAAGCAAATTTTTGCCTAAGTTTTATTCCAACCCAAAAAAGACTTCAATCAATTAAATAATTTTATTTCCAAAAAAAGCACAGCGTCAATACAGCAAAGAACAGTTCAAGAGAAGAGAGATCCAAACCCCAGAATGAAAGAAGCAAGCTAAACACCGAAAGAAGCTAGTTGGGGGTTTGGAGGGGGTTACTCCACGCAAGTCGTATCGTCCAAAATTTACAAAGTGCCTTTCGTTTACAAATACCTGAAATTTGTAAACTTTAGTGCCCCAACTGAGATGGATTCATTCTTCTCATACCTACATAGGATAGTCCAGGAAACCAGAGGTGGGTCGGACATTCCGAGGTGTTGGAAATCGGAAGAACCGGAAATCGGAACTGGCTCAAAAGTCGGAAATCGGAAATCAAAATTTTTTTCGGAAATTGGAAGGAAAAAAACGTCGGAAATCGGAATTCCGACTCACCTCTTTAGGAAAAAATTAGGAAAATATTTAATTATGAAATAATTACAGCTATTTGATTTCCCCATGCAGCTTGAAAATCCAATACGAATGGTTGTCCAAGTGTGAATGGGAAACCTCCTACAGTCTCTTGTTTTATCCATCCTTTGCCTTTTATCCAAGTGTCGCGAACAACCTTAAAAATTTAAAAATAATTCAGGCAACTTTAGTTATTTCTTATGCTTGTCTTAATTGAAAATGTGAATTAAGAAAAAAAGCACTTGATTCAATTACACTTTGCAGAATGGGAATACCCTCACCTACAGTAGCAAAAACAGTTTTTAAGGCGAAGATTCAATTGATCGTAAATTTTTCAAGATCAACTGGTTAACCTCATTTTGTTGTCATTCTACGCAGCTCCCCAAGATCTTTCGAATGAGCTATCTTTTGTATAATTGAATTTGTGACCCCAAAATCAGCTTCGTCCCCTTTTTCAATTTTCTGGGTCTTATATCTCGGTGTGAGTGGTATCGACAACTCAACTCGGTGAGATTACTCGAAGGATTTATGAATCGAAGGGGTTTTGATATTCACTTACTCGATTTTCATAAAAGCGTGGATTGAAGTGTAATAGAGTGTTAGCAGTATCATATATTTTACCATCATCAGCAAAGTTAAATTCAAAGCGTATTGGTCCAGGTATAATTATGGGTGTCCCATAAACTATAATACGCTGAGGTGGTGCAAAGCCTCTATCCAATCCTTGAGCTACAAGGTTGATTACTGATGGTATTTTCTTAATATCCAGATTTAATTTTCGTTTGATAAGGCAATAAAAATTTTAACTACCAAGTCTCTAATAACAGGTTGTTTATGACAATATTGAAAAAGCGTTGTGGGAGCTATGGTTGTTATAGGCTTTGTGGGAGTTGTTGGCTGTACAGTCGTTACAACTTGATTGGGACACAAAGTCAAAGTGTGTAGTTGAATTGTGTTTATCCCAGCAATATATAATTGAGTAATTTTACTCAAATCAACACGTGCAAAAGTATAAAAGCGTTTATCATTGACTTTAATCTATGAAAAATTAACACAATGAGGTAGTAATTGAGTGCTCACGATTATTGTATTGTATGGCGCCGCAACAAATTCCACAATGTATGGTTTATTCCTTGTAAAAGGAAAACCAGGAGAAGTTTCCTTAGTTCCCCATCCTTTGTCTTTTGACCAATTGTTACGGACAACCTGAAAGTATAATTTAGGCGGGTTCGCTGTGTTGCGCGGATTGAAATGGAATGGAATGTCAGCAGTTTTCTCCATAACACCATCTTCGAACAAATTAACCACAAAATCGTTTTCCCATTTAATAAACGTAACATTAATTAAAATACTCTTGTCTGGCAAAAATCCTTTTCCGAATTTTGTTTTTGTAAGATCAATTGTTAATGGCAACTTCTTTAAAATTTAAAAAATATTATTATTATTTATAATACTTTTTTTTGATTTGAGCTCTATTAAAAAGTAATAGCAGCCAGCTAATACGATAAGCTTAAAAAAATCAAGAGAGAAGGCAGACTTTTTACGGAGCTACCAAGGGATTAAGCTACCTACCTTTCTACATATTGAATATGTAGATCTCAACCCATGTCCTATCTTAAATGCTAAACCAAAACTGGATCCCCTTTTCATTATCTTACCGGATTATTATAAATAATCGGATCTTTGCATATTGCCGTTTCGATATGCTTTGTGGTAGTTGTTGGCTGTACAGTCGTTACAACTTGATTGGGGCACAAAGTTAAAGTGTTGAGTTGAATTGTGTTTATCCCAGAAATATATAATTGACTAATTTTACTCAAATCAACACGAGAGAAATTTGCAAAATGTTTATTATTGACATTGATCTACGAAAAATTAACAAATTGAGGTAGAATTGAGGGCTCTACTTCAGTTTATGAGTCCAATAAAACTATGAGTCCAATCAAAAAATAATTGGTTTTTCCTTGGTGTTGCCAGGTTGGGGAATATATCCAAAACATTTCTTCATGTTTGAGACCTACGTCCAGTGGGTCTGGGACTATTCCTTACCCTACCTCTCGAAATTTCTGAGAGTTAGAATCGTTCTCCTGAAATTTAACTTTCCGAAATTTCGAGGGATAGGAAAGGAACAGTCCCAGACCCAGTGGGCGTAGGTCCTGAACATGAAGAAATGTTTTGGACCCATACCCCAAGCTGGCAACACCAAGAAATACCCCATAAAGTTTGATTGGACTCATAAACTGAAGTAGAACCGAATTGAGTGTTACGATTATTGTGTTGTTTGGCGCTGCAACAAATTCCAAAGTAAATTTATCTCCACCTTCAAAAGGAATACCACCAGAAGTTTCCTTAGTTCCCCATCCTTTGTCTTTTGACCAATTGTTGCGGACAACCTCATATCTTATAAGACGCCCCAACACTGTGTTGCGCGGATTGAATTGGAATGGAATGTCAGCAGTTTTCTCCATCACACCATCTTCGACCAAATTAACCACAAAATCGTCTGCCCATGTAATAAATATCGCATTAATTACAATACTCTTTGTCGGATAAAATCCTTTTCCAAATTTTATTCTTGAAAGATCAATTGTTAATGGCAACTTCTTTAAAATTAAAAAATTATTATTTAATCCGATAGGCCTTGAAATTAAGAGTGAAGTGTGAAAGTATCCTTCGACTTATTAGAATTTAATGCTAAGCAAGAGCTCTTCCGTCCGACTGTGCTGGTAGGGCCATCACTAGTGCTTCGCCCATCAAGGGCTTTACAATATTAAATCTCTGAGTCCCCTTTCTCTGGGTCCCCGACAATCTCTGGGTCCCCGTTTCCTTATCTCACCGGATTATCATAAATAATCGCATCTTTGCATATTGCCGTCTCGATCATAGTTATCATAAAGCTCGCACATATTATTAACAAAAGAAGTGTTACCAACTAAAATTTGAATATTTTTCTTGATTAAAATAAAATTTTTGTTAGCTATTTACCTTCATTATTGAAGTTAAGATAATATTTAAATTTTATTATATTTTAATGATTGTTTGAATTTATCAACATTCCTATAATGTTGGATTTTATAAGCAAAGTTGTTTACATGTCTAGTATTTAATCAGTGTTAAACAAAATTATTCGAATGTTAATAGCGCTTGTATTTTTTAATTTTTATTGTTAGTTGTATAGTGAGAAAAATTTTCATTTGGTTTAGATGGGACACATGTTTTTTGTATTTTCAGTTTACAATGTTTGTTCATCTAGTATGAGGAAGTTATTTTTAATTTATTTGCAAGGAAACATTTATTTTAATTTTCAATGTTTAATTACATCAGGGTTCTGATTCGTACTTTTTTAAAAGCAGACTAGGACATGGATATGGATACGGATACAGATATTATAAAAATGCCTGCGGATATCCGTCTGTATCCGCCGTAAATATCCGGATACGGATACCAAAATCAGTATCTGTGTTCTAGTCTGTTTAAAACGTGTCTGGTGATTTGGGCAGTGGTGAATTGGGCAGTGAGTTAAATGGGCAGTGAGTGATTTGGGCAGTAAACGTTTTTTAAAAAATAATTTTACACGCAAAAACATTTTGAGTAACATTATAAAAATAATTTTGAGTGATTTGGGCAGTAACTTAAATTTTTTAAAATTGATAAGAAAAATTAAAAAATTTTATTTTAACTTAAAGTAAATCCATCATTTTTTCAAAAGAAACATGTTTTGCCTTTTTCAGATTTTTTGACCCTATCTTAAGACGTAAGAAACCTAAAGTAGGGACTATATTATTGATATTTTTAAATATACTTATTTGGATTAGATAAGACAAATTGCCATCATTAATTTTTATTGATAAACAATGTGAATTCGACATTCCTTTATTTTATATCATTAAACGTACAAATTATAAATATTATTTTTAAAATCACAAATATTAAATATTTAATCACAATTCTTTATTTTCACAAGATACCAAAGTAACATTAATAACATCAATTGCCCCTTTAATCTCCAATTGAGTTACTTTACTCATATCGTATCGGGTAAAAATTATAAATGATTTTTTGTCGACTAATACCTGAAATAAAAATTGTATCATTAAAAACTTCAAAGTAAGGTATAATTTCGGAATCCTAAATAAACTTCGATTGGGACAAATTATATGTCAATCGAAAGGGCTAGTCGAGCTGAGTCGAATGACCTCAAAATTTCGATTGGGACTCGAACTGGTCAAAAACAGGGCTCGAAATGGTCAAAAACCTTGGAGGGAGGAAGCTCATTTTGGGGGTAAAAATTCGAATATGAAGCTTGAAAGTGCTTCGAAAGAGCTTTTCGAAAGAGCTCGTCGAGCTGAGTCGACTACTTTAATTTAATTAGTACTTCTATCCCATTTCTCGGTGCTATTCTAAATTCCAATTTGAATGATTGGCCAACTGTGAATGGAAGGCCTTGTGCCCGCTGGTTTCTTATCCATCCTTTGCCTTTTATCCAAGCGTCGCGAATAACCTTAAATATATAATGAATTTAGGCAAACAAAAATTGCGTTAACTAATACGCCCTGGGATTATGTTATTATTTAAAAGTAAATAGATAGATACAGATAATCTGATTGTAGGGTATTGTGACTTATAGTGGGTTTTTTGTTTGTGGACCGATTTCGACAAATGAGGTGTCATTCGAAAGAGCTTCGAAAACTGAGTCGAACTAGATATGGGGGAAGTCGGTCAGACAATCAGGGACCGAGTTACAGACCCCTGAAGTTTGAAAAAGAGAAGGGGGGAGTAAGCTCATTTTGAGGTGAAAAATTCAAAAATGCAAATAAGAGCTCATTCGACTCAGCTCGTCGAGCTGAGTCGAATGACACCAAAATCAACGAAATCTGACTTGATTTGACAAAGTTATGATCGATTCTTTTAGCTCCTTACCTATGGCGCCCGTGGAGTTTTTGCTGCTGCGGAGGAAGCCAAGTATGCCCAACTCATCGATGATAGGAATAGGATTATGTTACTGACCCAGACCCAGCGACCGTTGACTCCCCGCGAGGCGCGTGCCGCAAAACCCCGCGCGAAGCGCGGGGTTTTGCACAAGCGCCTCGCCTACGCCCCATAGGTTTACGTTGACCATTTTGAACCACTTTATCTTGGCTCAGAATCAAGATATCGATCTGATTTTGGTGTCATTCGACTCAGCTCGACGAGCTGAGTCGAATGAGCTATTATTTGCATTTTCGAATTTTTCACCTCAAAATGAGCTTACTCCCCCCTTCTCTTTTTCAAACTTCAGGGATCTGTAACTCGGTCCCTGATTGTCTGACCGACTTCCCCCATATCTAGTACGACTCAGTTTTCGAAGCTCTTTCGAAAGACACCTCATTTGTCGAAATCGGTCCATAAACAAAAAACCCACTATAAGTCACAACATTCTGATTGTATATCGAAGCATAACATGATTCCAGCCCCTTCGATTTCCCTTCGATCTAAAATCCAGTTTCCCAAATGTTGCGATACTTGATGTAATGTTGCTTTGTGGAATAGGCCCCTGGGCTTAGTAATTTGATTTATACGATTCTATTAAAATTTTGTGTAAAAAAGCTTATACATAGAAGAGCATTTACGTTAATCTTTATGAATATATGTAAATCTTTACATTACGAATTTAAATCTGTTGCTTTTAAGCTTGATAAGAATAATACCCATACACCTATTCTATTCACTTACTGCATTTTGAGCAAAGTCTGCACTCAAGTGAAATGGAATGTCAGCAGTTTCTTCAGGGACACCCTCCTCAACCAAGCTAATATCAAAGCGTGTTGGTGCAGTAGGTGTCCCATGAATTATAATAGCCTTTCGTGATATTCCAAATCCTATTCCAAATCCTTGTTCTACAAAGTCGATTATTGATGGAATTGTGTAAATTTTTGTCGATTTTTATCTATTTTAATTCATTATACTCTAACCAAATCATATATTTCGATCTGTTCGGGACATAATTGGGGAGGCAAAACAGTAAAATTACACAAAATCAAAGAGTTGATTTTAATTGCTTCTGTCGCAGCAATATATAATTGGCTAATTTTACTCAAATCCACCCGAGAGAAAGATGTAAAGCGTTGATTATTAACAAAAATCTAGGTAAAATAAATTTAAATGAAGGTAAAAATTGTATAAATAATGTAAAGCATATAGTTATTAATTCCTAAGGCTGAGCAGTAGGCGGCGTGGTGTAATGGCTAACACACCAGTCCGGTCAACTGAAGATGCTGGTTCGCTCCCAGCCGCCGATTAACCTTTTGCACTAGCTAAAGGAGAGAAATAGCTATAGCCCAGCTGCTTCATTATAATTACGCTTATTATATTATAAGTATTTGGCGCTGCAACAAATTCCAAAATAAATGGTTCGCCAGCTTTAAAAGGCGAAGGATATTGTTCAGCTCGTCCCCACTCTTTAGATTTTATCCAATTATTAAGTTGAACCTAAAATAAATGTTTGGATATAAAAACCAATTTTAATTATTAAATTACGTAAGGTTGATATGGTAAGTAGACGAGATCGAAAACGAATGGCATATCAGCAGTTTCGAACAACTCGCCATCTTCCATCAAATAAACTACAAATTGTTTTGGCTCTTTAAGAACCACACCTTTGATTTCAATATGCTTGTTTCGTAAAAATCCTGTTCCAAATCCCGCTTTTACAAGATCAATCGTTGATGGTAGCTCCTTAAATTTATTATGGGTACTTTATGGATATATCACCCCCCCCCTATTTTGAGTCTCAGAGTAATTAATCTTTTCTTTATTAATGCCTCTCATTCAAATTTACCACAGGGAACTGGAGAGAAATTGGAGTAGGAAAAAAGGCTGACCATTATTACATATAAATTGAATACCTATCTTATATTTGGGAACATTCATAAATTAAAAAAGGGGGCATTATATTAGAGAGGGCATTCAAATGGAGGGGGCATTCTATTTTTCGATCTTCCAAAAGGGGGAATTGTTGGGGAATTGTTCGAGTCAAAAACCTGAATTTTTGCGTTTGATAATTTTTTGCGGAATTTTGATATAAATTGCGGATTTTTTAGCTCAAAATTGCGGATTTTAAAAAATTTAAGATCGGAGCCTTTATAGACCTTCGCATAAGCGTTTAAAATTATAATCAGCTAAATCCCCTTTTCTCTATCTTACCAAATTATTATAAATAATCGGATCGTTGCTGCACATTGTCGTCTCGATTGTAGTTACCATAAAGCTCGCACATAATATTAATAAATAAAGTGTTTTCGACTTCATTGTTGAAGTTAATATATTTTAATTTTAATATATTGTAATATTTGTATGAATCCATCAATCTTTATATGCTGAATTTTGTCATTTAACCTGTTTACATCATTATTTAAACACCTGACAACGTTGTAATTTTTTGTGGCCACGATTATTCATAAACAAATATTAACAAACAAAACTAAACAAAATCTGTATCGAAATATGATTGTTCGATAAATAACGAGGAAATTTTGTTTAATTTAAGCGGAACGGATATTTTTTTCAATTTACAATGTTTGTTTCAAGTTGTTTATCATTTATGAGGAAGCAACTATTTATTTTTACAAGAAAATAATTTTTTCATTTTTAAACACGTTTTGTTTGTCAATATTTTGTAAACTTTATTTGGATTAATTGTTGTTGATTAACTTCTCGATATTTTAGATAATGTAATACTCGAGTTCAATTTGTTTCTAACTCATCGGCTTTGACAAAATCGAGCTTTTCTGTTAAAAGGTTTCTACCGCTACTTCAATATTTTTGGCCGTTTTCGCAAATTCCCCATCCTTAACTCAAAAAAGACCCAATTAAACTTAACTGATAACTCAACATTTCATGATTTATTCAACATTATTAAACATACAATTAAAAAATATTTTTGATAACATTCAATATATAATCAGAATTCTCTCTATTTACAAAAAGTAACAGTTTTCAATTTGATTCCTTTTCCAATCACAATTTGAAGGGCATGTAAGGAAAAGAAAGAGAGAAAAAATCCAGCTGGCTAATATTTAAAACGCTCAAAAGCGGGGGTTTAAGATCTAATAAAAGAGAAGGTAAAAGCAGCGTCCCGGTAGCTCAGTTGGTAGAGCACCTATACGTGGTGAGCGAAAGCGCCTAGCAATAACTGCCAGGAGGTCGCAGGATCGAAGAAGCCTGCTCGGGATTAAACTTTTACCTCGCTCTTACTGGCATAATCCAACTTATGTCGAGTAAAACTAACAAAAAATTTGATGTTTACATTGACCTAAAAATTACAAAAGTAACAACTATTTTAACAAAATTATTTAAATTAATTGTATCTTTTGGAGCAACAATTAATCCAAAATAAAATAGTCTCCAATTTTGAAGGGAAAGCCTCCATAAACATAACAGAGAAGTAAGAGTCCGAGATTAGCATTAAAAGCAAATCGAAATTACGCAAGCTCATTCATACTAGAGTTGGCCGGTATTGGTATTCCAAGTAAAATCGGCATCGGCATTTTAGAATAGTGATACCGATCCCGATACCGGCCTCGGTATCAGCAAAATCGGTATCCACCAGTATTACCGACCGTCACTGGTCGGTATCCCGATACCGGCCAACTCTAACTCATACTCCCCAAATGTCGGGAGCCTTCTGTACATGTATAGGAAAGAACTTGGGGAGTAAATAATATGGTCTGTAAACGAAACTATTGCCATAAATTCTATGTTTTATTGGGGACAAATTGCCAGCATTAATTTTTATTGATAAACAATGTGAATTCAACATTGTTTTATTCTTTAGCATTAAACGTACAAAATATAAATATTATTTTTAATATCAGAAACTTTCAACATTCAAAATCCTCTCTATATTTGCACAGAACAACAGAGCGTACATCAATTGCCCCTTTAATCTCCAATTGAGTTATTTTACTCATGTTGTATAGATATAAAAGTTCAAATGAGTTGCCGTCGACTAATGCCTGAAATAAAAATTTAAAAAATTATAAACTTCAAAGTAGTTCTGTATTAATACTTTTTTTTCAAAGATTGCTTACAAAAACTACTTTAATTTACTAAATAGTACTCGTATCACAATTTGTTCTGCTCTAAATTCCAATTCGAATGGTTGACCAACTTTGAATGGAAAATCTCTTGAAGTCTCTTTTCTTGTCCATCCTGTACCTTTTATCCAAGTGTCGCGAATGACCTTAATATATAATTTAAGCAAACAAAAATTGCTCTAACTAATCATTTTATTGCCTGTTTTATATAAGAATACTAAATATGTACCGTAAATTCCCTTATTTACCGCCAAATTCCCTGATATTTCGATCTAAAATCCAGTTTTCCGGACCCAGAAAATTATTTTGCCTGATATTATTTCTCTTTGACACTTTATAAAAATATAGAAACAATGTTTTACAGGATGTAAATCTGTTGCTTTTAAGCTTGCCTAGAATAACTGCCAGACCCCTAGTCTATTCACTTACCTTCTTTTGAGCAAAGTTTGGACTGAAGTGTAATGGAATGTCAGCAGTATCTTCAGGCACACCCTCCTCAGCAAAATTAATGTCAAAACATGTTGGTGCAGTAGGTGTCCCATGAATTATAATACGCTTAGATCGTGCAAATCCCATTCCAAATCCTTTATCCACAAGGTTGATTATTGATGGAATTTTCTTTAATTTTTAGAGATTTTTATCTGTTTTAATTCTCTATACTCTAACCAAATTATTTAATTCAATCTGTCCGCGACACGAAAAAGGAGGCTTTGCAGGAGTTGTGGCTGGTAGGATTTTATCACACAAAATCAAAGAGTTGACTTTAATTATTTCTGCCTCATCAATATATAATTGACTAATTTTACTCAAATCCCCACGAGAGAAAGTTGCAAAACTTCTATCATTAACATAAATCTACGAAAAATAAACTTAAAATTAGAGGTCGGCGCGGGACGGGATCCCGACGGGATTTTCCGGGATCCCGCTCCCGAAATCCCGGATTTTTTTGATTTTCAGGATCATTCGGGATCCGGGATTTTTTCGGGATTTATCCCTCGGGATCCCGTCCCGGCCTCGGTTAAGAAAAAAATCCCGACTCGGGATCCCGAAAGTGCGATTTTGCCGACCTCTACTTAAAATTAAGTAACAATTGTATAAATAATTACAATTATTGTGTTATTTGGCGCTGCAACAAATTCCAAAATGAATGGTTTACCAGCTGTAAAAGGTAATCTATACCATTCAGGTCGTCCCCACTTTTTGGGTTTTATCCAATCATTAAGGTTAACCTAAAATAAATATTTGGATATAAAAACTAATTTTAATTTTTAAATTACTCTATAGTAGCGTGTGTGGTATGCCTGGAAAGCGAATGGAATGTTAGCAGTTTTTAACTTTTCGCCATCTTCCATCAAATAAAATTTAAAACGTTTTGGATATTCAAGAAATACACCATTAATTTCAATATACTTGTCTGGTAAAAATCCTTTTACAAATCCCGCTTTTACAAGATTAATTGTTGATGGTAGCTTCTTAAATATATTATTTAATCAAATTTACTTTAGAAAGTATGGGAGAAGGAAAGTTTATGTAACCGTGCAGACTATATAACGCATAAAATGAAGTTAATTGAATTTTTGTGTTTGATAATTTTTTACGAATTTTTGATATAAAATGTGGATTTTTTAGCTCAAAATTGCGGATTTTTAAAAATTGAGATCGGAGCCATATCGTAGGCCCTTGGTTAAGCGTCAGCTGAATCCTCTTTCCTTATCTTACCAAATTATTATAAACAATCGGAGTGTTGCTGCACATAGTCGTCTCGATTGTAGTTACCATAAAGCTCGCGCATATTATTAACAAATAAAGTGTTTTCGACTTCATTGTTGAAGTTAAATAATATATTTAAATTTTATTTTGTTATAATAATTGCTTGAATCCATCATCCTTTATATGCTCTATTGTTCCTCCTTTCCTCATCAAAACCATTCAAACAGCTAATAACTGTTTGTAATTTTTTGTGGCCACGATTATTCATAAACAAATATTAACAAACAAAATTTGCCCCATCTCAACCATACAAGTTAAATCAAAAATTTTTATAGCGATAATTGCTCAAACGAGAAAAATTTTGTTTGGTAGAACGGATATTTTTTGTATTTCCAATTTGCAATGTTTGTTTTTAATTGTTTATCATGTGTGAGGAAGAAGCCTATTTATGTATATTTACAAGAAAATAATTTTTTAATTTTTAAACACGTTTTGTTTGTCAATATTTTGTAAAACTTCCTTATTGACATTTTTAAATATTTGGATTAATTGATTTTGATTAACTTCTCGATATTTTAGATCCGGATATACTCGAGTTCGATTTGCTCTAACTCATTGGTCTAGACAAAATCGAGCTTTTCTGTTAGGTTTATCATTACCTCAATATTTTTGGACTCTTTCGTAAATTCCCCATTCTTAACTTCAAAAAGACTCCATTAAACTTAACTGCTTTAAGTTGGAGCAAATAGACGGGAATGGGAAATTTTGTCTACACATATCAAAAACTTTTTAAAGCGTTATATCTCAAGAAAAATGCGTTTGCTTAACAGGATTTCTTATTATTAAGTGGAAGGTGCTCCTTCTATTAAGCTTTTGTTTAACAAATTACCCCAGTACTTCTAAAAATATGCCCCTAGTTTCCAAAACTACTTCAACTTCAACAAATGTTTTCACTACTGTCACTATTCTACGACCTCACAATGCATATTAAAACTAAAAAACGAGAAATGAGCGAGCGCCACTCCTTGAGAAAAAATGCCAGAAAAGGAAGGATAAATGCGCGTTCTTTTGCGTTCCTTTTCTTGCAATTTTTATTTCATAAAAATTTTCTAAATTAAACAAATTAGTAACTTAACATTTCATGCTTTATTTTACAATACATATTAAACATAAAATTATAAATATATTTTTGATAACATTCAATTTATAATCAAAATTCTCTCTTTATTTACAAAAAGTAACAATTTTCAATTTTATTTGCTTTTCCAATCACAACTTGAAGTGCATGATCCAACTTATGTCTAGTAAAGATGGCAAAAAATTCGTTGTTGCTTACATTGACTTAAAAATTACAAAAGAAAATTAAGTTTAAGAAAATTAAGTTAGGTATATTAATTGTATCCTTTTGATTTAATCCCAAATTAAATGGTTCTCCAATTCTAAAGGGAAAGCATCCAAAACATAACAGGAAAGTAAAAGTCCGAGATTAGTATTAAAAACAAATCGAAATTACGCAAGCTCATTCATACTAGAGTTGGCAGGTATTGGTATTCCAAGTAAAATCGGTATCGGCATTTTAGAATAGTGATACCGATCCCGATACCGGCCTCGGTATCAGCAAAATCGGTATCGGGATTCAAAAAACTGATATACTACCGACCGTCACTGGTCGGTATCCCGATACCGGCCAACTCTAACTCATACTCCCCAAATGTCGGGAGCCTTCTGTACATGTATAGGAATAAACTTGTGGAGTAAATAATATGGTCTGTAAACTACACTATTGCCATAAATTCTATGTTTGTATTGGGGACAAATTGCCTTTGTTACGACCCGAGGTGTCCGAGATTCACTAATGTTGACAAGCACAACAATAACAATCTAAAATCCAGTTTACTGGCTTATAGTAAACACTTTAAGGGCTGACGCCCATACACAACAGCCTTCATTAATTTTTATTCACATAAACAATGTGAATTAACATTGCTTTATTCTTTAGCATTAAACGTACAAAATATAAATATTATTTTTAATATCAGAAACTTTCAACATTCGAAATCCTCTCTTTATTTGCACAGAACAACAGAGCGTACATCAATTGCCCCTTTAATCTCCAATTGAGTTATTTTACTCATGTTGTATCCATACAAAAGTTCAAATGAGTTGCCGTCGACTAATGCCTGAAATAAAAATTTAAAAAATTATAAACTTCAAAGTAGTTCTGTATTAATACTTTTTTTTCAAAGATTGCTTACAAAAACTACTTTAATTTACTAAATAGTACTCGTATCACAATTTGTTCTGCATTAAATTCCAATTCGAATGGTTGACCAACTTTGAATGGAAAATCTCTTGAAGTCTCTTTTCTTGTCCATCCTGTACCTTTTATCCAAGTGTCGCGAATGACCTAAATATATATAATTTAAGCAAACAAAAATTGCTCTAACTAATCATTTTATTGCCTGTTTTAAATAAGAATACTAAATATGTACCGTAAATTCCCTTATTTACCGCCAAATTCCCTGATATTTCGATCTAAAATCCAGTTTTCCGGACCCGGAAAATTATTTTGCCTGCTATTATTTCTCTTTACACTTTATAAATGTCATGTCCGATGTTCATGCTGTGGAAAAATTGTGGATGGGAGATGGAATTGAACCATCACGGCAGGGCCCAAACCGAAGCACACACAACCGACTGTGCCACCATCCAACCCAATTCTGGGTTATTTATTTTCATTTATGTTCTTTCTGCAAGTGCGGACGCAACAATAAAAATATAAAAACAATGTTTTACAGAATTTTAAGCTTGCCAAGAATAACTGCCAGACCCCTAGTCTATTCACTTACCTTCTTTTGAGCAAAGTCTGCACTGAAGTGTAATGGAATGTCAGCAGTATCTTCAGGCACACCATCCTCAGCAAAGTTAATGTCAAAGCATGTTGGTGCAGTAGGTGTCCCATGAATTATAAAACGCTTAGATCGTGCAAATCCTATTCCAAATCCTTTATCCACAAGGTTGATTATTGATGGAATTTTCTTTAAATTTTTAGAGATTTTTATCTGTTTTAATTCTCTATACTCTAACCAAATTATTTAATTCAATCTGTCCGCGACACGAAAAAGGAGGCTTTGCAGGAGTTGTGGCTGGTAGGATTTTATCACACAAAATCAAAGAGTTGACTTTAATTATTTCTGCCTCATCAATAAATAATTGGCTAATTTTACTCAAATCCCCTCGATGGAAAGTTGCCAAACGTCTATCATTAACATAAATCTACGAAAAATAAACCTAAAATTAAGTAACAATTGTATAAATAATTACAATTATTGTGTTATTTGGCGCTGCAACAAACTCCAAAATGAATGGTTTACCAGCTGTAAAAGGTAATCTATACCATTCAGGTCGTCCCCACCTATTGGGTTTTATCCGATTATTAAGGTTAACCTAAAATAAATATTTGGATATAGTAAAGAAGCTAGGCTATAGCTATTCTCTCCTTTAGCTAGTGCAAAAGGTTGTTCGGCGGCTGGGAGCGAACCAACATCTTCAGTAGACCGGACTGATGTGTTAGCCATTACACCACGCTGCCTACTGCATAGCCTTAGGAAATTAATAGCTACATGCTTTACAATATAAAAACCAATTTTAATTTTTAAATTACTCTATAGTAGCGTGTGCGGTATGACTGGAAAGCGAATGGAATGTTAGCAGTTTTTAACTTTTCGCCATCTTCCATCAAATAAAATTTAAAACGTTTTGGATATTCAAGAAATACACCATTAATTTCAATATACTTGTCTGGTAAAAATCCTTTTACAAATCCCGCTTTTACAAGATTAATTGTTGATGGTAGCTTCTTAAATATATTATTTAATCAAATTTACTTTAGAAAGTATGGGAGAAGGAAAGTTTATGTAACCGTGCAGACTATATAACGCATAAAATGAAGTTAATTGAATTTTTGTGTTTGATAATTTTTTACGAATTTTTGATATAAAATGTGGATT
Organism: Meloidogyne enterolobii; assembly: GCA_963681835.1. Classification (NCBI taxonomy): domain Eukaryota; kingdom Metazoa; phylum Nematoda; class Chromadorea; order Rhabditida; family Meloidogynidae; genus Meloidogyne; species Meloidogyne enterolobii. The sequence goes on along the minus strand of CAVMJV010000012.1, from coordinate 3,331,928 downwards.
TTTTAGCTCAAAATTGCGGATTTTTAAAAATTGAGATCGGAGCCATATCGTAGGCCCTTGGTTAAGCGTCAGCTGAATCCTCTTTCCTTATCTTACCAAATTATTATAAACAATCGGAGTGTTGCTGCACATAGTCGTCTCGATTGTAGTTACCATAAAGCTCGCGCATATTATTAACAAATAAAGTGTTTTCGACTTCATTGTTGAAGTTAAATAATATATTTAAATTTTATTTTGTTATAATAATTGCTTGAATCCATCATCCTTTATATGCTCTATTGTTCCTCCTTTCCTCATCAAAACCATTCAAACAGCTAATAACTGTTTGTAATTTTTTGTGGCCACGATTATTCATAAACAAATATTAACAAACAAAATTTGCCCCATCTCAACCATACAAGTTAAATCAAAAATTTTTATAGCGATAATTGCTCAAACGAGAAAAATTTTGTTTGGTAGAACGGATATTTTTTGTATTTCCAATTTGCAATGTTTGTTTTTAATTGTTTATCATGTGTGAGGAAGAAGCCTATTTATGTATATTTACAAGAAAATAATTTTTTAATTTTTAAACACGTTTTGTTTGTCAATATTTTGTAAAACTTCCTTATTGACATTTTTAAATATTTGGATTAATTGATTTTGATTAACTTCTCGATATTTTAGATCCGGATATACTCGAGTTCGATTTGCTCTAACTCATTGGTCTAGACAAAATCGAGCTTTTCTGTTAGGTTTATCATTACCTCAATATTTTTGGACTCTTTCGTAAATTCCCCATTCTTAACTTCAAAAAGACTCCATTAAACTTAACTGCTTTAAGTTGGAGCAAATAGACGGGAATGGGAAATTTTGTCTACACATATCAAAAACTTTTTAAAGCGTTATATCTCAAGAAAAATGCGTTTGCTTAACAGGATTTCTTATTATTAAGTGGAAGGTGCTCCTTCTATTAAGCTTTTGTTTAACAAATTACCCCAGTACTTCTAAAAATATGCCCCTAGTTTCCAAAACTACTTCAACTTCAACAAATGTTTTCACTACTGTCACTATTCTACGACCTCACAATGCATATTAAAACTAAAAAACGAGAAATGAGCGAGCGCCACTCCTTGAGAAAAAATGCCAGAAAAGGAAGGATAAATGCGCGTTCTTTTGCGTTCCTTTTCTTGCAATTTTTATTTCATAAAAATTTTCTAAATTAAACAAATTAGTAACTTAACATTTCATGCTTTATTTTACAATACATATTAAACATAAAATTATAAATATATTTTTGATAACATTCAATTTATAATCAAAATTCTCTCTTTATTTACAAAAAGTAACAATTTTCAATTTTATTTGCTTTTCCAATCACAACTTGAAGTGCATGATCCAACTTATGTCTAGTAAAGATGGCAAAAAATTCGTTGTTGCTTACATTGACTTAAAAATTACAAAAGAAAATTAAGTTTAAGAAAATTAAGTTAGGTATATTAATTGTATCCTTTTGATTTAATCCCAAATTAAATGGTTCTCCAATTCTAAAGGGAAAGCATCCAAAACATAACAGGAAAGTAAAAGTCCGAGATTAGTATTAAAAACAAATCGAAATTACGCAAGCTCATTCATACTAGAGTTGGCAGGTATTGGTATTCCAAGTAAAATCGGTATCGGCATTTTAGAATAGTGATACCGATCCCGATACCGGCCTCGGTATCAGCAAAATCGGTATCGGGATTCAAAAAACTGATATACTACCGACCGTCACTGGTCGGTATCCCGATACCGGCCAACTCTAACTCATACTCCCCAAATGTCGGGAGCCTTCTGTACATGTATAGGAATAAACTTGTGGAGTAAATAATATGGTCTGTAAACTACACTATTGCCATAAATTCTATGTTTGTATTGGGGACAAATTGCCTTTGTTACGACCCGAGGTGTCCGAGATTCACTAATGTTGACAAGCACAACAATAACAATCTAAAATCCAGTTTACTGGCTTATAGTAAACACTTTAAGGGCTGACGCCCATACACAACAGCCTTCATTAATTTTTATTCACATAAACAATGTGAATTAACATTGCTTTATTCTTTAGCATTAAACGTACAAAATATAAATATTATTTTTAATATCAGAAACTTTCAACATTCGAAATCCTCTCTTTATTTGCACAGAACAACAGAGCGTACATCAATTGCCCCTTTAATCTCCAATTGAGTTATTTTACTCATGTTGTATCCATACAAAAGTTCAAATGAGTTGCCGTCGACTAATGCCTGAAATAAAAATTTAAAAAATTATAAACTTCAAAGTAGTTCTGTATTAATACTTTTTTTTCAAAGATTGCTTACAAAAACTACTTTAATTTACTAAATAGTACTCGTATCACAATTTGTTCTGCATTAAATTCCAATTCGAATGGTTGACCAACTTTGAATGGAAAATCTCTTGAAGTCTCTTTTCTTGTCCATCCTGTACCTCTTATCCAAGTGTCGCGAATGACCTTAATATATAATTTAAGCAAACAAAAATTGCTCTAACTAATCATTTTATTGCCTGTTTTAAACAAGAATACTAAATATGTACCGTAAATTCCCTTATTTCCCTTACAAATTCCCTGATATTTCGATCTAAAATCCAGTTTTCCGGACCCGGAAAATTATTTTGCCTAATATTATTTCTCTTTGACACTTTATAAAAATATAGAAACAATGTTTTACAGGATGTAAATCTGTTGCTTTTAAGCTTGCCAAGAATAACTGCCAGACCCCTACATAGAGAAAGAGTTTGCAAAAGTTTGGCCACCGGGCAGGATTCGAACCTGCGACCACCTGCTAGTTGTTGCTAGGCGCTTTCGCTCACTATATGTATGCAGGAGCTCTACCTCTGAGCTACCGGGGCATCGACTAATGCCTTCTCTTTTTCCTTTTTAGATCGTTTATCCCCCGCCTAAGCGTTTTAAATGCTGCTAGGTGAATCATCCTTACAATAGTCTATCCACTGACCTTCTTTTGAGCAAAGTCTGGACGGAAGTGTAATGGAATGTCAGCAGTATCTCCAGGCACACCATCCTCAGCAAAGTTAATGTCAAAACACGTTGGTGCAGTAGGTGTCCCATGAATTATAATACGCTTAGATCGTGCAAATCCCATTCCAAATCCTTTATCCACAAGGTTAATTATTGATGGAATTTTCTTTAATATTTTAGAGATTTTTATCTTTTGTTTTAATTCTCTATACTCTAACCAAATTATTTATTTCAATCTGTCCGCGACACGAAAAAGGAGGCTTTGCAGGAGTTGTGGCTGGTAGGATTTTATCACACAAAATCAAAGAGTTGACTTTAATTATTTCTGCCTCATCAATAAATAATTGACTAATTTTACTCAAATCCCCTCGATGGAAAGTTGCAAAACTTCTATCATTAACATAAATCTACGAAAAATAAACTTAAAATTAGAGGTCGGCGCGGGACGGGATCCCGACGGGATTTTCCGGGATCCCGCTCCCGAAATCCCGGATTTTTTTGATTTTCGGGATCCGGGTGTCGTGTAAGGAACACGAAATTATAATTATTAATAAATTTAAATATTTCTTCCTATTTTTCCCTTTATTTCACCTGTCCACGACAGACAATTTCATAAATTATTTTCCCATAAGCTTCCACTTTGACCCTTTATTCTCTCTTCTTTTTTCCGGAAACTATTGTCTTTTCACCCCTCGTTAATACTATTTTCCATATCACTTCTCTATTCATTATTGTTTAAATCTCTGCCTATTGTCCATTAAATCCCCTATATAAACAATAGGCAGATCTTCCATATCTTCTTCAGTTTTAATTTTCCATTAATTCTTTACAACTATATTTAATTGTATTTTTAAATTTAATTTTACAAATAAATATTTTATTTTAATTCACTTTATTCAATAACTCTTGGGACCTAGCTTCCCCAAAAATTTATTTGTCAAAGTAAGCTTTTAGTTGACAAAAGTGGTGCTCCGGGAGAGGCACCCCGACTAAACCTTACTAATAACTCAAATTTCAGTGGCGGAATCAATTAAACCTGCTGTGCTTCAACAAATACTTGCCTCGGCTCAAGGCGTGCATTCCGACAACACTAATTGCAACTGTTTAATTTGTGTTGTGAAAAAATTTGTTTCCACTCCTGAAACAACTACTACCGATTCTGGCTCAAAAAATAAACTAAATTGTACATCTTCCGGTCGCGCCACAACTACTAATACAAGCTCGTCTTCTACTGCTGGCTCTTCCAATCCAATCCGTGGCAATAACCAGAAGCCAATTGCTGTTCCAAGTAAAGATATCAAGTCAACTGAAACAGATACTTCTGATGAGGATGATGATTGGCCTCCACCTCACAAAAAGTTTGTTGTTGTAAAGAAAACTCTTTGCCCCATTAATAAATTTTGCTTACCTTGTAATTGGATTAGGTCAAACCCAATATCGGACACTGCTGTTAAAACAAAACCTGCCTTGGTTGAACCGCAAGCTCCAAGAAGGCCTCGTTCACCCTCCATTCCAAGATTGGGAAGTGCAAGACATTCGCCTCCAATCGCTGCTCATAAAAGGCCACACTCTTCCCGTAACGACAACAACAATAAAAAGGTAAACTCCCGAATTGTAATCGCTGGGAGAACCAAGAGGGCTAAAATTCTTACTTCTGCTATCTGGTCAAATCTAATCCTTCCAATAGCAGGATCATCAAACGACACGAGCAGAAGCAGTGATTCCCAATCGTGTTCACTCAAAGACTCCTGTCACGTGTCCAAAGGTGAATATAGTCTTTTTAAGAAGATTATTAAATTTTCCTCAAAAGAAGCCCGAAGTGAAAAATCAAATCTTGGAAGTACAGAAGAGCGAAGCAGAGAAAATAGCCGAAGCAAAAAAGAAGGGGGAGTCTGTACGCAAAGCAGCACAACTTGCTGAAGTGTATTCGGAAATTGGACAAACCTCTCGTGCATGTGCAGTTCTTTTTGAACGTTTAGCCGCTCTAATTAAAGAATAAAGAATAATTAATACAATACTATTTAAACAAACTTACAATTGCTTTAATTTAAATATTTATACACACAATTGCTTTTAATTTTTTGTATTTAATATACACCTAAAAATTGTATTTAAAATTAAAATAATAAATGGCAAATCGCACTTTCGCAGGACCGCTTAAAATGAGATTAGGTCCACTCAGGAAAAGAACAATTGGATATATAAAGTCGATCAAAGAATTATCAGATAAAGGAGTAAACCCCGAAAGTATAACGAGTCTGAGAGCACAACAACTGAAATTAGCTAGATCTGTAGAAGTGTTGGAACAGATCAATACAGACTGGGCGAAGCTCATAGGTCTCGAGGCGCAAGATAGGAAAGAGGATATGTTGAAAGATTATAACACCCACGCGGAGGGGGAGGATGGTTTCATAGCCCTAATCGAAATAGCGAGGGATCTGAGTTGTGAAATCGAAGCTAAGCTGATTGAAGTCTCCTCGTCGTCTCATAATGATAATTCTGTCGCCAATACATCGTTAGCACATTCAACTTCTATTCGACTACCAGTCTGTAATCTTCCTATCTTTAATGGAAAGGTTTCAGACTGGCCAAGCTTCTGGAGTCTTTTTGAAGTTTCAATAGATAAAAATCATAGTCTAGACGATTCTGAAAAACTAACGTACTTACTTGCCTCCCTCGCTCGTCCTCACCCCTATAGTGAAGTGAGCGGATTTGCAATAACAGCCTTAAATTATCCGTTAGTAGTGAACCATCTTAGGAAACGATTTGGGGATGAGATCTCAGTTAAACGATCATTGTATGGGGAATTAAATAAGCTTTGTCCTCGGGCATTAAAAACTGAAGACGTTCGTCAAAATTGGATAAATGTACATCGAATCACCCAGCAATTGAAAGCATTAGGGGAAGAAATCGACAATGGTGCACTGCTACAACAAATTGAAAACAAATTCGGGGGATGGGCTAATTGTGTCATACTTGAAGAACAAAATAAAAATCCCACCAATTGGACTATTAACAGACTCTTAGACTCAATTGACAAGCATCTAAAAATTAAAGAAGCGGTTTATGGCCAAAGTTCCTCATCGAATTATAGACGCCCTCCTCCTCGTCAAAATCATAATGTATTTACTAATAATATAGAAAGGGATAGAAACACTAATTGGCGGGAACCAAAACCAGAAATAAATAGATATTCCAATGAAACAAATAAAAAGAGAAGGCCATGTGTCTTTTGTGAGATCGATAATCACAATTCTGTGCAATGTAAAAAATATATAAATTTTGAGACTAGAATACAAAGGTTGAAAGATTTGAGAAAATGTACCAAATGTTTCGAGCGGAATCATATTGCCAAATATTGCAAAAATAATAAGATAAAATGCCAGAGTTGCACACAACCTCATTACTTTGCTGTCTGTCCCAAAAACACAATCAAAAGAGAAACTATTCATAATATAAGAGAAAAAACAGAGGAAAATATGAATACAGATCCAGGATTTTCCCAAGAAGATATGAACTGCCTGATAGAAATAAGGGAGGTAAATAGAACACAAAATAACAGGGAATTAGAAAAGATTAACACTCTCTCTCTGAAAGACAAAAATATAAAAACACTGCTCATGACTAAAAATATCGAATATCTAAATAGTCGAAAAGAATCAATTAGAGGTTTCACACTAATGGATCCAGGAGCCACTTGTACTTTGATTAGTGAGCGATTTGCACAGAAACTAGGGATTTCAGATTCGGAAATTAAACATAAAACTGAACTCGAAGTAGATGGATACGCTGGTAAAAAGTCCCGCTTCACATCATATAGGATCAAAATCGAGTTTAAATTGAAAAATGGAACTATTACTTCTGCCGAAGGGTATACTACACCCAACTTAGATCAAATGAAAATCTATTGTCCCAGTGATCCAAGGGAATTTTGGTTACACGATGATAAAGAAATTGAAGTAAAACAACGCACTCCTGACATACTTTTTGGATTGTCCGACGTCTTAAACCTTTTAGAAAATATTGAAAATTTATCCAACCAGAGATTTTTGCTCCGCACAAAAGTAGGACCTATAATCTGCGGCAAAGCGAAAATAAGGGAAGCAGGAATACAAGATGAAACACAATACGTAATGTCTGCTGTTGGAGAAATTACTGAAAAAGTAGAGGAAAAAGATTTCTGGAATCTTGAGACTATTGGTATTCGGGATCCAGGACTGACCATTCCAGATGATGAAATAGCTTGGAAGCAATTTAGGGAGACAATCAACCAATTACCTGATGGACGCTATGAAGTAGGTTGGCCGTGGCGAATCGAATCTAAAAGGACACTACAAACGAATTTCGGGGTTTCATTAGGCCGACTCAAATCTCTTTGGAAAAAATACCGAGAAAACCCCGAAGTTTTAGAAACAATGGATAAAACGATTAAGGAACAGTTGGATTTAAATATGATTGAAATAGCACCAAAAAACACAAACATAGTCCATTACCTCCCTCACCAACCTGTTTTCAAAAGTTCTTCATCATTCACTAAATTAAGAGTCGTATTCGATGCAGGCTCTGGAAAAACACCATTAAATAATGAATTACTTAGAGGAGCTGTCCTACTTCCACAATTGCCCGGCATACTGATCAGAACACTTATGTTCAATAATCTCTTGATCGCGGATATTGCTAAAGCTTTTTTACAAATCCAATTGAGACCGGAGGACAGGGACGTTACTAGATTCCTCTGGGTAAAAGATATAAACCACCAACCGGACTACACAAATTTGATTAGCTACAGATTTACACGAGTATTATTCGGAGTCATTTCCAGTCCATTTCTCCTAATTGCTACAATATTACACCATCTCGAGAAAGTAAAAAGTCCTTTGTCTGAGGAAATTAAAACAAATCTGTATATGGACAATATAATTCTCGGGGCTAAAAATACTGACGAGATAAAGGAAAAATATAAGGAATTAATTCAAATATTTAATCAAGCAAAAATGAGAGTTAGAGAATTTTGTTGCAATTCAGTCGAAGGAAATAATATGTTCGAAGAAGATGACAAGCACCCTAGTATAGAAACCAAATCCCTTAAATTCCTAGGAATAAAATGGGAAATAGAAAAAGATGAGTATTGCCAAAAATTACCAAGTGGTAATTATCAAAATATGACCAAAAGGGAACTCCTGTCACTGATTCACTCAATTTTCGATCCGCTAGGATTGATTGGTCCAACATTACTTCCAGCTAAACTTCTTTATCAAAAAGTCTGTGCTCGTAACATAAATTGGAATGATAAATTAGAAGAAAATGAATTAAATGAGATAAATCAAATAATAGATAGTTGGGTTGAACAGGAATTCAACAGGCCCAGAAAAATAGTCCACGGCTGTGATAACACCGAAACGCTACAAATGCACTGCTTCGCTGATGCCTCTATGAAAGCATACGCTGTAAATATATACCTTAGAATTACATGTCCCCATAAAACAAATACAAGCTTAATTTTTGCTAAAAATAGAATTGTTCCTAAAGGCAAAGAAAAAACTTTGACCATCCCTAGATTGGAGCTTCTCGCAATTCTTATAGGAACCAGAGCTATTTCATTTGTAACAAACGAGATAAAACAGCCAATAGAAAAAACTATACTTTGGAGCGACTCTTTAATCGCTACCTCTTGGATCAAAACTAGTAAACATAAAGAAACCTTCATAAATAATAGAGTAATGGAAATAAGACAAAATAAAGAAATCGAGTATAGATATGTCCCCACGGACGATAATCCAGCGGATATTGGAAGTAAAGGTTCGTCGGGCCCTGAATTAGCAAAAAATAGTCTTTGGTGGAGAGGACCTTTATGGTTAGGAAAAGATGAACAGAATTGGCCTAACAATCAAACATTCACAATAAAACCCGAACCTCAAACTCCAGTGTTATGTTACAAATTAGCAGACGTAGGAGAGAAAAATGACTTTATTCCAAGAGTTGACAAATACAGCTCTTTTTGGAAACTCATATACACCACTATGTTCATACTTAGATTCCTTAATATAACTATTTGGTCGAAATTAAATAAAATAAAGCAACCATGGCTCTCTAAAATCAAGATAAAAGGCAACTTCGATGCGAACGATATTAAAATTGCTAAAATATTATTAATCGAGCAAGCACAAGCGCGAGAAAATCTCCCTACAGAACAAATAGAAACGCTAAATTTATTTTACGATGAAAATCATATTTTAAGGTGCAAAACTAGACTCCAGAACTTACCAAACGGTTATGATTTTGCAAATCCAATATATTTACCCAGAAATGATCCATTAACAAAAATCATAATACTAAATGAGCACAAATCAAGACAACATTCAGGTCTACAATCAACATTAGCCAATTTAAAGTTGACAAAGTGGTGAGACAAAGCTAACATAAGGAAATAAAAGAATAAGAAATAAACATAACAAAGCTAACATAAGGAAATCGATAGGAAGAAAGATAATAGACAATGACGACTTTAACACACTCATTTGCGAAGTCGAAGCCATCATAAATTCAAGACCATTAATCCAAATAGATGATGAACCAGAAACAATAATTTTACGACCGATTGATTTCACATACCCGTTCGCTCACCAGGGATTTCCACCAATATTATTAGAAAAGGACCCAGATTATCTTACAAACGCAGATTCGGCTGAAAAAATGGTTTTTGAGTGGAAAAAACATAATACTATTATTAATAAATTTTGGGAATACTGGTCAATCAATTATCTAATAATGTTAAGAGAAAGAAAAGATGAACATAATAATCCCAAATTTTCGGCAAAAGGAACCCCGCAAGTAGGGGAGATAGTTCAAATTTATGATGAAAAATTGCCAAAAGGCTGCTGGAAAATTGGAAAAGTAATAGAAAATAACAAAAACAGATCAATAAAATTAAAATTGGGAAATGGTAAAATATTAAATCGACCACCTAACCATTTATACAGCCTAGAGATCCCAAAAAATGAAGAAAACGAGGTGATTAAAGAACAAAGTATCATACTAAGAGCGAAACATAAAAAACGAAAAGTTACGGACAATATACTTCTTTTATGCATTCTCGCAATTATGTTACCAGGAAGTCTCCTACAATCTCCAATGATATGCCCAGGTCAGAAAAATCAAATGTATTGGAGAATAAAGAAAAATCACCAACCTTGTGTTAATTTTACAGAAAATCCACCTCTCCCTACAACACACAGTTTCGACATCTATCAACCAAATATAGACCTTGTTCCAATACCAGCTGCACATTGTTCCATATTAAGCACGAATTATAAATACAAAAAGGATTTATTAAACATACCACATATTTTTTCGACAAACAGAAAAGAAGAAATAAGTATAGAAGAATGCAACAGAATATGGAAAAAATCAAAATGTAGATTAGGGGAATTAACTGGAAACCAAAATACAAGTCATACAAATAATAAAGCAAAAATAGAATACTCTTATTGGTCAATCGGATATCAAGAAACAGGCGAATCCAATTGTTTCCTAAGTAAAATAAGCATTTATGCTAAGCCAGATTCATCCTCAATATTTTCACCAGGAGTTGATATTTCACATTGCCGATATGAAAACGCAGCTTGTCTTTTAGAAGATGATTCACTGATTATTTGGGAAGCAGAAGATAAAGAAAAAAACGAAAAAATGTGTAAATTTTCAAGAGTTAGGAAATGGAAAGGTACATGGATGGGTAAAATTTGGTTAGCAGATAATAAAGAAATAGGAATTTCATTTAAAAATAACCCCACAAAAATAATAGACTGTAATAAAGAATTAATCATAAGTGAGCAAGGATATGCAGTACCAGCACAACAATACCAAATATTAAACTTAAAGGAAAAAATAAGAAGAAAACGAGAAAATGAAAACACAAGAATCGGATTAATTTTGAGTAATCAATTAGCCGCAGAACTAACAGCTACTGAAATACTCTCTACAGAGAAAGTTAAAAAAGTATTTAACCATTTGACTAGTATCCTTTGTGCCAAAGATATAAACGGGGAACACCAAAACAAATTAATTAGCGGAACTGACAGCAACATTGTAGCTAAGTTAATCATAAATACCCAATATGTTTTAGGTAAATGGATATCTAATGAAATATTAGAGACAAAAACATGCTTTCCAATACCTTATGAGAACATCACATTTCTACCGAATGAAAAATGCTACAAAGAGATTCCAATAAATGTTACTTTAAAAGAAAAAATAATAAAAGCATTCCTTGAACCAAAAACATTAACTATAGTAGAAAAATCGAGCGAAACACCCTGTTCATATGAGAGATTTATAACTATATTTATTGAGAAAAAATTGTTGAGAATTGATCAGAAGACGGGAAAAAGTAAAGAAATAAATGAAAAACAAATACATGAATTAACACTTGATCTACAAAAGCCGATACACATCCCTCAAATTGAAACACACGCATTCCACAACTTAATTATAAAGAACTATAGTGACCCTAGAATTGAAATTCTTCAAATGTTCCAAACATATGGAATAGACAAAAAATTTGAACAAGAAAAAATTGAAAATGCAATAAAAAATGGAGAATACGTACACACTGAAGAAACAGTCAAAAATCCACTTACAAGCATTCTTGAAAAAATTTGGGAAATTAATCTTGAAAAAATGTGGATTAGAATGGTAGCTCTGTATATAACATACATCTGGCTATTCGATAATATTCTCCCTTTTCTACTTAAATATATAAAAAATACCAGAATCGGAAGATTCTTGGCACAGGTATTAATAATGATAGGAAAAACACCCGAATCAGAAAAAACAGAAGAAATAATCATGAACACAATAATGAGGAAAATTAAAGATGAGAAGAAAGACGAAGAAGAAAGAAGCGAGGAAATACGTCTTCGCGCGGCCGCCAGTGTCGTGTAAGGAACACGAAATTATAATTATTAATAAATTTAAATATTTCTTCCTATTTTTCCCTTTATTTCACCTGTCCACGACAGACAATTTCATAAATTATTTTCCCATAAGCTTCCACTTTGACCCTTTATTCTCTCTTCTTTTTTCCGGAAACTATTGTCTTTTCACCCCTCGTTAATACTATTTTCCATATCACTTCTCTATTCATTATTGTTTAAATCTCTGCCTATTGTCCATTAAATCCCCTATATAAACAATAGGCAGATCTTCCATATCTTCTTCAGTTTTAATTTTCCATTAATTCTTTACAACTATATTTAATTGTATTTTTAAATTTAATTTTACAAATAAATATTTTATTTTAATTCACTTTATTCAATAACTCTTGGGACCTAGCTTCCCCAAAAATTTATTTGTCAAAGTAAGCTTTTAGTTGACACCGGGATTTTTTCGGGATTTATCCCTCGGGATCCCGTCCCGGCCTCGGTTAAGGAAAAAAATCACGACTCGGGATCCCGAAAGTGCGATTTTGCCGACCTCTACTTAAAATTAAGTAACAATTGTATAAATAATTACAATTATTGTGTTATTTGGCGCTGCAACAAATTCCAAAATGAATGGTTTACCAGCTGTAAAAGGTAATCTATACCATTCAGGTCGTCCCCACTTTTTGGGTTTTATCCAATCATTAAGGTTAAACTAAAATAAATATAGGATATAAAAACCAATTTTAATTTTTAAATTACTCTATAGTAGCGTGTGAGGTATGCCTGGAAAGCGAATGGAATGTTAGCAGTTTTTAACTTTTCGCCATCTTCCATCAAATAAAATTTAAAACGATTTGGATATTCAAGAAATACACCATTAATTGCAATATACTTGTCTGGTAAAAATCCTTTTCCAAATCCCGCTTTTACAAGATTAATTGTTGATGGTAGCTTCTTAAATATATTATTTAATTAGAGATACTTTAAAAAGTATGGGAGAAGGAAAGTTTTGTAACCGTGCAGACAATATAACGCATAAAATGAAGTTAATTGAATTTTTGCGTTTGATAATTTTTTGCGAATTTTTGATATAAAATGCGGATTTTTTAGCTCAAAATTGCGGATTTTCAAAAATTGAGATCGGAGCCATATCGTAGACCCTCGGTTAAGCGTCAGCTGAATCCCCTTTTCCTTATCTTACCAAATTATTATAAATAATCGGAGTGTTGCTGCATATAGTCGTCTCGATTGTAGTTACCATAAAGCTCGCACATATTATTAACACATAAAGTGTTTTCGACTTCATTGTTGAAGTCAATATATTTTAATTTTACTATATTGTAATATTTGTATGAATCTATCATCCTTTATAAGCTGAATTTTGTTATTTAAATTGTTTACTGGTCTATTGTTCCTCCTTTCATTCTCAAAACCATTCTAACAGCTGTTAACGGTTTGTAATTTTTTGTGGCCACGATTATTCATAAACAAATATTAACAAACAAAACTTGTCCCATCTCAACCATTTATAAAACGATGTCAAACCAAAACGTTATATTGATATATAATTGTTAATGTATAACGAGAAAAATTTTGTTTAATTTGAATGGAACAGATATTTTTTGTATTTCCAATTTACAATGTTTGTTCTTAGTTGTTTATCATGAATGAGGAAGAAGCCTATTTACATATATTTTCAAGAAAATAATTTTTTTTTAATTTTTAAACACGTTTTGTTTCTCAATATTTTGTAAACTTCCTTATTGATGTTTTTAAATATTTGGATTAGAATTAAAGGAATTGTTAATTGATTTTGATTAAAATCTCGATATTTTAGATCCGTATATCTAGTAATAAAAAAGAATGAAGTCTGTAACTTATTTCTTTTTCGATATCTAAAATCTAGAAAATCACCGAGTAATGGAATTACAGTACTTCAACAAATATTTTAACTAATGTAAAAGTGCTTCATTTTTGGGAAGCGATATAAAAAGTAATTCTGTGTCTTGGCTTCTAAAAACTAAAAGTTTTCTTTTGTGGATCAGAGGTCGGTCAGAAATGACGCAGGTGCCGGAAATCGGAACTGTCGGAAATCGGAACTGTAAGAAATCGGAAATGGCTCAAAAGTCGGAAATCGGAAGGAGAAAACGTAGAAACTCGGAATTGGATCTTTGGATCTAAAAAATTTTTAATCTCCCGGAATTTCTTCGCAAAGAAAATTAAAGAAAATCATTTTAAAAAATATATTTTTGAGCAAAAAATTATATAATTAATAAATTTGGCAAAATAAAAATTTTTTTAAATGACAATTTAAGCAAAAATTTTCATTAAATCATTTTGTTCTAATTTTCCTTCTTCAAGCCTTTGCCGTAAATCCTCACAAAGAGGCATATATTGCTTTATTTTTGTATCAAAAAAGAAAACCCGTTGTTGATCATCCAAGGAAATACTTGGGGGGTTGCCAAGTGCTAACCTTTGCAAATTTGTTTTGACTAATTTAAATGTACCTATTAAAAAATTATTGGGTTTTTTCTTTGAAAATATATTTTAGGGAAGAATTTTTGACCTTAACAGTCAGATATGTTTATAAGATACCTATGAGACTGCAAAAATCATAGCTTATAAAGAGGGGTATCCTAGATAGGGGATCTTCTTTTAATTATCTGGAACGTTATATTAGTGATGTTCAGGAGTTAAAAAAGCCGAGAGTCGAGACCGCGAACCGAGACCGAGCTCAAAAACCCCGAGAAATTTCCCGACAAGGGAACCGAGACGAGAGTCTCAACATCACTAGGTGATAGCCAAATTAAAAAAATATATTTTATAAAAACACAATTTACCAGTTCTGTCAACAGAACTACAAATACGAATAAATCGAGGAATTGCATAAGGAGGTAAAGCTGCTCTAAGCCGCGAGCTTAATTGTTGAAGAAATTCCTTTAAATTAATTTTATTTTTATTTTAAAATAATCCAAAAACCTCATCTGGTGTTTGTTCAATTCGATTTCTTACAATCGCTGCCATCCCTATACTACCTTCGATGCCAGGAATATTTATTCCATAAACTACAGCGTCGATAATACTTTTTAAAGGGAGGAGAACACCTTCCTAAAAATATAAATTTAAAGGTTTAATAGAGATAATTTTCCTAAAGAAAATCTTCGTAATTTTGTTAAAAATCATCGAATCGAGCTGATTTTGATGTCAATAGTCGCTCGAAGAGCTCTTTAAAATATCGTAAAGAGAAAAGGGGGAATAGGGGTCAATTAAATGAGCGGATAACTCAAGAGTACTAGAAATTTTTATCACTAATAATTTAGATCAGATTTATGTTGGAGTACCACTATCAATTTACTGTCAAATTTAATTTTATTGCTGTCAAAATTGAGATGTATAAATAAGAATTAAAATTAAAGTAAACGCTTAAAATTTATTATCGAAAGTGAAGTTTTGTTTTATCATACCATAACATTTATTCGGCCATTTTCTGTTTGTTAATCTAAATCTTATTTATTTCATTTTTATATTAGAAATTAAATTTAAGAGCTCAGTCTAGTAATTTTATTTTAAAAGATCAAAAATTTTATTAATTCCATTTTAATAAAATCAATTTAAAATTAAACATTTTTTAGAAAAATTATTAATGTTAGAATTTTATTCATATTTTGCTCAAAGAAATGCTATTGTAAAAATAAAACAAATTCGGAAATTCACCAAATTGAAAAGGAAAATGATATTTAATTATAAAAATTAAAAACTAAAATCTAAAATAACATATGACAACATTTGTACAAATAAATTAAATTTTAAATTAAAAAATGTTTTTCATACTAATCATACATATTTTTATAAATAAAATGTTTAATTAAATTTTTTTAATTTCAAAAATGTTTAAAAGGTTATAAATTTAAAGAAAGTTACATTCATTCTTTAGATAGCGTTTTAAATGAAAATTTTTTATATTATAGGATATTTTCCACAACATTATATTATTTAATTTAAATTTAATAATAAATTTAAACTAGGATATGAATTTTAAATTATATATATTTTATATTATTAAATAATTGTTTATTAGCTAAATCCAATTAAAATTGTTCTAATAACTGAAAAATATCCTTTTTATAACTTTTTACCAATTCAAGCTTTAAGAATATCCATTTTTATTAACACAAATTACAGTTGTTATAGCAACTAATAAAATTAATTTATTTTCTTTTTATAGTAATTAATATATTTTCTCAAATCTTTTCTACTGGAATTATTCGAACCTGCGAACTTTTGAAATAGAAGCATCTGCAAACCAGAGTGGCCCTTTTACCCTATTTATAGAGGATTTTCCCTATTTTTGACCTTTTCGCCCTATTTTTTCCCTATTTTCTAATTTGCCATATTTTTGCCCTATTTTTACCATCTTGTAAAATTTCAAAAATTCTTCGGATTTTGTAAGAAAAATGTTTAAAATTAAGGATTTCTGACTTCCCGGCCTTCCAAAATCCTCAAAATTTTTGCCTGCGGCGCAAAAAATGGAAGAAATTTGGCTTCTTTGCCTTCTAAAATTCTCAAATTTTCGCCTGCGGCGCTAAAAATGGAAGAAATTTGACTTCCTGGCTTCCGAAATTCTCAAAATTTTCGCCTTATTTGAAATTTTAAGGATATTTTCCACAATATATTTCTATGCCTAATTTTTGTTTTTTTTTTTATTTCTATGCCCTAATTTTTGCCCTATTTTTGGCCGATTTCACCCTATTTTTGCCCTATTTTTGAGTGGTTGCGCCATATTTTAGTGTTTTAGAAGGGGCCACCCTGCTGCAAACGCGTAAGCAAAACAGAAGTTCTGAGGTTGTATTAGAAACCTATATATTAGAAACTGGTTGTATTTTCCCCCTTTTTCCAAAATTAAGGAAAACGAAAAAAATTTGGAAGTGGAAGAAATTGGACGAAATCGGGCATCTTGATCTACAAAATTTCTAAAAATTTTCGCCTCCGGCGCAAAAATGGATACACTGCTTATTCCTCACAAAGGAGAGGCTGTGAGGTGTCCGCGGGACTTCGGGATGAAATTTGGCAGACAGATAGATTATACCGTACCCCATTGAAGTATATAGAAGTTGATGGATATCGGAGATTTATGTTGATAAACGTAGATTTCCAGAGATCAAGGTGGATAGAACCCCCAAATCTCCCGATATCACCCTTGATCCAACAAATGACCGATTACTCTAAATCTCTCGGTACCATCTTAATCTCCTATATCCCTCCTAATTATATGCTTCTTAATTTCTATAAATCTTTCCATATTCACTTTAATTAACCGATTCAACCTTAATCCCATAGAATCCCAATATATTCCCAAATATCCTCCATGCCATCTATATCCCTTTTGATGTTTCTCAAAAAACCTTGCCTTAAGTCAATAATGTTTAAATGTCCTGCTATTTAATCAATTTCACTAAATCGCATATTTTATGCAAAATTTTTTTAAAAATTTTTTTGAAAATCCAAGTCCGGATACGGGTCTAGAAAATCGAGATTTCGATCCGGGAAATCTGGCCTGGATAAAAAAATTCATAATCCCAAAACGGGATCCGGCATGTTTCAATCTTCGAACTGTAGTAGTTATTAAATAAAAAACGATAAAATTTATTTTATATTAAGATAATGAAATATTTATTAATATTAATTTTAATAAATTTCCTGTTAAATAATGAAATTAAAGCACTTGGTTTAAATGATTACGACTCTTTTGATCTTGCTGAAAATGAAATAGAAATTAAAAAAACTCGTAAAATTAGTTTTATAAATTTTATTATAAATAAATAACTTAAGCCGAGGAACTAGTCGAAGAAATCACAAATAGATTCGACAAATTAGCGGAAACTAGTGTTGATTATGCTGAAAAATTAAAATTAATCAAGGAAACAAGCGCAGCGTTCTTAAAATTAGCAATTCCGTTTGGAGCCTTATTGACTGCCTCATTAGATATTACAGGCAAGGTGAACATTTAAATAAATTTTAATAATTTAATTTGTGTTAATACTAGAGACCGGCGCGGGACGGAATCCCGACGGGATTTTCCGGGATCCCGAAATCCCGGATTTTTTTGATTTTCGGGATCATTCGGGATCAGGGATTTTTTCGGGATTACTCCCTCGGGATCCCGTCCCGGCATCGGTTAAAAAATAAAATCCCGACTCGAGATCCCGAACATTTTTTTATAATTTTCGGGATTTTTATAATTTTCAAAATTTTCGCCTGCGGCGCTGAAAAAAGAAGAAATATGGCTTCTTGTCCTCTAAAAATTCTCAAAATTTTCGCCTGCGGCGCTGAAAAAGGAAGAAATCTGGCTTAAGGAACTCCAAAATTCTTGAAATTTTCGCCTGCGGCGCAAAAAAGGAAGATTTTTGGCTTGAGGATCATCCAAATTTTTAAAAATTTTCGCCTGCGGCGCTGAAAACGGATACGTTTTGAGTTACTATTGGAGTAAAGTGAAGGAATATTAGTACATAGTGGGATATTATCAAGGGACCTAGTGATTAATCCACCGATATCCCTCTAAATCCATTATAGAGGGAATTAAAGGAGGAGGACAATCCAATTATAAAAAATTATTGATATTTTTACAAATTTAATTTTATTTACTTAGTATAAATTGCAGTATTTTGATGCACTTTATTCATAAAAGTTTAAATTTTTTATTTTGAAAAAAATCCCGAATCCCGGGCGTGATCCCGTATAATTTTTTTCGGGATTTTTGAAATTCGGGATTTCTCCCTCGGGATCCCGTCCCGGCATCGGTCAAGAAAAAAAATCCCGACTCGGGATCTCGGAAATGCGATTTTGCCGGTCTCTAGTTAATACCCATTAATGTTTCATAAGTTAACGATTTATATCATTAATAGTAAATATTGTTAATATTGCGTTTCTAAAAGTGATTTCTGATCATAGAAAATCTTTTGATATCAGTTACCGAAGGAATGAACCTAAAAATTCTTTAGTTTTTTAGAGAGAAAAAAAATTAATAACTGTAAGCCTATATTAATTTTTCTTTTATTATTTTTTCCACTAAAAATCATATGTAATAATAAAAAATCTGAATATTAAAATTAAAACTATTTTACTTATTAGACAGAGTCAGATGAATATAAGGCTCTCAAAAAAATGAATAATCATATGGTATATCAATTCGATCGACTTACAGAACGCATTACTTATTCTTTCGAAGCCGAAGAAATGGATACAGAGTTAAGGGAGTTTGATAATGTATGTTTTTAAATAAGATTAATAAAATTGTATAAATTTTCTAAAATTCTAAATTATACAAATGATAAATTATTCTAAACATCTAAAATCCCTCTCCCCCAACCATTTAAAAATATAGAAAATATACAAAATTTGTTCTTTGAATCAAGAATTGTCCTTCGCATTATTTATCTAATTTTATTAAAACTAAATAGATTAGAAACGGATAATAATACATATACTAGGACGTCGGATTAATAATCACGATTAAAGATTTAAGAGTATCTAGAAAATATTATTTGAAGCTTAACGAATTAGTAAAAATTAGCTGTAACTTCATGTTTTTTTAAATTTTTTATGTTAATTTACATTAAAAATCTATTAAAATTTCATGAATATGGACAAATCCTTTAACATTCCTCCAGAAACTACAAAGATTTCTGACTAAATTTTATAAGGAATTTAACATAATGTTTATTGAAAATATTTTTATTAATTTAGTAGTAACCCCCCCCCTTTTGTCCCACTTGAAAGTGGGACAAAAGGAGGGGTGTGTCGGCAAATCAAAGGAAGCCAAAAGGTGAAGACACATTCTATTTTCCTAACCACCACTTTTACCACCAATTTGTTGCAGGACCCACCCATTTGTTGCACAACGTGCAACAAATGTGTGATTGACCAATGGAAACTTAAAGGTTTGGGAGCCAATGGGAAACAACCAATGGGAACAATTTTTTTACCACACTATTTTTCTTTTCTAACCACCCTTTTGTCCCAGTTAGTAGTTAACCCCCCCCAAATCGCTCCCACCCCCCAAACCCAAACCTTTTGATGATTTTTTTCTTTTGATTATGCCGCCAACCTATACCTTTTGAAGGGGTTCAAGGGAGATTAATAAAAGGTTGAGGGTAATTAATCATATTTAAAATGATTAATTACTTTTTGAAGGTAAAGGGTGATGACAGGTGTCAAATAAATTAATACGTTTAAGAAAAAAGAGCGATCTGGGTGGAAAAAATAATAAAGTTTTAAATTATTAAATTTGACATTTTGAAATATTTTTAAAGGGACTTTTTAATTTAAAAATAAATTAAATAAAAATAATATTAATTACATAAATAAAAATAATAAAAAATAAATTTACAAAATTTTGACAAAAAATTAAAATGATTTCAAAAAAAGAGCGGAAGTACAAATGTAAGGGGGCGGGGCTAATTATTTCGAAATACCAACTTTCAAAATGTCAACTGACAAAATGGTAAATTTATAAATTGGAGGGAATTCAAAAATTAAAAATTGGGGGAATTTCTAATTTAAAAATTAAAAAAAGATTTTAATTAAAAATTAAAAATATATATATAATTAATTAAAAAATGGGGAAGAAAAAATTTTTACAAAATTTTGACAAAAAAATAAAATGATTTGAAAAAAAGAGTGGAAGTACAAATTGAAGGGGATTTCGAAATGCCAAATTTAAAAATTGGGGGAAGGGGGGTGGCATTTAAAAATTTTCAAAAAATTTCTCAATATCAAAGGATAATAAAAATACATAAATTATAAAATCTAAAAATAATTAATTAAAAATGGGAGAAACAAATTTGACAAAATTTTAGAAAAAAATTAAAATGATTTTAAAAAATGAACGGAAGTACGAATGTAAGGGGCGGAGCTAATTATTTCGAAATACCAACTTTAAAAATGTCACTTGACAAAATGCAACATCGACAAAATGCTATAAGACAAAAGGCCGATGACCAAAAGGCCACCCGATAAAATAGTAAATTTAAAAATGTCAAGCGACAAAATGTCAAATGACAAAATGCCAATTTCAAAATGTCACCCGATAAAATGCCAGCAATCAAAATGCCACAGTAACAAAATGTCATATGACAAAATGCCACATCGACAAAATGTCAATTGACAAAATGCCAACTTTCAAAATGTCATGTGACAAAATGCCAAATTTAAAATATTTATTTAAAAACTAGTTCTCCATTAATAAAACATATCTATTATAAATCTATAATAAAAAATAATTATTAATAAAAATTTAAACACCATTAATTAATTTTGTTATTTTTACAATATATCACAAATTTATCTAACATTCGATTTCTATTAAATAAATTTTCAACCTAATTTCATTAATATTGGATAATATTGTCACTTATAAAACATCATTTATTCTAATCTAAATATGGTTCATATCCCCTTTGATCCGCGAACTATCGGATACGATGACCACCATACAAGTATTAGCCAAATAGGAGAAGGAACTGATGAAAATTATTACTATTTTCGTGGACTTAATCCCTATCAACGCGGATACGGGAGACAAGCTGGTGGCGGAGTCGGAGATGTACTTAGAAATTTTTGGCGTTTCCTTTTACCATATGCAAAACGGGCGGGTACAGCAGTAGCAAAAGAAGCATTGGATACTGGAGGAAGAATTTTGGAAAGTGTCGGGAATTCAGAATATGGCAATGATGAATTTAAACCAAATTTTAAGCAAGCAGTAATAAGTGAGGGAAAACGCGGATTGGACAGATTACTTGAGAAAGGTGGAATGTCAAAGCAGTTTGGAACCGGATTGCAAGGGAGGGACAGTATAAAAGGACGTAAAAGAAATCGTAAACCTCATTCAACATTTTCAAAGGAAAAAAGTCATCAAATCATTATTGGTAAACATCCCTCTCTTAATCCAAAAAAGAAACGTCAAAAAATAGATACATTCGGTCTTTATTAAATAAAAATGTCTACTCATCAGAAAATTGATCGTGATTCTGGCAACGCAATAACAAATGCTTTATCGTTTTTCGAAACTCCCCATACGAATGTCAGTATCAGCAATTCCTCATTTATTGAATTACTCACACTTAACCCTGTAAATATCACCCCTTTTCATTTTAAAATTCATGCGACTACAAATTATATCGATCTGGCCAAAACTTATGTTTTTACTGAACTTAGGATTAAAAAAGAAGACAAAGATGGGAAACTTGTTGATATAGGAAAGGATGATAATGTATCGGCAGTGCAACTTATAGGTCATACAATTTGGAAAAATTGCCGTATGCACATTAATGGAACTCAGGTTTTTGAAGGGAACTCCCTCATGGCATACAAAAGTATTTTTGACTACGAACTAACCTACCCACAAAGTGTAAAAAACTCTTATCTTTCTGTAGCGGGATATTATGATGATGGAGCCACACAAACA
Source organism: Meloidogyne enterolobii (assembly GCA_963681835.1). NCBI lineage: Eukaryota > Metazoa > Nematoda > Chromadorea > Rhabditida > Meloidogynidae > Meloidogyne > Meloidogyne enterolobii. The sequence continues at coordinate 3,309,526 of CAVMJV010000012.1, read as the reverse complement.
TATCCAGGAGTTGATGCAAATGGATATGGAATAAAATCAAGGAAAAGATTATTCTTAGATGAAGATGGAAACCCGCGCAGTGCACAATTTATGGCCAAATTAGACGTTGATATTTGTAATCAGCCAAGATATTTAGTTAATCAATGCGAAGTTGATATTGAATTACTCCCAAACGAATCAAGTTTCTTACTCAGTGCTCCCTGGGACACTGCACCAAAATACCATTTGGAAATCTTGGCTTGCAAGCTATATGTAAAAAAGATTGAGCTAATGGACAGTTTAGCATTTGATATTGCAAAAAAACTTGAAATGAAACCTGCACGATATCCATTAAGGAAAACATCTTTAAAATCACTATTTATTAGTGAAAACCGAACAGAATTTAATGCTAATCTATGGATGGATCAGGTGCCTCGAAGAATTATATTGGGAATGGTTGGAAATAAAGATTTTGTAGGACAACAAAAGACAACTCCATTTTATTTTCAACATTTTAATTTGAGAGATATTTCTATAACTGCTGGGGGAGTTACTTATCCATCAGCTCCTTATTCCCTTGATTTTCCAAAAGGAAACTACGCTAGAATTTATCATGACATGCAAGAAGCTATAGGATACGCGGGATCGTTAGAAAGTAACGGTATATCTATGTTTCGGTATGCTTATGCAGGATATTGCTTTTTCGTATTTAACCTCACAAATAGTCAGGAAGATAATGGACCAGAGATGTTTGATTTGATAAAAAATGGTACAACTAGTATAAGAATGACATTTAATGAGGCGGTTCCAAGTGGTGGGATTGTACTAGTGGCCATGGGTGAAATTGATTCTCTGCTCATGTTAGATAGAAACAGAACAATTTCCACAGATATTTCAGTATAAATACACTAAATTTTTCCTCAAATTTTCATTTCCCATTTCATTTAAAAATGTTCCATATTACTATTAAAATTGAATTTAGCATTGTTTTAATTATTTTATTTTTCTTTTTGTATAAATTATCACTACAGTATTCTATGACTAATGAAAATGATAATCTAGAATATAGAGAAAAATTACGAGAATATATAGGTTATTACGCCAATACAATACCACCATCAGTTGAAATTAATAATACAACAAAATTCTCAATTTTTCCTGAAAGATTTAAAAATAATAGTCGTCTAGCTTCTATATTTAACCCAGACAAAAATATTACAATTTTGGATTTATGGTCAATGGAACATGTGAATAGTGTACAAATTCCTTCCATTTGCAAAGATTTTCCTTCATCAGAAACATCAATAGCTCAGGCTATTTACTGCATTTCATTAATTGTATTCTGGCTTTTATTATTAGCTACAGCTTTAGCCTATCAACTTAGAAAATTTCTAAAGATTAAACCCATCAGCAAAGACATTGAACTTGGAGAAATACAAAGAGAGATATAAACATTTCCTTCCTTTACAGAAATGGACACATTACAAATCGAGAAAATTTTATCACAAAATAGAATTACAAGAAGACATTTTATTGGATGCTTTGCTGCAGATAAAATCCCACAAGATTTTCAAAAATATCCTTGTTCAATGGTCGTCAACTTTGAAAAATCTTCTCAGAAAGGATCACATTGGATTGCATTTTTCATAATAAACCCAGAGAATATATTAATTTTTGATTCATTATTACTCCCCAACCCTCCAATTTCAATTAAAAATTTCCTTTCTAAATTTCCAAACCGTGTAATTAATAATGTACCAGTTCAAAACCCTCTTTTACCCACATGTGGTCAACATTGTATCACTTTTATTTATTTTATTTCCTCTGGATACTCTTATAAAAAATTTCTAACCCTATTGTTAAATAATTCAAATCCAGACGAATTCGTTTTTTCTTTTATTATTAAAATGATAAAAAATATATAAAGTTTTACATTTTCAAAAATAATTTTGATTTAATTAAAATCTTAACATTCTGTTAAACATTAGTGTAATAATTACAGTTCCGTGATCAAACTTTACTAGATTTCCGTTCATCCATCTTAGTTCAATTTCAATCTCATTAATCTCTCTAGGTAACACTGGTATGAACATTGGCTGATCATACACTCTTTCTACAACACCTCCAGACCTATTCTCAACAGCCACAATTCTTAGTAACGAACTGACCGAATTTCCCATTATTACAGTACTCGTTAATCCTTTTGAATATACAGCAAAGCTTGTGAATCCTCCTTTGAGATCAATTCCATATTTTCCAATTTGACCGTTTACCAATTGTCCCATGGGGAAGCCGAGAACATAACATAATTGTGAAGATATAATTATATTGCTAATCTCAGGATCATTAAAAACTACTCTAAAGCGATCAATACTGTCCAAATATTCAAATTCAATGTCCGAATGTAAATCTTTTGCCCGAGATTCCTTTTCTTTAATCAAAGTAACTGTCTTTTCTTTAATTAGATCATCAGTATTTTGCTCATACTCTTTCTCAGCAAATATCTCCTCTGTTGGTACAATTTCTTCTGTTGAATCCAAATCTAATACTGGACTTCCTCTGCTTTTCTCCTCCCAACTTTCTTCCTCTTTTTCGAAAGTTTCCTCCTCAGCTACATCTTCCTCTTCACTTATTGGATGCTCAAGGGGTAGAGGATCTCCATGTTTGTCTATTCTTCTTGCATGTTTTAATTTCTCCTTGCTTTCTCTCAGCTCTTTATCTTTTCTTTCGTTTTCCTCTGATTCTCTGGCCTTGTCCTGCTCATACCCATGTCTGTCCTTGACAACTTCAACCATTTCATCTGTAATTACGGGAGCAGGAATTGGTACTTGGTTGCCTTGATCATCAACCTTTAGGGCATCTTCCAAATATTCTGGATGTGTTTTCTCTTCAATTTTTTGCATCTCCTTAATTTCATTTTTAGTTGGTGGAATTGGCAGCTCAAAATTTTTCCATTTCTTGTATGCCTCTTGATGTATTGCTGTAAATCTGTTTCTTCTGTATGAAGCCAATCTATTTAAATGGTCAATCTCCTTACTTAGCTTATTCTTCTCCTCTTCATCTTGTTCTTGTGAATGTAAATCTCTTTTTTCTCTAATTTGGCTGTGTAATTCCTGTAGATCACCTAAATTTTTCTTAAGAGCTGTCCAATGATCCACTGGGTGGTCGTCAAAAAACTTTTGTACAAATTCTGAATGTGTATTTGAATTTTGCTGATGAAATTCATCTCTAGTAATATTCAAATCTTTTTCAATAATAACAGATTCTATTGCTTCCAAATTTTTCCTCATACGTTTTATTGAATTAATAAACCTCTGAATCTCATCACCAGAACGAGCATTCTTACCCGCATCCCCTCTGCTTTCTCTTATTTTGTCTTCAAGTTCAATGTATCTTACAATTATATTTATTTCCATCTTTATTACTTGTTCGTGATAATCATTTGGATGTTGTTCCAGAAACTGATTTGCTATTAGTCGATCATCACGCCTGTCTCTCTTATTAGCTTCCTCTGTTAAAAGACGAATTTCATTCTTTTTTCCTTCTGAAAGGGAATGTAGGTGATCAAGTTCTTGTTGTAATTCTTCCTTCTTTGTTTCATCCTCCTCATTAAGAACTTGTTTTGTTTTTTCCTCTACTTTAACTTTGTGTTGTTCTAATTCTTGTTCATAATCGCGTATGGCTTCCCAGTAATTGTGAGGGTACTGATTAAAAAATTCCTTTACCCATAATGGTACACTATCTGCTTCACTTCCCTCCCTTTTTCGTCTTTTCTTAGCTGCGTCCACCACTAAATTAATTTCTGGGTCAATGATAATTTCATCCTCAATTGTCTCGATTGAAACATCACGTCTTTTCCTAGACTTTTCCTTGTTGGATAATACAAGCTTTAGAAAGAAGCTGAGACCGTTCGGTGTTAGTTGTGTTGTTTTGGGAATTCCAATTCTATGCGGTTTCTTGTTTTTGTAATTAATTTCGATCCATTGTTTAACATCGGTGCCAATAGTTGCAGCCCATGACTGGGGGTATTGGATACTGTAGAGCCCACATACCCAGTTTCCACCTTGAAATTCTATTGGTTTCGGCAGATGTACTCGATATTTATTGGGTTTATTATCTGGGTAATCACTAACATTACTTGGAAGAACAACAAAGAATGTATTAGCCATTATTTATTTCAATAAAAATTATAATAATAATAAATTGAACAATAAAAGTGAAAATGATTACAAATGATTTATGGGGAATGAAAAATAGGGGTTTTATACAAACTGATTTTCATCTATCCACTGGGGTTGAGGATAATCAAAAAATTTAACAAAAAATTCTTTACTCCCATCTTTTTTCTTTCTGCTTTTAATAATCTTCTCAATTCTGTAACTAGTATTCTCATCTTTTCTTACTTTTGTTAGTTCCTCAGGGTAGAAATATCCTTTAAATAATTCTCCATTATCGTCACGGACACGGTATCTATTTGGATCAGCCTTCTTTTTAACAAGGTCTATCTGAAGGATTTCATCACTGTAATTTGGCAGATAACCCTTTGAAAATATATTTTTAATTCTGCTCATACGCACATGATCATTTTCATTGAATCTTGGCTTTTTTCTAGGTTTATTCTTGCCAATAGGGCCAAATACCATTTCTCTTATTTTCTTGTCTCAATATCTTTTTTCCTAAAGAAATCCATAATTTCTTTGCTGCAGAATTCTGTTCCCTTATCGCTGAAAATTCGGTGGGGGTGCATTTCCATTCTTGCCAAAATTTTTTCAAAGGCATCAATCATATCATTTGATTTTTTAGTGCGAACAGGTTCAGCGAAAACTCTTTTACTTAAAACATCTATTGCAACAAGTGCATATTTCTTTCCATTATTTTGCCGCGATAATTTTTGAAAATCTGCCAAGTCACACTGAACATCTGTCATATACCCAGATGGATATGTTGTTGATCTTTTAAAGTGCACTCGTCTAGGGCGGTGAATTGTATAAGTTCTATTTCCTTCCAAATATTCCTCAACATCCTTCTTTTTAATGCTTGCATTTTTTTTTCGAGCCTCTATCCATAGCTGGTTTACACCAGCAAATCCGGCTGGATTCGCTGGATCATTGTAAAGTTTATCTAAAATCATTTCCATTCTGCTGGAAGTCTCCATTTTGATTCAGCTATTTCTTTGGATTCAGGTATTTTTCTTTTTTGTTTTGAAATAGTTCTTTTTGGAGTACAGCTTTCTCGTGCCTTCTCTATCAATGGCCAAATTTTTTGATCGCTTTTTAATTTATTTTCTAAAACTGATGTCCCTGGAGGTGTCAATTCACCCCATCTCAATTTCCCACTGATTCCTGTTCGGAGTATGCACTCTATGGATTTTTGTGCATTGCTTCCCTGTATTTCTTTTCCTCCCTTCTTACTTAAAATCTTTCCATCTGTGCTCACATCATATTTATCAAGATTCTCTTGCTTCATACTTTCAAATATTTCTTTTGTTTTTTCTTTTATTGCTGTCTTTTTTGGTTCAGTTTTCCTTCTGGAATCCGGAGATTCCTCATCGGCCGTATGCATACTAAGCTCATTTTCATTTAAATCGGCACCCTTTTCTAGATGTGGAAATTTTGGTGTGGATTTATTTTGTTTAAGTAGTTGTTGCTTACTTTCATTGGAGTCTGTTTGGAGTAGGGGAAGTAATTTTTTAATTTGCTCCAGTGCTGGATCTTCCATTTGTCTTATTGAAACATTCATTGGTTTCTCATTTTGGTCCTTCAACATGTGTAGATAACGCCTCAATTCCTGATTATAATTTATATTCTTTAATTCCTTGTTGGCATTTTGACTTTTGATATTTTCCAAATTTTCTCGTGTAAAATCCAAATTAATATTTCCTGTTTCTGGTGTGGGTTGAGTAAGTAATCCGCGATATATATCTTCAGGAACTAATATAAATTTATTTGCCATTTTTATTAATTGCTTGTTAATGTTTTTGTTAATTCAATAATGATTGGTGTTAGAAGGGCAGGAAATAAACCAATTGGTAAACCGCTTCCTTGTTGTATTACTGTACGTCGGGCTCCTCTTTCTGTTTTTAATCTACTCACACGACGAACAAAATCAGCGAATGGTAGAAGACGAGATTTTTGTCTTTTAGTTAATTTAAATTGACTGCGTATAATATTGAAACAAATTTCAGTGAGAGAAAGTAATTGGCCGGTTGAAGCTTTTTTTAAAAGTTGTCTTCTTTTAGTTAGTGAGCGTGTTTTTGCGAGCTGTTTGAGGAAATGTAGGTTGTCCTTGACAAGTTGACTAATATTCGCTGACATGTTTTAATTTAATTAGAGGAATTCTTGGGTAAAAATATAATAGGTAATGAATTGTATGAGGCTTCTGATTCTTTGTCCTTAAATATATTTGTTCTTAGTCTAAGTGTTGGATCTGATGCTGGGTGTAAATCGATAAAGAGATAAGAATAATTACTGCTGCTTGTAGCTTGTCGATATGCGTCTAGAAAATAATTTAATCTTCCTGGGAATAATTGTACTCCTAGATTTCGGATGGCCAATGCACTATTTGGTGCGCGAGTTAATACAATATACATAGAATTTTGACGTGCGACTTTGAGTTTTTTCTCGAAGAGATTTTGAGTGATGAAAATTATGCCAAAATTAAGATGATGAGATTTCTTTGTGAAAAGTTCCGATAAATATTTTTCGTCAATTGAGTACATTAGGTCATCAAGAATGACTAGTGAAGGTTGTTCTTGCTTCTTAATAAGATCCTCAGGGGGAACTCCGGAATACACTGAAACTCCTGCTCGCTGTAGTTCGGGAACAAGAGTATTATATTCGCCATAACAGTAAAGAATAGATTTTGGAATAGGCTCAATAAGTTGATCAGAATTGAAAATTAATTTTCGGACAAATGTACTTTTACCAGTTGAACTTGGGCCGCTAATAATACAACCAAATGGAAGTTTTAATTTCAGGTCTTTATTAGAAAATAATTGATAATTCATTTTACAAATATTTATCGAAAATTAAAAATATAAAATATGATTAATGATTATTGGAGGATTAATAAGATTTAATATTATTTGGAAGGGTACCGTTTTCTTCTAATTTCTTTTCTTTATTGTCTTCTTTTATATTTTCTTTTGTTTCTTCTATTTCTACTTGGGGCTGGTTCTGTGAAAACTTTGACAAATATTCCTTGATAGTCATCTGTTCATCTCCTTTAATAAAATCTTTTTCATTCCACTTTGGTTCCTTGTGAATAATATTGTAATTCTTCCCTTTTGATTTAACACGAAAGACACATTGTTGGGGAATTTCATAGATATGGTCAAACATTACAACTTTTTCTGATTTTAGGCGATTGCAATATAAGGTTACATCCTTTGGAGTAACAATAAAATCAATGTCCACATTTTCTCCCTTGCAACTTTTACATTTTCCAGCCAAGTCAAACTCCACAAACCGTGCAGTTATGAGCCGAGGTGACGAAATTGTTACACCAGACGAAGATACACTAAATAAAACCTCAGGGAGCACTTTTTCTAAGAGCTGGCAATTATTTTCAATTACTGACATTTTTTAAATATTTTTATGAATGAATTTAAATTTTAAATGGAAGTTTGATAATAGGAGAAAATGGGCGTGGCTTCCGAAAAAGAAAATTTGAATTTATAAATTGAAAATTCCTATGTTAACTAATAATAAGGGCTATTCTAAAATTTTTATTTCAAATTAAATTATTACAATTATTGAAATTAATATTAAAAATAACAAGTTTATGTAAAAAAATATTTTTGAAAATTTTATTCAATTTTTCATGTTCTGTACCTTCTTCTCATCCCACTCTGAGACAAAATCTTTGAGCTGCATATTTAATTTCGCACAGCCTTCACAAATTTCAAAACAAATTCCAATATTTCCATTCTCCTTCTGAGTAAATTTATTCTTATCATAATAAAGAGCATTAGCACATTTTTTGCAAATTCTTATTTCAATCCTTGAGGTATCTTTCATGCGCATAATTTTCCAAAGTATACGCGGATTTATTTCATGTTTCTTCTCAATTTTTCCATTGTTTATTTTTGAAGTAGCAGATTTTAATTTATTGCTTTTTCCCGTATCCTTTTCTATCTCTACTTCAATTATCTCTTCCTCTTCATTTTTTGTCTCATTAATTAATTCAAGTTTTGGGATTTTTTCATTTTTCAATCCGCTCATTTTTATTTTTTCAAATTTTATTTATATGAATGAATGAAGAAATGAATGAAAATTGGAAAATCTATTGCCTTATATACTCACACAAGTCCCGCCTACTGCAATATTTCGTAATAGATACCAATTTTCAAGGGCAAATTTTGAGTATAAAAAGGCAAAATTTTCTTTAATCCTATCATTTTAAAATTCATTTGAACATTTTAGAAAACACTCTAAGTTAATCGATAAAAATGAATTCGATTTTGGAAGATATTTCAATAAAATTGAACTGTCCAATTTATCTGGTGAGATATAGACTAATGCTTCAGGAAAATGCAGATTTGATTTCAAAATTTATTAATGAAAAAGGAAAGATAGAGACAACTTATTCAGATAGGAATGGATTGAGATATACAATTCGATGTGACGGAATTACAACATCAGGGGCACATTTAATCAAGGCCTACGGCGATTTAAGTTATCCATTTAATATATCGGTTGCGGCATACTTCTATGCGCATCACAAAATAAAACTCCAATATCCGTTTCATCAATGTGTTATCGCAAGAACGTTTACAAAGGACGGAATTTGTGAGAGATATTTCCCGCTTGAGCTTGTATGTTTTGCTCCTACATCGCCCCCATCACCCCCATCAACAATAAGCGGTTTAACATTTACAGCACGGCGCACACAAGCAAGTTCGTCTACATCAACAACCAGTCTCAATAGTAATTCATTAGCGATAGAAGACCTACCACCAGCACCCAATAATTCAAAATCGAGACCAGGAATATTGTGGATTCAAATAGAAGGTAAACCCAATCAATGGGAAAAACGCAATATTTTGATCGACTGATTCAAAAATTTAATTTTAATTGGATATTAAACAAATTATAAATTTACATAGGAAAATGATTATTAATACAAAAATAAAAAATTATTTTTTTAAAATGATTTACAAATTTTTGAAAAAATCTATAATATTTGAAATAGGAGGTTCATATAAAAATCGCCATCTTGAATACATTATGTAATCTGTTCTATTATGTTTTCCAAATTTGAACTTGTTGTCCCAAAGGTCCCAGCGTAGAATCCAACGCCCCATATTTTTTATTTCAACTTGTCTTGCTGTATCACTCTTCTTCAAATGACAGATATCTTGTACAAACCATTTCTTAATTAATCTTTCTTTTCCGTCAGTTTTATTCAATGAACTATTGTTTAATTTATCGTCTCTTCGAAATTCACCTGAATTATTAAAATCTCTTTTAGGAAATATTGATGGGAGTGTTCTACGCCATATTGGTATTTCAATTAACTTATTTTCATCTCTGTTAGGAAATATAGGTGGTGGTGTTCTCCGCCATATTGGTATATCCATTAAATTAGTTTCTTCTCTTTTAGGAAATATTGGTGGTGGTGTTCTCCGCCATATTGGTAGTGGTGTTCTCCGAAATAATGTTGTCACTAATTCTCTCTTCCTGTGTTTAACGTCTGAACTCTCTACTACTAAGGAAAGAATAGATATGAATATTATTGAAAACATTAACATTTTAAAAATATTTGGTGTAATAAAGAAGGTATTTTAGACTTTTCCAAATGTTTAGTTTTAATTAATTTTTTAAATTTAAATACCGATATTCTATTTTTAACACTGAGTAATGGGTGTTTATTTAAAATAGGTTTTTATTATGAATGAATTTTATTTTTTAGATGTGGTACAACCTCTCCCTATCTTTTTTGCATATTTTTACTTAAAATATGTGATATTCTCTTAAAATATACAAATTTTTATTATTAAATTAAAAATAGTTGTGAATATTTATTAAGTACAAAATATGAAATCATTTTTGTCCAAAATGTACAATTTTGAGATTATTGGATATAATTCCTTTTTGTATTATCGGTCTAAATATTTTTCTCATTTTAGCTGAATAAACCGTACCATCCTTCACGTTCCGCCGTATAAAGTTTGGATTTTCAATCATAATTTTTCCTCTATCCAGGTCATCATCTTCCTCATTATCGTTTCCTCCATTTGCATAATGAAGCACACTCTCTTTGAAACTGTCAAAATGTAAAATTTTGCAGACATCAGCTGTTAATGTTATGCCACGCACTTTCAGAACACTACTAACTTTGGCATTCTTTTTGCTTTCCATTCTAAGTGCGTAAGCCTTGCACGCACCCCCAACATATTCTTTTATTTCAGATCCTGCATATTCTTTTGCTAAGTCTCCTAGATGAGGGCCTATTTGAAGCGGGCATTCTATGTCCTTTGGATGAGAAAATAGTATACTGTCTGTGTCTCCATAGAGAATATTGCATCCTGGTGATTGTGCTACCTTTTGCATTGCTTTCAATAGTTTTATTCTTGCTGCTGATGTTGTCCATAATGAGACAACCATATTTGATGTATCATGTTCAATTATAAATTCTTCTTTCTGTTTGTAAGTTAGCAAAATTGTTTCTTCAGTTAAATTATCGATAGATTGTATTTCAATTGAGTTGTTCTTGTCATATTCGATAAGTTCAATTGGCGAATCAATGACTACACTTCTTGATTGACCATTCCTGAGACTGAATCTTCCCCATAGAGAATTGAGCATTAGTTTTGATATGTAGCGCATAGCCTGATCTGGTACCATTTTTTCTCTATCAAGCTCAATTCCAAATTTTTCTTTACATTCATTTATAAATCTTTCCTCACTTTCATTTCCTTCTATTCCGTCAGGGAACCCACTAGCATGGATCTTCATAGCCATAAACTCAGCCACATAATTCTTAAATAAATTATCATCCCATTTCTCATAATGTAGTGCTCTATAAAATCTTGTAACTTTGTAACCAACATTCAATGCTTCTTCTAGCTCTATTGAAGTACAGGTTGAGACCCACCCCCTCTCTTCATCACTGTGAGGACAGCGGTAGTCTTTGATGTTTGCTCCATTTGGGTAAGTGAGTGAGCATTTTCTACATAGTGGGAATAGAAGTCTTTCATCAAACTTGACTGGAATTACAGGGACATCTAATTGCGATGGTGGTATTAAAAATACTTTCAAAATTCCTTTGAATGGGATTTGGTCTCCTCTGTTCCAATTAACTTTTTGTTCAGCTAAAGGTACAACATGTATTTTCGGATGCCCAACAGGAAATGATGTTGTAGCAATTGTTGATGGATAAAGCGAATTAAAATCTAAATAAGCAATTTTATGTTGTTCTGCGTCAGCGTCAAAGTACATTTGTAATGGGCCTGTTCTTCCACCAAAATAGCAGTCTCTAATATTTATTGGCCCTTTGTTATGATAATTTGCAAATGATTTTCGCATAATTTTGCTGCGACGTAGCATTCGACGAATTTCACATTCCCATATTATATCAACATTTTTGATATGTCTTCGAATAATTGCCAAACGATTTTCATCATCTTCTTTAGTCTTAGCCATTGTTTTTCCATTTGGTAGAATTTTATACAAATCATTTCCAAAGCATTTCTCACATGCATGCCAAGCACATCCATTTACCTCAATTGCTCTATCTTCCTCCTTTATATATCCATCTACCTTGTATCTTCCAGCTACCACATGTTCTCCACCTTCTGAATGTGCACTTTGGATTTGAACTCCTCGTGTCTCTTCGTACCATTGTAAATATTTTAGTGCAAGTTCACTTTGATTATCACAGTTTTCATAGCCTTTTTCAGGAACAATTGCCAAGTGTTCAGGCTGCAGATGGTTAAGTCGAAAATGCTTCATACAAGCTGATGCTATCGTCATTGCATCTCTTAAAATATCAATCCCTTCTTGTGATGATCCAGGTTGTGTCTTTTTATTTTTGCTAATTTCCATAAATTTTATTCTGAAAGCAATAAGTGCTTCTGTAAGAATTTGTACATCATTTGTGCAATATTCGGCCAATGCTTCGTCCAAACAAAATTGGTGATTTTTTTCTTCTTCATACCATTTATCAAATTCATTTTGCTTTTGAGGGGACATTCCTCCATATAAATAATCAGATTTTAAGGGTAATTGTTGAAGTGTTCGCCCATAATTTTCGGGGTTGTTTGCCAGGTGTGGGAAAAATTGTTTTTCAGTTACTTGTAGTCCAAATGCTCCAATCAGCTTCCCCAAGGCAACTGGGCATAGATTATACGAGTCACGAAATATAACCTCATTGCATTTATTGTTGCGCGGAATTTTTAATTCATAAAGCTTATTGCCACGGCGAATCATTGTCGGTATAACACCTTTCAAATAAATTTCTCTGAATACCATAACCATATCATAACGCCCTCCATTGTGTGAAAATGCCATGGTTGAATATTGTGGATTGAGTTCAAATAGAATCCATTGAATAAAGTCTTTGAGCGGATTTTGTGTGACAGTTTGTTTATCGACTTTTGTTCGAGTGAAAGGCTGATGTGAAAATGTTACTGATCGATTGTTTCCACAGATTGTGCAACTGTTTCCATTTTGTTTCAGAGGCGAACGCCATATTTTTCCATCTTCCATACATTTTGTACATGTTACTGTGGCGGCAATGAAATTTACTTTGTGGAGCCGTCTTTCTTCGTTTACATTATTTATTTTCTCATTTTGTGTTGCTTCAAAATCGAATGTTACTAGACGGTACGGTACTGATTTTTTAGGTTCCAATGGACGAATAAAGCACCCTCTATCAATGCTATGATATTGACGGCAAATTTGACACCATTTTTGTCCGCATACATGCTGCTTTTGCTCCTCTCTTTTATAATTTTTTATTGACCATATTACACCACACTTTTCACATATTTTTGTTTGCCGACAATTGCTGCCTTTTTTATGGTGCTCAAAGCAATCTTCATTTAAATACTTTTTCCCACAGTCTTCACATTTTTTGAAAAAGTTTATTGTTGGCATACAAGGACGTTCACTTCCAATACGTCCACAGAATCTACAGAGAGATTTACATTTCACGTCATGTTCTTTTGATTTTCTATACTTCTTTTCACAAGTAAAGCAATATTTGTGTTTAAATCCAAACATTCCTCCAACATTTCTTATTCCATCAAAATGATTATTTGAGTGAAAAATTGAGATTGGTACATTGAAATTATCATTTCCATATTTAAATATGGGCTTCTCATTGGCGCTTCCAAAAACAAATACTTTAAATTTATATCCTGTTTCTTTATATTGATTGTTCCAAAAATTTACAACAATTGGTACGTAAATCACCGCATCATATTCAGGTAGGTCATTTGGAATTTTTGCAGCTTTTAGGAGCTCGAAAACATCTTTCATTTGGCGATGACTGTATTGCAAATATCTATTAAATTTTCTTCTATCTCCCAACTCTTTAATAACATATTTTCTTGTAATTTCCAAAGCATAGAATAAGCATAAGTTGTTTGGATTAGCTATTTTAATAAATAGTTCATCTCTTAGTTGAAAATGGTCATTTTCTTTTTCTTGTGGTGCACGACCTTTAATCGATTGATTTGTCTGAAGTGATGAAATTCCCAGTGTATGGACTTTTATTGTGAAGGGGTACCCATACAGCGAACCCTTTTCTATCTTAGATTGCGAAACAAGTTGAAATCTAGTTAATATGTTGTCTATTGTATCTTTTTCTAGTTTTCTAATTGGTATCCATATATCGTTATCCAGTAACTGTGAAGAGATTAATGCTCCTAATCGGTCAGGATTAGTTGATTGATTCTTTGATGCCTCCACGGTTTGATCCATGCACTCTTGAATTATTTTTCTCAATAATTCCTCTGGATTTTCCGGTAGTTTTTCAATAATGAACTTTCCTGTCGTTCCCATCATTTTAAATTTACTATTATATTGAGTTTCATAATCAATTTGTCTGTAATAATTTTTCAGGGTTGTGCCCGCACCGCTTTGTGTGGTATTGAATAAGTGAGAAAGTAGATTCTCGATAAAGAATCTTGGGCGTTTATTTGGTGAATGACCATTTTGTCCATTATTAAAAGACATTGTATAAGTTTTAATTTTAAATTATTTTTAGTTTTTTTTATTTAAATGATGAAAAGAATGAAAAAATCTCACCTTTTATACTCACGATTTTGGAGTATATCCTAATTACGAAATACTTTTTTGAAGGAGACAGGAGAAATGTTACAACAAATTTGGGCTTCCTATAAAATCATTAATCATCATCAATCATTTGACTAATAGAAAAATTTAAATTAAAGCTGGCTTACAATATTTAAAAACATTTTAATTCATTTAATATTACAAAATTTTTTAACCTTCGTTCATTTTTATCCTATCCTTTTGTTTGTACTTCTGATCATTCACAATTCGAAAGTTGGTATTTCAAAATAATTTGTTACACCCCTTACATTTGTAATTCCGGACATTTTTTGAAATCATTTTAATTTTTTTTCAAAATTTGTCAAATTAATATTCACCTATTTTTATTTAATTAATTAATACATTTTTTGAATTCTAAATTTTGAATTTTTAATAAAATCTTTTTTTAATTTTTAAATTCGAAATTCCCGCCAATTTTTAGAATTTGAAATCTCTCTTATTTATATATTTGGCATTTTGAAGTCTGTCATTTTGTCAATTGACATTTTGTCGATGTGGCATTTTGTCGCTTGACATTTTTAAATTTACTATTTTATCGGGTGGCCTTTTGGTCATCGGTCTTTTGTCAATTGACATTTTGTCGATGTGGCATTTTGTCGCTTGACATTTTTAAATTTACTATTTTATCGGGTGGCCTTTTGGTCATCGGCCTTTTGTCTTATAGCATTTTGTCGATGTTGCATTTTGTCAAGTGACATTTTTAAAGTTGGTATTTCGAAATAATTAGCTCCGCCCCTTACATTCGTACTTCCGTTCATTTTTTAAAATCATTTTAATTTTTTTCTAAAATTTTGTCAAATTTGTTTCTCCCATTTTTAATTAATTATTTTTAGATTTTATAATTTATGTATTTTTATTATCCTTTGATATTGAGAAATTTTTTGAAAATTTTTAAATGCCACCCCCCTTCCCCCAATTTTTAAATTTGGCATTTCGAAATCCCCTTCAATTTGTACTTCCACTCTTTTTTTCAAATCATTTTATTTTTTTGTCAAAATTTTGTAAAAATTTTTTCTTCCCCATTTTTTAATTAATTATATATATATTTTTAATTTTTAATTAAAATCTTTTTTTAATTTTTAAATTAGAAATTCCCCCAATTTTTAATTTTTGAATTCCCTCCAATTTATAAATTTACCATTTTGTCAGTTGACATTTTGAAAGTTGGTATTTCGAAATAATTAGCCCCGCCCCCTTACATTTGTACTTCCGCTCTTTTTTTGAAATCATTTTAATTTTTTGTCAAAATTTTGTAAATTTATTTTTTATTATTTTTATTTATGTAATTAATATTATTTTTATTTAATTTATTTTTAAATTAAAAAGTCCCTTTAAAAATATTTCAAAATGTCAAATTTAATAATTTAAAACTTTATTATTTTTTCCACCCAGATCGCTCTTTTTTCTTAAACGTATTAATTTATTTGACACCTGTCATCACCCTTTACCTTCAAAAAGTAATTAATCATTTTAAATATGATTAATTACCCTCAACCTTTTATTAATCTCCCTTGAACCCCTTCAAAAGGTATAGGTTGGCGGCATAATCAAAAGAAAAAAATCATCAAAAGGTTTGGGTTTGGGGGGTGGGAGCGATTTGGGAGGAGCGATTTGGGGGGGGTTAACTACTAACTGGGACAAAAGGGTGGTTAGAAAAGAAAAATAGTGTGGTAAAAAAATTGTTCCCATTGGTTGTTTCCCATTGGCTCCCAAACCTTTAAGTTTCCATTGGTCAATCACACATTTGTTGCACGTTGTGCAACAAATGGGTGGGTCCTGCAACAAATTGGTGGTAAAAGTGGTGGTTAGGAAAATAGAATGTGTCTTCACCTTTTGGCTTCCTTTGATTTGCCGACACACCCCTCCTTTTGTCCCACTTTCAAGTGGGACAAAAGGGGGGGGGGGGGGGTTACTACTTAATTTATCAATGAAATTATTATTAAAAAATTTGTTTTAAAAAATTATAAAAAAGAATATTTTACCTAAATTTATTTTCATTGTAATCTATTATAATAGACATAATAATTGCTTTAATAATTAAATATAAATTTATTCACCTCAGTTTATAACTCTACAATTAAATGTACTTGCCAAGGAAGTTCTCTACTTTACAGACCCTTCAATAGCAAAAACTAATGAAGCTATAATTGATCTTTTAAGTTATTGCCGTGGTTCTAATGGGATCGTAAAAATGGCTGAGGTATATTTTCATTACTTCATTTTTGGAAACAAGCATAAATATACATATGTGATAAATAAGGCACGGATTTATATGGATTTACTTATTTTTAGATACTATGTTTTGAAGGAAGGATCTCAAATTTAGAGTTTTCATATGTTCTTACAGAGTCAATCTCACGAATGACTTTTTAATCAGTTTTTAGACAGTTTCAGTGTTAAAATATTTTAATACATACATATACATTTTAATATATAATTAGTAGTGTTTCACCGGAACCGAAATTTTGACCAGACCCGGAACCGGATACAATTTAAGTTCCGGTTCCCGGAACCGGAACTTTTAAAAAAACTCTTGCTAGCAAATTAAAAAAAATTTGTTTTTAAGTAGGGGGTGTCGGTTTCGCCAAATTCTTTGATTATATTCTGCCAAATTCTTCGGTTAATCGAAGATCCGAATAACCGAACCGAAACTTTCGGTCCGAAACCGAACCTAACTACTCAAATCCCCTGATATGGCCGACTCCACCAATTTCATGTTATCCTTTGATCCTCGAATTTCTTCAAATTATCCTTAGTCCCTCCAGATCCATAGATATCAAATCACCGATATACCATTATAACTATTGATACATCGAAATCCCCCAACATCACTACAAATCTTCATTAATTCATGCAAATTCTCAGTAATACCATATTCTTCCTTCCTTTTCAGCGCCGCAGGTGAAAATTTTGTGAATTTAGGAAGGCCTGGTGAGAAATTCCAAGTTTTGGAAGGCCAAATCCACAGCTATCTAATCCCTGATATCTACATTGCACAGCTCAATCCCTCGACATCACACCCAAATCCCTCGATATTACCTATGACCCCTTGAAATCACATGATGTAACTCAAAATCCACCTTCATCAAATCCTCTGATATACCATTCAACTTCCTTTTTCAGTGCCGCAGGCAAAAATTTTGAGAATTTGTGTGGACAAGGAGCTAGCGGAGCAGTTCAACTGAGTCCGCACGATTGAGTCCCCACGATTGAGTCCGCACGATTGAGTCCCCCTTGTATATACCTCAATTGAGTCCCCGTGGATTTAATTATATTAAAAATTCCATATCCGGCATGCGGGATTATTCCAAAATTTCTATTTTTTAAAGTATAAATGCCGGACAGACCACCTGTGCACCCCTGCTGAACCCCACATAACCTCCGTAGCAGCACAAAAACAGTTTTCCAGCGCAGATTCAGTTGGTTATAACTTTGTTCAGAATCATTAAAACAAGCTGATTTTGATGTCATTCGACTCAACTCGTCGAGCCCTTTCGAATGAGGTATAATTTAATATTCGAATTTTTTGTCCCCAAAAATTCCTCCATGGATTTGACTATTTTGAGCCCCATATCTCGGCGAGAACCATGTTGATTTTTGTGTCATTCGACTCAGCTCATTCGAATGAGCTGTCATTCAAAAAATCTCTCGATACCCCTCCTAATCCCCTAATCCACAATATCCACCCATATCCCCCTTAATCGCTTAAATCTACTTATATCTCTTAATATTCACCGATATCCAACTTGATCCCTCGATGTCACATACAGGTCCCCTGATGTTCACTTTAATCTCCCCAAATCCCCAGATATCCCTCTTAATCCTTTTTAATATAATTAAATCCACGGGGACTCAATTGAGGTATATACAAGGGGGACTCAATCGTGCGGACTCAATCGTGGGGACTCAATTGTGCCGGGACTCAATCGTGGGAACTCAATCGTGCGGACTCAATTGAGGTGTACCGTTAATATAATTTTTTAATTCGGAAACTTTAATTTTAAAAATGTTTTGGATTTTGCTGCAATATAAAAAATCTTTTATTAAACAGTTTTTAGAGATCATTCTAATGAAATTTTTTAATTTAAAATTTATGCAAATAATCTGATAATCTTTAAGAAATTATAAATGCAGTTTATTCAATGCCAGCCTATAAAACTATTCAAATACTTGAGGATATCGAGCTAATTATAAATGGCAAGATTTATTATTACAATAATTTTTTAAAATGATTACAGACAGGGCTGTGCGCCAAAATTTTCGCGTGGCGCGCCAAACGCCAATTTTTCAAATTTTAAAAACACGCCAAACGCAAAACGCCAAAAATCGGCCAAAATTAACGCCAAAACGCCAAACGCCATGACGCACAGCCCTGATTACAGAGAAAAAGTTTAGTTTAGCTAACTGAACTAGTTTAGTTTTGTGTAGTTTGCTTAATGTGATTTTTAAAATAATAGATCTAAAATTTTAATAGATCTGTTAGATCTTAAGTTTTTTAAATGTTTATTAAGTATTTTAATTGAAAAATCATTCAAAAATACTTTGGTTTCACAATCAGTATATTTTGCTAAATCATTCAAAGGCAAGGAGTATATGAGTGATCAAAAAGATACAAGTTGATTTATATGGATCAAAGATATAGCTGGGGATATAAGTGGATTTGACAGAATAAGTGTGGTTTCAAAGGATGTCAGTCAAAATTGTATAGCAGTCGAAACCACTGGTCAACTGATATTAGTCGAAACCGCAGTCGAAATTTTTTGATTTCTATAGGGACCGGATCTAGACGAGATCTTGAATAAAATCTCTATTATCGAGATCGAGATTTTTCAAAATCTTCTTTAGAGATTTTTTGATATCTTCTTTCGACAATTTCTGCGATTTTTGAAAATTTTGTTGAGTTAAGCATAAGATTGTCGGTTCCTAAAAAATCTATATGTATCCGAACCGGTCCGAAATATTTATTTATACTGAACCGTAGACATCCTGTGACCTAAACCTTTCCGTCTCTTTACAACATATAATGTTTCCTTTCCGTTACCCAAACCTTTGTTCATAATCCCCCGATCTTTAACTAAGTTAAAAACATAAATACTCAACCACGCATGTATTATATATGTTTCAAAGAGAATTTAATATTTCTTTAAAAAAGAATAACGACAAAGTAAAATGGGAGGAGATTTTATGATATTTCGAGGATAAATGTGAAATAATCGTTTGGGAGTAGGAATTCTACTATCTAGTCTGACTTCTTATTGCAATAAATAATCAAGCAAAAATTCTTAATGTTTTAACAGCCCTAGAAAATCACTTTATTTTATAGTAAAAATTTTAAAAAATTTATGAGTTTTTAGTAAAAATTCTTTAATAATTTTTAAAATTTCAACAATATTCTTACTTAAATATTTAATACTTTTATTTAGATTTTGAAACTTTCGGAAAAGCTATTGAACATATATACAGCGTGACCAAACATAAAAAATTGCCAGATCCTTCCCGGTATAATTTTTGTAGATAGTGTTGTGAATAGAAAAATTTTGTTTACAAAATAATTAAATTTATATTATTCAGGTGTTTAACAGATGCCGTTGTCAACGGTAACAAATATAATAGAAATAATGTATCATTTTTTGAAACCCTTGTTCAAATCGAGCTTTCAAGACTAGTAAGCTTTATTATGTAATTAACTAAAACAAAATTGATAATAAAGCGTGTTTTAGTTTGATTATTCTGAGAATATCGAATTAAATTTTAATCATTAAATATCCCGTCATAGATATTTTAAATTAACGGCTTTTCGTATTTAAAAATTTATTTTATATTTTGAAATATTTTATCTTTTCTTAAATTTTCCCCTTTTAAAGTGAAATTTATTTCAATTATTATTTTATTTTGAAAGTAATTTTATAGAAAAATTTTTTTAAAACTCAAAATTATTTATTTACATGATTTATTTTTAAAAGCTAATCGCAAGTACTCTTTGTGGAAAATTCATGTTTCCTACCGATCAAGCACGGTTTGATGCTTTTTTAACAAATGTAGGAAATGAAGTAAGCAGAACATCGCAATTTCTTGCGAATTATATTCCCTCCAAATTGGTAATTTTAAACCTTATTCAAAATATTTAAATAGAATTTGATTGAATCGAATTTAACATTCTAATTACCTATATTTTAAAACTTAATTCTAATTATATAATTGAGAAGGGTATGTGTGTCTGTCTGTCCTTTTATAGACAAGTTGCTTTTATAGTAAACTGATTGGGGGAGTGAGGAAATGGGGGGTTTTTATAGTAAAGCGTTGCCAGTTGAAAAAAGTTGTAAGGGTAAAAAGATAGTATAAAAGCAGGTTATTTTGGTCATTCCACACCTGCTACCAACACATCTCAACTTTACTGTGCTCTGTTCTACGTCAACGTTTGCTGGAGTACTGTGTCCTGCTGGAGAGGAGCCAAGCGTCAACGTTCATTTGTCAAGTGCTAGGCGTCAACGTTCCTGTGCTAGACGTCAACGTTCATTTGTCAAGTTCTAGGCGTCAACGTTCCTGTGCTAGACGTCAACGTTCATTTGTCAAGTTCTAGGCGTCAACGTTCCTGTGCTAGACGTCAACGTTCATTTGTCAAGTTCTAGGCGTCAACGTTCATTTGAAGTGCTAGACGTCAACGTTCATTTGAAGTGCTAGACTTCAACGTTCATTAGAAGTGCTAGACGTCAACGTTCATTTGAAGTGTGCTAGACGTCAACGTTCATGTGTCAAGTGCTAGACGTCAACGTTCATTTGAAGTGTGCTAGACGTCAACGTTCATGTGTCAAGTGCTAGGCGTCAACGTTCATTTGTCAAGTGCTAGGCGTCAACGTTTATTTGTCAAGTGCTAGGCAGCAACGTTATTTGTCAAGTGCTAGGCGGCAACGTTCATTTGTCAAGTGCTAGGCGTCAATGTTCATTTGTCAAGTGCTAGGCGTCAACGTTCATGTGTCAAGTGCTAGACGTCAACGTTCATTTGAAGTGCTGGACGTCAACGTTCATTTGAAGTGCTAAACGTCAACGTTTATGTGTCAAAGACGTCAACGTTTATGTGTCAAGTGTCAATGAGCATTGAAGAGCTAGACGTCAACGTCCATGTGTCAAGTGCTAGACGTCAACGAGCATGTGAAGAGCTTGGCGTCAACGTTCAAGTGTCAAGTGATAGGCGTCAAATTTTAGGCGAATTTTGAAGGGGGAATTGTGAAACAGGCGGAATATTGAAACAGTGGAAATAGTGAAGCAGGCGGAATATTTAAACAGGGAAATTGTGAAGCATGCGGAATATTTAAACAGGGAAGTAGTGAAGCAGACGGAATATTTAAACAGGTGGAATTGTGAAGCAGGCGGAATATTGAAACAGGTGGAATTGTGAAACAGGCGGAATATTGAAACAGTGGGAATAGTGAAGCAGGCGGAATATTCAAACAAGGGGGATTGTGAAGCAGGCTGAATATTTAAACAGGGGAATTGTGAAGCATGCGTAATATTAAAAAAGAGGGAATGAAGGGGGATTGTGAAGCAGACGGAATATTGAAACAGGGCGGATTGTGAACAAGGTTAATTGAAACAAGGTTAATTGTGAAGCAGGTGGAATTGTGAGGAGAAAAATGGGTAAGCGAGATGGGTCGGCCGAAGGCTTTTGAATCGGATCTTGAGTTGAATAGTTTTGTTATGCTAGCGGAAAGGGAGATTTTGAGGTTGTGATAAGTTGATTTTGAGTTTGTTTTTTGGTTTTGTTTTGTTTTTGCTAGCGGGGTGGGGCGGCCGAAGGCCGACCAACTCCGCTAGTTAAATTATATTTTAACATCAGAAATAGATACATATATTTAATTTAGTCACTCTGGTTCAATCTTAGTGTTATTTATAGTCAATTAATTAAGTTAAAATAACTTTTTAATGTTTTTATTTTCAGTAAAATTTTTCGCTAATAAATTATAATTTATATAAATAAAATTTATATTATTAATTTCATTAAGTTAATTTGTTAATAAAATATTTAGAATATGTCAGGAGCAGCTGAAAGACTTATAATTGCCGAAACAATTAAACAATTCCCTGGAACTGGAGATATTCCTCATCCTGAATTTAATACTCTGGTTAATTTATTATATGAAAGCTTAAAACACATTGGGCATAAAAGGTTGGATTTCATATTTATATACACTTGTTATTGTTCCTCATTATTACACAAATATTTTTCCTTGTATACGAGGATCAGAAATAAGATTTGATTTTTTTAAATTCAATATTTTTCACTCAAAAAGGGGAAATAGTGCCAAACAGTGGGGTTGCTGTACAAGTATCCGAAACCTGGACTTTTTTACTCGTCCGGATAAATTTTTCAAAATCTGGCTTTTTGGCCGGTGTTAAGTTGATCTTTGTTGGTTTGGAGGAATATCTTAGCCACCTACTTCCTCTAACTACTCTTATTCCTAATAATCACTTGATACTACTAAATTATGTGACATATAGTGGTTTGGATGAATAATGATTAGGAGTGATATCGGGTATACACGGGATTAAGACGTATATAATTGGATCTAGGGGAGTCAAGGTGATTTAACTAGATACAAAATAGATGTCAGGTGAGTTTCGAAACTAACGGAAGATAAGGGAAATCAGTGAATTTGAAGTCATTACTGGGATATAAGAGGATTACTGGGCATATCAAGGGGCAAGTAATCTTTATGAATTTTAAGGCCAAGAAGCCATAATTTTCACTTTTTTCGCGCCGCCTACAAAAATTTTTAGAATTTTGAAAGGTAAAGATGAAAATTTTTTTCAATTTTTTACTTATAGTTTTTGCGTTTTTGATACATTAAAAAGTATGATTAAGTAACTAAGAAGAGTTTGTTTGATAATTAGGAAGGGTTAGAGTAAAATAATTATAAAATATTGCGATTTTTTTTACTTTTAACATTTAATTTAGAATTGAAAAACAAATTTTAATTTACCCATCAGAGGAATCAATAAAACAATATAATGGAATAAGTATTTGTCCTGAATACTACTGTGATATAATATTAAATCAACGTGGTGTTAATGTTGTTATAGCAAGATTTAACAAAGATAATGTCTTTCTTGCTAAATCACTTCAAATACGAGTTGGAGAACTTAAACCAAAAATTGTGAATGTTTTAAAGTAGGATCAATAATTTTATTATTTAAAGGTGTACTAATTAGTTGTAATTTAGCTTGCAGCACTGAAAATCGAAAAATAGAAATATATTATAACCTAAACTGCGTATAATTAGTAGAGTTGGGCGGTATCGGAATTCCGACCTAATAACCAAGAGAAGACCAAGAGAAAACCTTCCAAATCTATCGATATTCACTCTAATCCTCTGACATCATCTTCATCCACGGATATACTACAAATTCAACTTTATACCTCAAATCAACTTCGGGGATTAGCGGGGATATCGGTGGACTTTTTGGGGGCACTAGGGAGCCTCCGATAATGGAATGATATCCATCAATATGGGGACCTGACCTGCATAAAACGTTTCGTTTTTTATTAAGCTTCGTTTCATTAGGTGAAGAAACAGTTTTTAATTAATTAGAAGGCCATCTAATTTCGTCCATAAACAAATGAGAAATCAATCCTTAGGGGTGAAACCGGTATAATACCGTTCAATACTGGTCGGGATCAGACATGCACGAAACTGCAAAATTTTTTCAGACGAAACGAAACGAAACAAAATTTTTTAAAAATTGTTTCGTTAACGAAACGAGACGAAACTTTATAAATTTAGCGAAACGAAACGAAACAGAACGAAACATTTTAATTTTCAAAAAATTTAACAAAAACGTTTTATTTTTTAAATTATTCTATTTTAAGCACGTTATTATGCCAGTTATGGCCTATATATAATCTTATAGCTTTGTGGGACCTTAAATTGTGGTTCCAAGCTCCAAAATTTTCGCGTGTTTCCCTCTTTATCCACTATATCAGTCTTAATTCCGGCAAATCGACTACTATCGAATTATCTGTTGGGAAAATGTGTAAATCAGGGATCCTGCCGTTTCTAAAATCAGCGAATAATTTTGTCGGAAATTACTATTCCCGAAACCTGCTCCTGAATCGCGACTATTTTTTTGATTTAAATTTTAAACCCTCCAAATCCACCGATATCCGTTTACTCTCCTAATTTCCTATACCACCATTTCTCCCGCCTAATCCCCTGATATTCCTCTACTCAGTCAGATTTTTTGTTGATTAACAACGTTCATGATTAGTGTTGGCAAAATGGACCAACTCGGATTTGGCCCGAGAAAGACTCGTACTGGCGCGACTCGAAAACGGCAACCCTATTCATGATCATTGGCATCTTTCGTTCCTCATTTATTGAAATTTTAAATTCAATTCTTTTACAACCGACCCTGATTGGCAAGAGGTAGACCCTTTCTACATGCCTAATCTGGCATGGAATTCGAACTTTGCCTAATCTGGCATGGAAAATTAAACGGGAAATTCTAAAAAATATAGTAAATTATGCGCCGTAGGCGCTTAAAATCCAGATTTCTGCGCCGCAGGCAAAAATTTTTTAAATTTTAATCACAAAGGGGATTTTTTTTTTGTTTTTGGGTAATATTTTGGGCTATAAAATTGGTAATGCTTCGTTAACGAAACACAGGTGTTTTGTTAACAAAACGAAACGAAACAAATTAAAAAGTGTTTCGTCACGAAACGAGACGAAACAGTAAAAAACATAACGAAACAACGAAACGAAACGTATCGTGCATGTCTGGTCGGGATCCCGATACAGCCCAACTCTATTAGTTAGTGCAAAATTTATATTTTGTGATAAAATACTTGGGTTGCAAAAATTTTTAGATAACTTTCGAAGAATTGTTTTCGATCTCGTTGTCAGAAAATTTTTCATTATTTTAAAATTATGTATTTTCATTTCAGAGAAAAATATTACCTTGATTTAAAAGAATTACTTGGTCAATTTAAATTAAACAACATATTCTTAGTCGACCAATATTTGACTAAAACAGCATCAATTGTTCGTCATAAAACATTTTGTTCAGTTGCTTGTACATACTTTGCAACAACAAAATCATACCAACGTGAGAAATACGAACTTCCTTTTCTTGACTATTTTGTTTATAATAATGGTCGTGACAGAGGATGGTTTGAGGACAACACCTGCTACGCAATATATTTTTTCTTATAATACTTAAAGGAAGGATATGATATCTAAAAGGAAATACCTATATACTATAAGAAATATTCATATAAAAATAATAAAATAATATTTTTTTATTTAAAAATTAAAAAATTATAAAGTTCATAAAGTTCCCTTCCTTGAGATTAAAGAGACTCAATTAACCTTAAATGTACACTGAGGTGCAAAAGTTTGTCTACACCGATTGGCTTTCAAAATCCAAAAATGTACGTCTGTAGATCTAAAAAAAATTTAATCTCCCTAAGCTTCTTCGCAAAGAAAAACAAAGACAATCATTTTTAAAAAATATATTTTTGAGCAAAAAAATTATATAATTAATAAATTTGGCAAATTAAAAATTTTTTAAATGACAATTTAAGCAAAAATTTTCATTAAATCTGTTTGTTCTAATTTTCCTTCTTCAAGCCTTTGCCGTAAATCCTCACAAAGGGGCATATATTGCTTTATTTTTGTATCAAAAAAGAAAACCCGTTGTTGATCTTCCAAAGAAATACTTGGGGGGTTGCCTAGTGCTAACCTTTGCAAATTTGTTTTGACTAATTTAAATGTACCTATTAAAAAATTATTCTTTTATTTTCCATTGAAAATATATTTTAGGGGAGACTTTTTTGACCTTAACAATCAAACATTAAGACTGCACAAATCATAGCTTATAAAGAGGTGTATCTTAGATAAGGGATCTTGTTTTAATGTAGTCTATATTAGTTATGTTCGGGAGTTAAAAAAAGCCGAGAGTCGAGACCGAGACTGGGAATTGACACCGAGCCGAGAGCTCAAAAAACTGAGAGATTTCCCGACTCGGGAACCAAGACTGAGTTTCTCAAAGATCACTAATACTATCCAGTCGGATCTCGGTTGTACAGGAGAATTGAAAAGGCAGCTCCTCCCATTGTTAGACAACTCTTCACATCCAGTGGCTAACCCAACTTTTAGGTAACTTAAAAAATTGCAAACTTAAAGTACCTACAATCGAGATCTGACTATATTTATAAAAATTTTTTAATCCTCCTAACATTTATAACCTAATTCATATTATTTTCACTCGCTGTTAGTTTATTATTTTTTTAAATGTGATAGCCAAATAAAAAAATATATTTTATAAAACAAAATTTACCAGTTCTATCAACAGAACTACAAATACGAATAAATCGAGGAATTGCATATGGAGGTAAAGCTGCTCTAAGACGCGCACTTAATTGTTGAAGAAATTCCTTTAAATTAATTTAATTTTTATTTAAAAAATCCAAAAATATCAACCTCATCAGGTGTTTGTTCAATTCTATTTCTTACAATTGCTGCCATACCTATACTACCTTCGATTCCTGGAATATTTATTCCATAAACTACAGCGTCGATAATACTTTTTAAAGGAAGAAGAACACCTTCCTAAAAAGCAAATTTTTGTAAAAAATTTTTGCTCAAGAGATTTGCAAATGAAAAACTCATGAAAATTCCTCAAAAATATTTTTCGATCTTGTAAAAGTCAATCGGACACAAAAACGTACCAAGAGGCAAGGTGTTTTTGTTTTTTTAATTTTCTAATACAAATATGGCATTAAAAAATTACGGGTTGATCAAGAATAGAGATTGATCAAGATTAAGATAGATATCTCTAAAAATGACCTTGTGATCTGGTCACTTTGAAGGGATCCGATCTCTAATCATATATTCATGAAATATTTTTTCATCTTTTAAAAATTTTTTAAATTTTCTTGATAAAAATTTATTTATTGAGTTATTGTTTTGAGCTGGATAGAAAAATTAAGGATCTAAAGTTCGGATATCTTCATAATTTCCGGAGGTTCACCAAAATGGTTAGATTCTGGCAAGATTGCAAGATTCATAATCAGGGTTGCCAGATGTACTTATTTTGGAAGTACTGTACTTACAAATCAACCTTCGTACTTCCAAAATTAAAAATGTACTTATTTGTAAGTACGTACTTACAAATAGACTTTTTGGTTAAAAAATTGAATTTAACCTTAAAATTCTCAAAATTTTCGCCTGCGGCGCAAAAAATGGAAGAAATCTGGCTTAAGGACCTCCAAAATTCTCAAAATTTTCGCCTGCGGCGCTGAAAATGGAAGGAGTTTGTCTTATGGCCCTACAAAATTCTCAAAAATTTTTTTGCCTGCGGCGCAGAGAATGAAGAAATCTGTCTTATGACCTACCAAAATTTCCAAAATTTTTTCCTTTGCCGCTTATAAAACTCATTTGGATAAGAATATAAAATATTTGAGCTAAAGTAAATTTTTTAGATTCTATTTTTGGAGCGTACTTATATTTTAAAATTTTTTCACCCTATGTACTTCCAAATTGAACTTTTTGTACTTACAATTAACATTTTCCAGATGGCAGCCCTGTTCATAATCCTCCTAATTCGGCATGTTTTTCCGAACGCAAATTTAAAAATTTTTAAATTTATTTACCACTTCTGTAGTGCTAACATTCTCTCCTTTAAACCGAAAAGTATCTCCAGTACGTAATCTAAAATATAAATATCCAAGTCTATCCCAATGTAAAATATCTCCAGTTAAGAAAGCACTATCTCCATGCCGGAAAACATTTTGAATTACTTTTTTTTCTTTAAAAAATAATTTTTTTAATTTTTCAAAATTAAAAACTTGTTTCTGTTTTATTTAAATATCCATCAAAAACAAGTAAAGGATTATCATGACGAATTGTTGAAACCTTTTTAATGGGAGGTAAAATAATAAATTTTATAATATTACCATTGCTCCTGTTTGTCCTGAAAATTTAAATAAGTTAATTGGAAAATTTATTGGTTGATAATGTTCTTAATAAATTGTGCACTTGGTTTTATGATTTTTAGTGACCAAAGAGATTTGATGTAACCGACAATTCTCTAACTACGTTTAAGTGCTTTAACAACTTAGACACCGGAACGATACCCCTTCTTATTCCCTTATACAAAATTAATTACCAGGCCTGCATGGAACAGCTAACCCATTAGGTTTTCTTATAATTTCACCATTATCATCAACTTTAACGAGCCGAACAGGATGAACTAATGCCGTTATTGGAGATATAGGCAAAAATCCACATGCACCAATTTTGCCATCAACATTGACTTTTTATTTAAATATAAATTATTTTTTAAGATATGCGACAATTTTTGTAAGGCGCACCCTTGGAGCTAAAATATTGCATCGTATCATAAGGAGAATTAAGGGGCACTTCCTATATAGCTCCCCATCTAATGTCCAACCATCTCTTCAAAAGGTGAATTAAATGGAAGTATGTGGAATCCTGCCGACAAAAAAACAAAATTCTTGATTTCGTGAAATCGGGATCCCGACCCAAAAAATCTCGGAAATTCCCGATTTTCGGAAATTAGGACGTTAGGAACCCTGGTGTGTACATATGAATGTAACTTACAACTAGAGATCGGACCGTACCGTACTACGGCCGTATTTTTCGGTATTTATCGGTATTCCGTATCGGTAATACGGTACGGAATACGGTACGGTAAAATTTTGAAGTTGATCGGTATTTTTCGGTATCGGTATTTTTCGGTATTCCGTACCGTTTTACGGAACGGAAACAAAACAAAATACCGATAATACCGATCGATAAAAATTATCAAAGTTTTATTTTATTTTAAGTGAAAAAAGGCTCTCGGCCTTTGATAATTTTCAAAATTTTCGCCTGCGGCGCTAAAAATTGAAGAAATCTTGCTTCTTGGACTTACATCTCCTCAAAATTTTCGCTTGCGTCTGTTTATCCCCCCAATTTATAAATAAAAATAATTATTTTTAACTAAATTAGTTTTTTAAAATACGGTACGGAATACCGATAAATTTTTATCGGTATTTTTCGGTATTCCGTACCGTTTTACGAAACGGTAAAATTTTGAATTTTATCGGTATTTTTCGGTATCGGTATTATGCGGTATTACGGTACGGAATACGGTATGAACAAAATTCCGATCTCTACTTATAACGAGTTCTGACATTGTTTTATTTACCTAAATTAGAAGTTCCTTCAGTAGATCCATACAATTCACCAATTTTAACATTAAATCTTTCCACAAATTCTTTCCATATTTCTGCTCTCAATCCATTCCCAAACATTATACGAACTTTATGTTTTTTCTCATATTCACCAATAGGTTGAGCTAATAAATACCGACAAATCTCACCAATATATTGACTTGACTATAAAGTTGATTATTTAAATTATAACTATGAAACAAGTAATTTATTAAAATTTAGGGTATATTCCCTCATTTGATGAAACAGAACAGTTTATCGCTCTTTTTTATAAGAAAGAATTCATCTGTGGGATCACTCTAAGAGATTATATCGAGCAATAATGTGAGAGTAAGTGTAAGGGGATTTGGGGATCAATAATCTGCCAGGGACTGGTAAAATTAGATAGATTTAAGGGATTAGCAGGGTTTGGGGATTATAGGATTTAAAAAAATGTGGTATTTGAAGATTAAGAGGTTATATGTAGTAAGATATCTTCTTAAACCATCTCCTTCCCTCACGTCTAGGGCTTTAGGCCTAAATTTTGACCATTGGAAAATATTTGTCTTTAAAATCTAGAATAAATAGCTTACAGTGCAATTATAATCTACACAATCTTTCCAAAAATTACTAGCAGAGAATCGTTGTCTAATAGCACAACTAGCCCCTCTAAATAACACTTGACCAATACCAAGGATACCAGCAGCCGTGTGATATAAAGGCATTGAGATATATATTTTATCTGTTGGTAATAAGCCAAAACTATAAGCACAACCAACAACCATTGAATAACAACTTTAAATTTTATTATTTAAGAAAATCTAATCCTAGTAAAGTAGTATTTTCCTAAATTATAAGTAAAAGCAAAGCTTATAGGAGGGTAGGAGGACACTTTATATGTGGGCACCTTACAGCTCCTGATTCAGGCCCAAGCCAGGCTTACAAGAGAGCGCCCAATTTGACTTTATAAAGCATTTAGATTAGGTTCGAGGTAGAAGCTTGAGATTCCTATCTCAGAGGCTTAAGATCCTGATTCAGGCCCAAGCCAGGCTTTCTCCTTCTGCTCACTAACGACTAGGCTTTCTATTTTAATAGATCTTAAACTAGTTGATCTCCCTCCTTCTTCAGTATGTTAAACATATCACTTTTCTTTATGTCAGCTAAGTTGGGTCCGTCTCGGTGGGTGATATTAAAATTTTTCTTAAAAATTTTCCCAACCGAAAGTGCTTAATACAAGCAGGTTTAGGCATTCCAGTAGTTCCACTTGTATAAATAAAACAAAGTAGGGAATGAAAATTAATTGTTTCATCGTGTATCGGTTCCTCAGCTTCTGCATAATTTAACCAATTATAACTTAATATTCGACCATCTTCAAAATTATTTATCACTTTCTTATTGTCAATTATAAATTCTTGAATATTTTGGAAATTTAATAGACCCGCATCTTTTGTTTTTTGATAAACTAAAATTAAAAAGAAATTTAAATATTTTTTTAAAGCTTGCATTGATAAAGTGAATTTGAGCAAATAATTGCCTTGCATTCTGAAACACGTAAACAACTAGAAATTTATAAATTAGAATAAATTTTTCATTAAAACGAACTGGGCTAAAGAGTCAAGGCGCAGGTTGGAATTAATCCATGCTTAAAAATAATTAAATAAGATTATCTATTGTTTTATTATCCCATATAATTTATAAATATTTTGTAAATCTTTGCAGGTTTCAAGCTAAACGAAGATTTCTGATTCGGTCTAGATTAAGCAACGTAGGTATATAGTAAACAGACAAATCTCATTAATATCTAGATTTGTGGGATCCTAATAAATCCTCAGATATCTGGATACGAAACCTTTATCTGAACCGAAGAAGTCCGGATATCCTAACTATCTTCGGATCTGTATTTCTGGATACGCAACCATAATTATGTATATGTACTATTTTGTTTTTTATTACAAGCATAAGAGAAATTTATTAGATAATTTTTTTTAAATTAAGTTGTACATACAAAGTTTGTTCAAATAAATGAAGAATTTTTTTCAAAAAATCAAGAAATTCCTAATACCTGTAATTACCCCAATTTTCATTAACCCAATCCAAGCAGCTACAAATTCTGCCCCATTCTCCATAAATAAAGCAACAACATCGCCTCGTTTAAATCCATTATTTCGGAAATGATTAGCGAAACGATTAGATAAAGAATTTAATTGAGAGAATGTGTAAGAACGATTTGAGCCCTTTAAATAATTTTTAAAGTTTTTATTTAAATTAATATAAAAATTTAAATTTTCAGTAAGAATTTATTATACAAGAATTCGGAATTTCCTAAAACCTATAGGCTCGGGATTTTGCAAAGAATGAGAAGTTAGAACAACATGTTAGTACAACGGTTCAGTTGTTCGGAGCCTTAATGAATTCTTAGCTCTCCTGTCTCCAATCTACCTTTTTCAGAACAGAGGTTTTTGAGAGGATTTAAGGAGGCCCTCCATATATGTTGGACTAACACAATATCATGGTTGTCGATTTCGGATATCCTAAGAAAATTTTCTGACACAACAAAAAGGATACTAAAAATTCTTCATAAACTATGTTCAGTCCGAATAAAATAAATTATTACCATAATTAAAAATTAATTAATTAAATAAAAAAACTAACAATATCAACAATACAAATTTTATTTGGATTAGCACGAACAACATCCAAAAATATTTTATGAAGTCCCCGATTTTCACGCATTCGACGTCTCATATCCCAACGTAATTTAACCAGAAGGCGAAGACCGCTAATTTTTAATTAAAAAATATTTTTCTAGATAAAAATTACATCAAGTCTCTATCCAAAGTTAGCCAAGAACGATGTACAAAATCCCCAAGAATATTTATTTTTTCCTTCATATCTCTAAATTTTAGTAACAGAAAAATAATTCCCGTTGTTAAGAGAAGTAGCCAGGTTGTCCGATTTATTGTCCTTTTTTAGAAAAAAATTTACTTTTGATAAAATTGATAAAAATAAGATAAAAATATTTAAAAATATTTTGTGAAACCTCAATAAGATATTTTGAAAAACCTTAAAAAAAGGTTGGCTTAGGACGGAATCAAGTAAGAGAATTTAGGGATATCTTCCCGAAATCAAGGTATTTTGCAATTTTTATGATTAATCCTATAGGTCTTGTCTAACAAAAAGTTTTAAGCTATCGTAGTTAAGGGATCGAAGGTTTCTAATTTTACTGTACATCTGATTTAAAGCTAAATTATCTTACTTCTCCCACGAAAAAATTAAGGTTTATAAAAGAGTGAGAGCTTATTCGTGTCTACACGCAGAAGTAAAAATTTTAAAATAAAAAATTATTTTATAGATGCATTCAAGATTTAATTGAAAATTACCTAAATATTTCAATTGCCCATATTCCAAATAATAAAATAATTAAAATAAATAAAGGCTGTTCAATTGATGTACGTACTAATTTTGAAAACCCTCCCATCAATCTTTTTTAAATAATTTTTATTAGGGTAATAAAAAATTTTTTTCTAAACTAAAATTTTTTTGGAAATTCCAAAAATAATTAAAAAGAAATAAAAAATAATAAAAAAATTTTGAAAGTAAATTAATTATAAAAGTGAAAATAAAAAAATATTTGCAAGGAAATTATTAATTTCCTTTCTATTTTTATTTGAAATTTATGCAAAAAAAATTTTTTTTATTTTTATGAATTTATTATAAAACAAGATTATTACGTATATAAAATAATTAATAAATATTTAGAATTTGGAAGAAAATTTTTTTCAAAAAATTTGTTATTAATTTAAAAAATAAAATTAAACTAAAGGTTATTTTGTTAATGATACTTTTGAAAGGTACGTAACAGGGATAGATAATTCTCAGTTTTGAAAAGCGGAACGCAGAAGCGGATCCCCCTGTTATGTAATTTATTCAAAAAATTCAAATAATATTTTGTTAATGTAAATATAGAATCGAATATCGAACTCAAAGGGACTTTCATACAGGCCTTTTTTCTCGTACTCGTATTTTTGAAAGTGTATTGTACAATGCTTTTTGGGACAATCAAAAGAGATGAAATTTTGCGGACTGAATTTTTTTGCGAAAAAAGTGAGATTATAGAATCACGTTGACTAGCCATGATAGAGAATTGAATGGGCTAAAAAATAAGCAAAAAATCGTTTAAAAATATTGACAACAAAAAAAGTTATAAGGAACTTAAAAGTGTCCGGTTACTTATGGCGCACCCTGTATTTTGTACACAGGTACGAGTAAGAATTTTGGTACGAGCTTCCGATCCCTGCTTACTATATTATAATTAAATATTTAATTAAGGCTGTCCAAAATAGAGACAAGACTGAGAGGAGTGTACATATAAGAGTCGAGATAAATATTTCAAAGAATCTCGATTCTAAATATAACTGAGATTTTTGTTCGAGATTTTATTTCGGTCCGGCAGATGAAGAGATTCAATTGCATATTTAATTAGACATAAGGACCAAGTAAATTATGAAAAATAAATTTTTAAAAAATAATTTTTCCAAAAATTAATTATTTAAAATAATACTCGAAAATAAAAATTAATTTTTTTCTGTTAGATTAGTATTTTAATAGAAAATAATTAAAAAACAAAAGAAAAACGTGTTTTTAATTTATAAATATAGATTGAAGTTGATGTCAAGTAATTAATTAAGAATATAAATTAACGTTTAGAGTCTAAATTTTAATTGAAAAAATGGCTTAATAAAAACTTTGATTTTATTAAATTTAAAGAGCAAAATAAAGAAATTTGAAGGAAGATAGAGATTTTTAAATTATAAAGTTATACGTTGACCACGTTACTAAATGAAAAAAAAATGATAAAAAGTTATCAGCCTACGTTTTTGAAGGATTATTTTGACAATAAACGATTCGAGCAATATCAAAAACTTATTAGTTTCGAGGGTTTTAGAGTGGAAATTATTTTTAATTTTTAAAAATTTTTCGTTAACTTTTAATCGCTTAAATTTTGAGAGGCAAAAAAAATTTCTTAAAAAATTTCGAGATTTTTAAAGCTTCGAAGTATAATAATTGGCTAAACCAAAAAACATTTTTACGACTCTAATCATCCTCTCGATATAAATTAAAGCTAAAACGCTTATTTATATTTGTTTAGCATAAAATCGCGCATCGTTGTTGTTTATCCCGCATAGAAAACACCAAAAAATAAACTCGCAAAGATTTACGAGCCCTAAGGCGAGAAAGGAGATGAGTTCTTTAATAACTTGATTTTCCTTAATAATTTCTTTTGTTTTTGTTATTTAATAAAAAAAAAGAAGAGAGTAAAGTATAAATTAGAAAAAAGAGAAAGCAGCTAAATAAAAAACAAATAATAATATTTTTAATAATGAGATTTTTTAAAAATAAAAAAAATTCTAAGAAATATTAAATTTTGAATTAAAAATTGAAAAATGTTTGAAAAGATTCAGAAATGTGTCGATTTATGTCAGGGATCTAGCCGACCCGATTCCCGAAAATCGGGAATTTCATTTTGATTTCGGCTAGAACCTAGTTTATATTTTCATTTAAAAATCGACGTCGAACCCTGTACATAAATAAATATTTTAAAAAATTTTAAGCGATCTAAGGAATAATTCTGAGTCTACAAAATTCTAAAAAGCAAAAAATGAGAGAACGGACGGACGAAAAAACAAGGATGGACTAAATCTTACCAAAATTTTATTTATTCTCGGGTATCATAATCAAGATTTCCAAATTTTAGATTGAATTTTAATATGATTAAATTTGGACATGTATTCTTGGCAATGAAAAGAAAATTGTGAATCAAAAAATAAAGATGAGAAAAAAGTTATAAAATTAGTATCATTATTTGAAGAACACCCCCCCCTCTCTATAATTTGTTTCATGGCCTAATAATTTTTAAACTTTAGATTGTAATAATTTTGCTACATATATTATTGCACAATTTTGCAATCAAAAAACTTGATCTTTTTCCTCTCCTCTTCTATAAATGCCTACACACTTCCCCTACAAATTTTGCAAGTCCAAAAACTCGTTCCAACAAAATACTAAAAATATAAGCATTTATTGAAGGATATATTTAAAAAGGGAAGGGGGAAATGTACATAAATGTGGAACATTATAAAATAATAATAAAATAAATTGTTGGAATGACGCAAAATTTTTTGAAAATTAAAAATAAATTAATTTAATAATAAATTATGCAGGTACTTTTCCGTTATCCCTACAGACTTTTTGCGGACTTTTTTCTCTCTTTTTTCGGAAAATTTGCCCGCAAAAACTGTTATGAGATAACTCAAAAGTAACCTGATTTGAATATACCATAGGGATATAGAGAGAAATTGAGGAAAGAAATATGATTTTTATTTACATCTTCCTCCGAAAATGAAGGAAAATGTCCGCAAAAAGTTCGTAGGGTTAACGGAAAAGTACCATTATTCCAAAATTTATTTTTAATTTAAATAGGAAATTTATTTTTTTCTGATTATTTTGAAAATTTTTTTAGTACTTTTTTTTGGCTCAATTTATTTTTCTTTGTTTTTAATAAATTGATAAATTAAGACAAATTAATGTAAAAATAAACAGACAGACAATTTAATGTATTTTTAAAGATAAGAAAAATAATTTTATAGGCTTAAAATAAAAATTATTACTTTAAATAATTACTTATTTTGAAAAAAAAATAAAAAAAAATTTTGGACGAATAATTATAAAATCAACTAGTCTCTTCAATGTTGTACAAAAGAATAAACGAGATCTGACAAGAACTAACAAACTGTGCTTTATCTCGATTAGAGAAAGCACAGGCTGGGAGGGCTTTACGAGAATCGAGATGTCGAAAAATTGCCGATCTCGATAACCAAGATTTTTGATTATGATCTCGTCTCGATCCGGTCTCTAATTACGATAAAAATAATTATAGAATAGCGACGTACAAAAAAAATAACTGAGCGCCGAATACGTTGTTGAAGACAGAACAATAATAAATAAATATCGAAACATTTCGTTTCATATCGAAACAACAACCGAAACGTCGAACATTTCGGTTCGGATATAGGACCCTGGAAATCCGAAAATGTATTTTTTAGACTAATCATTTAACAGATTTAAAGAATAATCATTTCATCGAATAGACATTTTAACTAATTCTAAATTAATTTTTCAATCATAAATAATTTAAATTTAAATAATTTAAATGAACTATTTGTAATAAAAATTGAAAATACATCTTAAAAAAAGCTTTTTTAAAAGTCAGCTGGAAAATGTCTGACAGAAATAAATAAATAAATTTTTAAACCAAGTTTTTCTCTTAAAGATCCGCGCAAAGCAAAGAACAGAATGATTTGCGTGTTGCATGGTTTGCCCACAATTTGTATAAAGAAAATTTTGGGGAGAGAAAAAAGTGCATTTGATGTTACAATGGTCATTTTGAAGGAGAAAATACTTGGAAAATTGTGGGGAAAGAAAAATAATAAGGAAGAATTTTGTTGGAGGAGGCGGAACTGGGTGCCTGTTTATTCGCAAGTGATTTGACAGAAATTAAAATTTTTTAAAATGATTTGTCATTATTATTGGATAGTATAGGATATATGGATAGTCTCTATCGATGGATTAAAACACAACTTCGGGCAAAATTTAAGGAAAGTAAGTCTCCGAGGTCGTCGGTTTTAGATCGGAAATTATCGCTAATATAAGTGTGTTTGCTACACAAATTTTTTCTTCAAATTTGTTAAATGAGTGAACGTATCAGCTGTTATGTTATTGTAGTCATAATCAGAGATAGGGCAGGGACGAAACCTCGAACAAAAATTTTGGATATCGAATCGCTATTTTTCTAGGTATCATAACTAGGGACAGGACTTTAGTGGTTGTTCGGTAATATATCGAAAAAAATCGAAAAATTTCGAAAAAATCAAAAAAATTATCGTTCGATAATATCGGATAATATCGGTATCGATAATTGATGATATTGATATCGAATTTTTCCATCAGTATATCGTATCGATCCGGTCTCTAATCATAACCCTCCCCGTCCGGTTTCAAATCATAATCTTTGGCATGTACATATAAAATTAAATCCAAAAATTACCCCAAAATAAAAATTTAAAGCGAATATATGGGTGGTGTAATCGCGATTCACGAGAAGAGGATTAAGCATTTTCTCTCTTATTCTCTCAACGGCAAACGGCCGAAAATTGAGAAAAATGGAAAAATCTGAGGAATAAGAAATTGTTGGAA
This sequence comes from Meloidogyne enterolobii, assembly GCA_963681835.1. Taxonomy (NCBI): domain Eukaryota; kingdom Metazoa; phylum Nematoda; class Chromadorea; order Rhabditida; family Meloidogynidae; genus Meloidogyne; species Meloidogyne enterolobii. The sequence continues at coordinate 3,271,780 of CAVMJV010000012.1, read as the reverse complement.
GAAATAACCAATATAAAATATAAATGCTGTCAAATTCGATTGAATTCAAACTCAACGAGAAAAACCGGTATAAAGAATGAAAAATGTGAATATTTTTTGTTTTTCTTCAAGCTAATAAGCGGAAAATTAGCTAAATTATTTTTGAATTTAATGATTGGGGGTTTTGAATATTTTAAAGTGATCAATTCAATAATTTCTTAAAAAGTAACGAAGAAAATAACGTGCCGGTGTTTAGACGGGTCTATATCTCGTGTTTAGAGGTTCAGATTTCAGGTCGCCTGAATCCTCTTGTGGGTGGATTGGAAACAAGCAATTACCTAAATATATTTTGATGAAATATGGTGCCCTTGAGTGAATGACTGCTCATTTTAATTTTAGATACTATGGCCATTTACAGGATTTAGGGGGCTGGAATCTATAAAAAGTGAAGTTAATGGATATTTAAATAAAGTACATTTTCATTCTTAATAGTACAGGGATCAGTTCAAAGCATTGCTCTTCCATTTAAAGGTCGAATCTCTTCCCTGAGATATTTTGATATCGAAATTTCTTAAAATTAAAATTTTATATGAGTACAAATTCTAAAAATAAATTTAATAAAATAAAAACTTATGGATGGTTTAAAACTTTTTGTTGACACATAGCGCATAATATGCGCAAGCACAATTGACCCATAAAGATTTATTGAGCAGAAAAATAATTTTTATTCATGGACATAAAAAATAAATTTTTTTTTAATTTTTAAATTGATCTTAATATTTATTTTTTATTAAATTAATTTTTTATTCTTCATATTCAGCTTCAATTACTTATTATTAATATGATTTTGTTTTACCATCTATCACACCATCACATTTAACATACGTTAATGTAGCATTTTGAACGCTTCCTACTGACAAACTTTCGAGCTTCTCAAACGCAGGTTTTGACAATTTCGCGTGTGTTGCTGAACATTCGTCACAGATATCTCTGACAGGGACTGTGATGCTTAAAATTAAAATTTAGAACAAAAATTAAGAATTTCTACCATTTCCCGTTGTAATCAACTTTAAGACAAACATCGCAAAGCGGATCATTTACTAAACTAAAGGTCCATTCTTTATTGCTAATAGCAACTAACAAATCATTTTCTGCATCAGTCGGATCTCCTACACAAAGGCCATAACGTAGTTCATCATAGAAAGTGATTGAGCCTGTAAATGGCTCGTTTAACTTCCATCCAATGATAAAGTTTGAGGAAATAATTATTAAAAAAATAAAAGTAAATAAATAGTGAATGGTGTCCTTAAGCATTTTTTTCCTTCCTCAAAATGTCTGGAATTGTCAAATTTTTAGATTGTCTTTTTTAATTGTTCAAGAATCGTGGACCATTTTACTAAAACTTGTTATGATATGGATGACATTTACTCTGACAAGTTTTACTCAAAACCTTATGAATAATGTTGGTTAGGTTCGGACGATCGAATTGGACATCGAATTTTGGCCCGGAAAAGACTAAAAGGCCCGGTTCGATAAAAATGAGCCCCAAAAAATGACTCGAACATAGGCCTGATTCGTTAACCCCAACCCTAGTTATGAATAAAAATTAAGGGAAGGTATCAAGGAATTGAACACAATTATTTTAAAATTTCTACACAATTATTTTAAAATTTCAAATTTTATTTAATGATAAAATAATTTGTGTCATCTTCCTTTTATCTCCATTCAAAATTTGTTAATTTTGAATGGAGATTGTTGTCATGCTTCACGAAATAATTTATCATCTTATTGTTATTTTAGGAGTAAATAATATTTTTTTATAAATTTTTATTTTTAATTTTTCTTTTTAAAACATTTACTTATTGTTTTTTTAATGAAGTATACTAAGCTTAATTTAAAAATAATTTCCTCATTCTAACAATTTTTTTATTTTGCTTCGATGAAATTATTTTAATAATAATAATAGAGAATTGTTTTATTAGGAAATATTTTTATGAAATTTAAGTTTATTTTGATATTTTTTGTGGTTGTTGTGATTTTTTATCTTTGATTTTTTAACTTTTATCAAATTAATTTTTATTCTTCATATTCATATTCAATTACTTATATTTATTATTTTTTCTCGTTTCCATCTGTCACACCATCACATTTGACAAATGTTAAAGTAGCATTTTGAACGATTCCTACTGACAAACTTTCGAGCTTTTCAAACGCAGGCTGTGACAATTTAGCGTCTGTTGCAGAACATTCATTTGGATAGCAGATATCTCTGACAGGGACTGTGATACTTAAAATTAAAATTTAGAACAAAAATTAAGAATTTCTACCATTTCCCGTTGTAATCAACTTTAAGACAAACGTGGCAAAGTGGATCTTGACTTGGAAATATTCCTGTTTTAAATAGTGTCGTGCTAACAGCAACTAACAAATCATGTTCTGAATCAGTCGGTTTTGTTACACACCAACCATATAGTAGATCACTATAAAAACTCAATGAGCCTATAAATGGCTCGTCTAACTCCCATCCATGGATTGAGGAAATAATTATTAAAAAAGGAATAATAGTAAACAAAAAATGTAAGTTGTGATTGAACATCTTTAAAGATAATGGTTACCGTATTTACTCGATTAATTCCCCCGAGGAATTATTTTTTCAACTCATCCCTGTCATGGGGAATTAATAGGGGGTGGGGAATTATTCGAGGGTGGGGAATTAATCGAGTAAATACGGTATTTTGAATTTCATTCCTTCTCAAAATACTGCATAATGTTCAGGCATTTTTAAATGTCAAGACTTCCATGAGATTTAAAAATGTCCCTCCCTATTAATTACCCTCTCCAGCGATTACCCAGGGTAATTATTCGAGAATAAACGTAAATGACAAAATTATAAATGAAAGGCTTTTAGAATCATGGACTACTTCACTGAAATCAAGCCTGTTAATAAATTGGACTTAAAGTAATATTCACTGGATTAAGGTGTTTTTTTTATCAGATTTGAGAATTCCTAAAAAATGGACGGCATAGGAACTCTGACCATTATGCGCTTTTTGAGAAGGAAAAAAGGAAAAAAATTTCAAAACTACCTAGTTATTTTCTAATCGAAACTTTTATTTACTGATGAAATATTTTATGTCTCTTGCTTTTATTTCCATCAAAATTTGTTAATTTTTGTTATGATGCGTGGAATACATTTCTCATCTTATTGTTATTTTATTAGAAAATAATTTGTTTTTAAACTTTTTTCTAAGCATTTATTATCCATCATTATTTTATTTTATTTAGTTTACTAAGCTATTTTAAAAATAACTTCCTTAATAAAACATCTTATTAAATTTTTTGGCCTAGTTTAAGGGACTTCCCGACACTTGCGAGTTTAAATTTTGAGGATCCGACCTTTAGGATACGGCTTTTGAGGATACGGCTTTACATACATATTAAAATACACCTTCGAAAAACTAATAATAGTAGTTTTTATTTTTATAGTAGAAAATAATTTATGTTTAATGTTCTACAGAAGTCGAAAGAATAATTTAGATTAACAGAAATAAATATTAAAAAATTATCACAAATATTTTCATTCACAATATAATCCCTCTTTACAATAAGGAGATATATTTGGATATTTTTTAGGTTCCGGACCACCCAAATCACCAACATAACGTTCTTGTATTGAAGGATCTAAACCACATGGACGAATAAATTCTTGTCCTCTTTCGTGTATCCAAGAATTCGAAACCCATTTATCGCCAAGCAGAACGGGACAGGCTGCATGCCTAAAAAGATTATCAGAGCTGTTTCGTACAAAAAATCTTAGAAAATCGGAAATCGAAAGCTCGAAACAGCTCTGTAACTATTAAATAAATAGTTAAAAATAGGGTAGCAATACGACCCTTCGGGGTCAGGCTTTGTCCGAGATCGGGGTTTGTCATGTAGACCCTTCGGGGCTCGGGTCAGGGTTTTTCTCCAAAAAATCCGTCGGGGTCGGGATCGGGGTTATTGGGGTCGGGTTGCTACCCTTGTTAAAAAAAAAACCCAAACATTGTTCTTATATCTCCTTTTCCACTTCTCCACAAATTATACCAAAAAAGAGCATCGTGCTTAGTTGGTTTAGCAATTGTTTTTATCTGATTAAAGATAGTAAATCCACCCTTTTCTGGGGTACTCAAATATAAAAGAACTGTTGCAATTCTATTCCCAATTCCCATATTTTGATGTCCTTTTGTTGCATTTACAGCTTCATTTTCCTACAAAATATATTTTTAAATCAAAAATTTTTAAATTAAATATTAGAATTAGAGCTATTATTCTTTGTTCATAGAAATTCAAACAGTCTTTATTATAAAAATAAACAGAAACTACCGTATATCCTTTAATAACTACCCTGGGTAATTATTGTTTCGACTTTCCCCTGGAGGGAGTAATTAATAGAGGGAGGGTAATTATATGTGGTTTTAAATTTGAACGTGTTTTAGGGCATTTGTTGGGGGGGGGGTAATTATTGTTTCAATCCATCGCTGGATGGGGTAATTAGAAGCGGGGTAATTATTTGAGGAAGGGCAATTAATACAGGTTATACGGTAGTTCCAATCGAATCCTCCTTTTAATTATCACGGTCTTGAAACTAAAGCCAAAAAATTAAAACAGACCCTAGCAAAATCAAAATGAGGTTCATATTGTCCACCAACTCCATAATTTCCCATCTTTAAAATAAAATATAAAAAATTTTCAGATTTATTAATTCTACTTGAAAAGGTTCAGCTGACTTCATATTTAAATTAGTCATTAATTTTAAACGTTCAAATAATTGTTTAACGACTGGATGGGTGTTTGCGTTAAGCCAGGCACTTAATTTTAATTAAAATATAACTAATATTTTAAGCCAAACTTTTTGCTAATTCTATATTTTGAAAGCATGGCTTCACCCGTAGCAGCATTTTGAACCCTAGCTATCATTAATCTTTTTAACGCTATATTCTGCATTATTTCGATCTCTTCATCACCAATAACATTTCGAAATATAACGGCTAAGGGTTCAAATCGAACTATTTCAACTTTGATTGGGGCTAAACGAAGGAATGAGCAATCCATTTTGTAATAACAATAAAGTTGGGATATTTCTGTTGTATTCTAAAAATTAATTAGAAAATTTAGTTTTAAATAATTTTATGGGGTCATTCCTGTATACACCTATATATTTTAAAAGCATATACATATCAAAATTAAATCTTTTTAATTTTATTATTATTTGCTCGGAACTCGTTTGCTTTACGTAACCACCCCATTTATTCGCAAGCTCAGAAGGGTCAAAGCAAACCTATTGGAATCGGCAAGACGTTTGTTGACACCCTCACGGGAGTCAACGGTTGCTCGGCTTTGTAAGCGGTAGCATGGGTCTATTGTTAACTTGCAAATAAATGGGGTGCTTGGAAGTTTGTTGGGTAAGTTTATTGTTCCTTCCAAAACTTTACATTATCCTTAGTGCAAAAACATTCCCCGATGTTTAAAATAAGATGCTTGATATTTAGCTTGTACAATAAGATTGGCAGATAGTTGGAAATCTTCGGATATCCGGAACCGAAAATTTCGGATAACCGGCCTCTTTTTAATCGTTATTGTACAAATAATAATAAAATGTTAATGTTTGCTTTCATATATAGGGCCAGAGCTATATCCAGGGATATCCCCATTTTTAATTAACAAACAATTTCTTTTTCACCACGACAGAGTTCTTCATAAGCTTTACGGTATGCAGGAAATAAATTAGAAGCATTATTCGTTCTTGTAATATTTAATGGAGGTATATTTATACGGAAATCTTCTTTAGCAACTCCATTATCCAGTAATTCTTGTTCAATTAATTTTGAATTATTTGTTGCATTTGGATATAAAGGATCTTTTTTAAGGGAAAATATTTTTTCTAAAATTTAATTTTTATCAATTACCTAATTCAATTAATTTATCATTAATAATTAAAGCTCTCTTTAAATTTCCTTGTTTATATAAAGAAATTGACCAAATATTTAAAATATCAGTTTTATTTTGTGTAAATTCTTTTTGTGAATAATATCGTTCATTTGCTTCTTCCATCCATAATATTGAGTGATAATAATCCTTTTTAATAATATTATAATTACAAATTAAACGCCTATTTGTTCCCGAATTGAAATCGGGGAGGGGATTTATCTGATCGACTTTCAGGCTTCGAGTTGGGGTTTTTGGCATCGGGTGTGGATTGGGGGTGGCCCTTCCAGGGGTGGTCATGATTTTATCGTCTGATATCTCCCAGTTAAAAAGCCCTACAAACTAAATTAATAATTATGGTTGGTATCAGTAGGAGAGTGTTTTCTTAAATGTCTACAATTCCTCACATTAGCGCCGTAGGCGTTTTGATTTTTAAGGCTAATAAGCAGTGGGTGGTATTGGACATTAAGTGGCTTTTTTATCAACAAATCCTCTTACTTTAGTTTTAATTTCCAAGTTTTTGATGGTTTTTACGAACCTAGTAGAAATTCCCTTACTCAGAAATTTCCATTTTAGCTTCGTAGACGAAATTTTTATGATTTTTAAAGCTAAGAAAATTTTAACCTTATCATTATATGCAGCCAAACCTATTTCATAACAATCTTTAGCTGAAATAAATTTTATATAATTTAATAATCAAAAAATCTAACCATCCATTTGTTTGTTTATATTAACATCCTCAACAATTCCATTAGCCAAATCTTTAGTTTTTAAATGGTAAGTATCTTGTAAACGAAATAATCCTTGAATTGCTCCATTTAAATCATCCTTTTTTAGAAAAATATTTTTTAATATAAGGGAGATTGCAGGAAAAATAAAGGTACTTATCCGTTAAACACCTAAGAATTGAGTGACAGCCGATGCTGATCCGCTATAACTTTTTGAATTTGATCCATTAAATTTGAATTTTATATCATTCGAAAGCCTTCGATAAACAGTATCTTTTTTACAAGTTGATGAATCAGATCTGATCACTTGTTAACGGCTTGAATTATCGCGTTATAACTTTAATGAGTGATAGATTTGATCTGCCCAATCACAAAAAAGATATCGATTATCGACGGCTTCGAATGAACATCCAAATGGGATCTGGCCCAAAAAAGTTATAGCAAGCTGGCCCTCAATTTGTGGGTAGCTAACGGATTTTCCTCTATAAAAAATCCCACCTCATTAGGAAAACGAGTTTCTCTTTGTTTTGAAATATTTTTTAAATAATTTTCAGCCAAATCTGATTGAATTTCTTTCTTAATTTCTTTCCAAGTTTTTGTTAATTTTTTGATTACTCTAAGAGCAATTAAAGGATTCAAAACACTTTTTGGTTCCAATTCAAATAATTCACTTTTGTCTTTTGAATATTTATTTGCAATACTAAAATTATTTAAAAATTTATTAGTTAATTATCTCTTTATAAAATGTTTATTATTGAAAATCACATAAATTTCACCATCACAGGTTACCTTATCCTATAACCTGTTCCTTTTCAGCTCGAAACTTAACCCTTGAAGTTTTCTATTCCAAATCTACACCCGAACCCCGAGTTGACTTTTTTCGTAGATTAATTTTTATAAAATGGGGCAGATATTAAGGGGGTCAGAGAATAGTTAAAAAGAAACCCCATTATACCCCAATTCTTCAACATCTTCCAAATCACTTTATATCAATGAGCCTTCTGAAAATCCAAACGTAAGTATTTTGCACTCTTAACTCGACCCGACATTTTACTCAATATGTGACATCCATGTTCCCTACCCAGTCCCCACATATCACCTTCAATTAAGGTTATATCTTCATTTAAAGATATTATACAGCTTTTTACTATGGTAGCTCCTTGTTCTTACGTGGTTGAAAGTTGCTAGGAAGAGCATGTCGGGGTTCGTGGTCGGGTTTACTTTTGGGTCTGGGTTCGGGAGACGGGGAACTACCCTACTTTTTACTCTTAATTAGAGATTATTAATATCACCTCTATAAATTTAAATATTAATTTAATTATAAAATACCTTTTTAAATTTTCCAAACGTTTATTTTCCAATAAAATATAATTTTCTATAATTTTTGGAATTTCTTTTTCTACATGTACTAATTGTTGTAATTCTGCAGAAGATGTAAATAAATCTTGGGAATTAATTATTTTAATTAAAATAAATAAATTAATTAAATAAAAATACATATTTAATTTTATATGAATCTTATTTTAATTTTATGAATAAAATTATGTGTTGTCTTTTACTTCTTTTAAAGCCCCTTACTCCTTTACTAAAAAAATATAAAATAAATGAATATAAAAATTTATTTGTGTGTTGGATTTTTAATTTTTTTAAATTTATAATAATTTTTGCTCATATTTTTGGTACTACGTATTTAGAAAAATAAAATTTTAAGAAGATTTTTATAAGATACAATGAACTTTAATATAAATCCATTACCGAGTTTTTCAAAACTGACAGAGATTTTATAACAAAATCCTAATTCCTGAATATCAAAACCTTCTACAAATTTTTATAATCGACTCACTACAACTAGGAGACTAAAAACTAACTTTAAATTCTTCCACAAAATTCTGCATGGTAAAATAAAAATAAATCCGAAAGAAACTAGGTATTCTGTCTCGAGCAACACCTAATACCTATAATCAATTCCAAAATACCTACATATTTTCAAAACGCTTCTTGATCATATTTTTGATCAGATCCTACTCCAATAACATACATACTACCTATATTTGCTTTAATTTAATTTTCCACTTGTTTTAATTAATTTAAAATTTTCATATTTTCACTTTTCCAAGTGGCAAATAAAATTAAAAAAATACTTTAATATTTCAAAATTTTAAATATTGATTTACTTTCGCAACTTTAATATTTATTTTTTATTTTTTTAATTTTTACATTTATTGTTGGCTTTACCAAACTATTCTCTGTAAATATTTACATATTTTTCTTAACTTTTAATCGTAAAATTAAGTAATAAAAATGTATATTTTTTAGACAATTTTTATTTGAAAATATTTTTAATAAAAATCATCCAACACATTATTCTTTATTTTTGCAACTTTAAATAATTTTTTAAAGATTTTACGTGGAAAAAGTACATTCTATCAAAAATAATTCATCTTCCAAAGGGCATTTATTAGAAGGAATGGCCCCAGCTGGAGCGGACCATTGTATTTTTCGAAGAATACAATTTTGAAATTTGAGAATTTTTTTACTTGCAAATCCAATTGCCTCGAGCTTTGGATGAAAGGAAAACTGCATAAAAGTGAAAGGAAAACTTCAGGAATTGAATGTGAAGTCGAATGATTCTTTTTTTTAACGGGTTGAATAATTAAGAAGTTTGAATAATTTAAATTTTTACCGGGTTCGAGTGATTAGGAGGATTTCGAAAAATCATGCGAGATATCTTTTAATTTCTAAGTATTGTAAGGAAGAGAAAGACATGTTAGACATGTACAACCTCGAAAAACTATTATCTAGCTCTAAAATTTAACGATTCATAATTTTGACTTTTTTCGTTTCGTTTTCGTTTCGTACATTGATGATTTTATTTTTTTCGTTTTCGTTTCGTTGAGCGCAAAATTTCATTTTCGCCCAGCTCTGGTTCCGGTAGCTCAGTTGGTAGAGCACCTGTACGTGGTGAGCGAAAGCGCCTAGCAATAACTGCCAAGAGGTCGCAAAATCGAAGCCTGCCAGGGATTAAACTTTTCCCTCGCTCTTACTGTATTAAGATAGAGTTAAAATTAAGAGGGATATTGATAATTAAAGAGAGTAGGGATTATGATGGATACTGTGTATTAGATATATCGGGGATTAAAAAGATATGGAGGTGATATTGAAGGATTTGTAAGGATAAAGAGGAATCAAGATGATTTGGAGGAAAATTGTTTGACTGAGGAAATCTAAAAAATTAAAATTAAGAATAGATAGATTATTTACTCATAAAATAACTGTTATTTCAGGAGAGTTATTATTGTTGCACTTTAATAACGAGTCCAAAACATTGATTCAAGGTATTTGGATGTCCTCAATCAAACAATTTTTTAGATTTTTCTTCGATGAATTTATTGTAAAAATAATAATAGAGAATAGTTTTATCAGGTTAATATTTTTATGAAATTTACATTAATTTTTGATATTTCTTGGGGTTGTTTTATTCTTTATCTTTTATTGGATTAATTTTTATTCTTCATACATATTCACCTTCAATTACTTAATTTACTTTGTATCCTCACTCCCATCTGTTACACCATCACAACTGACAAATGTTAATGTAGCATTTTGAACGCTTCCTACAGACAAACTTTCGAGCTTCTCAAACGCAGGTTGAGACAATTTAGCCTGTGTTGCTGAACACTCAAAGCAGACATCTCTGACAGGGACTGTGATGCTTAAAATTAAACTTACAAAAAAATATTTTCTATAAAATTCTACCATTTCCCGTTGTAATCAACTTTAAGACAAACGTGGCAGAGTGGATCATCAGGTTTATTTACATCTGTGCGCCATTGTTTATCGCTAATAGCAACTAACAAATCATTTTCTGCGTCAGTATCTTTTGGTACACAAAAAGCAAAGTGTAGTTCATTATAGAAACTTAAAGAGCCTGTAAATGGCTCGTTTAACTGCCATCCAAGGATTGGTGAGATAATTATTATCAGAATAATGGAAAATAAATAATGAACCATAGTTTTTGGTTATCTTGAATTTCTTTACACATTTTTTCTTCCTCAAAAGTTGCATAATAGTTAAACTTTTTTCATGGTCAGACATCCCCAAAAAAGTTAACTTTTTAAACTTTTTTCTATCATATCTGGGCAAGCCTAATTATGTATTTTTATAAAAATTATCATTGAACATTAAGGACAGTCGTCTGTCTCTACATATTTTCTGTCCATTTTGCACTTTTTATCAAAGAAAGGAAGTTCTAAATTATTTCGAGTTATTTAATGATAATAGAAAATTTAATTTATAACTGATCAAACATTTTTGTCTCATGATGCTTTTATCTCCTTTCAAAATTATTAGATTGTTGTCGTGGAATAAATTTCTCTTCCTTATTGTTATTATTTTTTAATTTCCTTATTTTGAATTCAATTTCAATTTAATTTTAATAATTCTTTTTAACAATAAACATTTATTATTCTATATAAATACTTTGGAGTTTACTTAGCTATAATTTAAAAATAACTTACTCAATTAAATATTTTTTTAGATTTTTATTACATTCCTTAAAAATAACCAACTTAAAATCTCTAATAGAATAGCCGGCCATTCTATTTTACAATAATCCTCAAAAGGGTCATTGTATTAGAGGGGGCCATTCAGCTGGAGAGGGCTATTGTATTTTTCCACAAATTTTTAAATATGAAAAATTTTCGACCTAACAAATTCAAATTTTTTAGCTTTGGTTTTAGATAGTGAAAGGAAAACTGTAGAAATCAAATTTGAAGTCGATTTATATATCAAGATGATTGTGAAGTGATATCGAGGGATATATCGAGGATAGAACTTATCTCTGCAAATCACCTAATATTCGCAATATTACACAAAATCTCCCTTTAATCTTAAAAATCTGCCTATCTCCAACCGTCCTAATTCTTTTAATACCTTTACACCAAATACCTAGTATCGATGCTTTGGGCTAAAAATTAAAGTGTATTGATAATTATGTACACGAAATAATCCTGTAATAATTTATCATTTTCCTTTTTAAACCTTTTTTATCACATCTGATAAGCCTAAAAATAAAAATTATCATTGAAAATAAAGGACAGTCGTCTCCACATATTTTCTGTCCATTATGCACTTTTTGTCAAAGAAAGGAAGTTCAAGACTACTTAAGGCTATTTTATGATAATAGAAAATTTCACTTAATTTCAACTGAACAAACATTTAATCTCTTGTTGCTTTTATCTCCATTCAAAATTATTAGATTGTTGTCGTGGAATAAATTTCTCTTCCTTATTGTTATTTTACTTAAAAATAATTTTTTTATTTTATTTTTTGTTTTCAATTTCATTTTATTTTCAATTTTTCCTTTTAACAATAAAAAATTATTTTATATACTTTGAAGTTTACTTAGCTATAATTTAAAAATAACTTCCTCAATAAAATTTTTTTACATTTTTATTTAATAAATTAGGTAATTTTAAAAATAATATATTATGTATACATATATGTTACAGTTCAAATTAAATTTGGACTGAAATTGAATTCGGATTGTGACATATAGGGGGTACAGCCCAAGTAGCGCAAAGCCATAACTTACTTTAAGATTGCCGAATCCTACCAAATTTAGGATTAAACAATTTCTCTCATCGAGCTAAATAGAAAAAATTCTCTTATTCGACAAAATTACATAGGCCATAATTGTTTAATGACAGAAATACCGTAACTTTTCTGAAATACGCCACTCCTCTTTAACATATTCACTTAAGAAAGGGGTTAAAAATTTTCATAGGAAATCCACGTCAGTCCGTTAAGTTTAATTGATATCCTTGCTTGCCATTATTCTCTTATTCGATTCCATTCAAAAAGCAATTGTTGTATTCTGGATTAGTATAAAAGCACAAATTCAATGTTATACTCATTCCATTGTTATCCCAACAACTCGTCAAACTCACTTCTGTCATGGGGAAAAAACACAAGAAGCACTACAGCATCAATACCAACAGCACTCAACAATCAAAATGTACTCCATGTGTAGAAATAGGAATAGGTGGAGGAAGTGCTAGTTCGGAATCTGCAGAGTCTAATTCGCCGCCGCAGCATCAAGTAGTGGATATTCCTGACCAAAATACAAATGTTCTTGGCCAATTTCCGCAACAGGTGGTTTTTCATAAATGAAGGCAATATTATCAGTAGAGATCGGCCTGGGTCAGGACCAGGGCCTGGGTTTTACCTTCACTCAGAGTCCTGGTCCGGGCATTTTTTGACCTTCTTGGGCTTCTCCTGGGCCTGGGTTTTCCTGGACTACAGGTCCAGGATCCAGTCCAGATCAACAAATCAAACCCCAGAGTCCAGGAACAGGTCCAGACTTTTCAAAATTTCCGATCTCTAATTGTCAGTTTCTTTTTAGGTGTATTGCCCTACATGTGACCAACAAGTTCTTACTCGAACCAAACACGTTTCTGGTGTGCTTACTTGTGTGCTAGTCTTTCTTCTGCTGTTCTGCTGGTAGAACCTTCAAAAATTTAAAATTTCAAAAATTTCTTTTCAGTTGCTGCTGTGGTTGTTGTCTAGTCCCTCTATGCCTCGACGCGTGCAAAGACGTTGAGCATCGTTGTAGTCAGTGCAATACATATATCGGAACGTTTGAGCGCACTATGCAGTGCGATGGTAAAGGAGCCGACGTGAAAAGTCGTGGACCTGCAAAATCTCAAAGTCGATCTGGAAACTCTTCCAAGAAACCTAAAAAATCTCTGAGTCAACCTAAAGTGAAGATCGTTGCTAATTGTGGTGTTGTGCATCAAATTTAGATTGTAGGAGAAAGAGGAAAGATGATCAAGTAAATAGGATATGTAATTTCGATATTATTTCAAATATTGTGTGTTATATGTATATAAATTGTATTCTTGTAAATGTATTACCTCATCTTTTTTGTTACTGTTTAAATCAGGGTTTCGATATCTGCGGATTTTTCCTCATTTTGTGGTTTTTTGATGAGGCGATGAGGATTCTTGTAGTTAGGATAAAATGTAATTATTTTACGCTTTAACCTTCCAAATTCCTCAAAATTTTTGCCTGAGGCGCTTAAAACGTAAGATTTTTGGCTCAAAGATTTTCCAATATTTTTTTTAAATTTTAATTAAATTTTTGTGTTTGATAATTTTTGCGGATTTTTGATCACAAATGCGGATTTTTAAAAATTCGAGATCGAAACTCTGGTTTAAATGCCATAGTAGGTACCAGTGATGGTTCGGAATTCCGATTTCCGACGGGGTTTTCCTTCCGATTTCCGAAAAAAATTCTGATTTCCGAGTTCCGACTTTTGAGCCAGTTCCGATTTCCGGCCCTTCCGATTTCCGACACCTCTGACTGTTCCGACCCACCTATCAAAATGACATAACTTTTTACAGATACAGACGAAAATCGAGGATTCGGTTTTATAAAAAAAATAAAGTTTATGACAGCGAACCCAAACAATTAAAAAATGTTTCTCATTTAATTTTTCACTATTCAACATGTACTTTATCGTAAATTTTCTGTTTTTTATTTACTGAAATTAAATATCTCGTTATTCGAATCATCCATTCTTTCAACTTCTCTAGTTATTCCTTCCTTGTCTAAATAAAATTCATAAATCCCTTCATTTAGATATGGTTTAATTGAAGCAATTAAGTCATACATTATACAATCAATTGACATCCATTCATTATGAACACTCATTTGACCATCTTCAATATCATCAATTTCTATTTTAGTTACGAAAATTGATAGGGAACGTCTTAAATTTTCTAACATTTTTTTCTCCACAACATCCATTTTCTTGAAATTTTTGAACACACATTTTTCCTCATTTTCCTTTCCAATTTTAACGTAGAATTGAATAAAGCCGGCATTGGATGGATTCGCAATAATTACAAAATAATTGCCCGTATTTTCAAATTTTACGCAAATTTCAATGTGAGAATATTCCATTTCCCTTCGATATTTATTACTAGTTAAGGCAAATGGCTCTATTAAATTAATTTGTCTGAACTTTTCTCCTTTTAAAATTTTCCTAGTTCCTTCCAAATTCAAAAAACATATTAATCTTGACAATTTATAATTGCTTTGTACTTTAGTTTCTAATCTTGTTTTCACTCCGTTTATGTCTATATATTTAAATTTATAAAAATAAGTACTTGGAATTTCTTCAACTGACAGTTGATTTGCGTCCAATTCGATTTGTGCTTTAAATATAGGTAGCAATGTCATTAATTTCTAAAAAATAATACATACTAGAGATAGGAAAAGGTCGCTTTAGTATAGGCCCACCGATATCGGAAATCGTAGTATATACCATTCGATTCGTCTCACCGAGCTGAGTTCAAATTAGAGTTGGACGATATCGATATTTTAGGAGAAAACCGATATCGATATTGGTCGATATTGACATGGTCGAGATCGATATCGATATGCAAGTTTTGAGTCGATATCGAGATCGATATTCGATATTAACCAATATTTAAAAAAATTTTTTATTACCCCTCAAATCCAGAAAATTCGTTGAAATAATAATACTAACCTTAATACTAACGAGAACAGAGAAAAATGTTTAACAAAAAATCCCGGAACTTCTGGTCTACCGGAACCGGAACTACCGGCGCAACACTCCAAAAATCTTCTTTTTTTAGCGCCTTGAAATTTTTGGAAGATACTTAACCCGAAAATCTTCACTGCCTAAATCGTATACTGGAGAAATCACACTGCACCATGCGAATCCCATATTCGAAATACACCTTATCCGGATCCAATACGAACTGAAATCCACGGAGACCAGGACCCTGACTCAAAATCTTCGCTTGATATCCATTCTAATCTTCCCAAATCCCATGTATCATTTGTTACACCTAAATAGTTTATTTCGGATTTTTATCTCAACCCGTGACGATCCTAGAGGATGATAAATCCTACTTACAGCGACGATCATACTTACAGCGATCATACTTTCAGTGACGATCCTACTTACAGCGGTGCAAGCAAATTTTTGATAATTTCGTAAGGCCAAGAAGCTCGATATCCCCCATTTAAAATATCCGCCATATTTCCAGATCTAGGGATTAGGAAAAGTTAAGGCAATTCCTAAAGTTAAGGTTTTTTCTTTCTTTTACAGCGCCGCAGGCGAAAATTTTTATATTTTGGAAGGGCAAGTGGCCAGATTTCTTCCATTTCTTAGAAAAAAAAGCAATCTTTAGGGGTGTAAAGTTAATATCGATATCGGTCGATATTTGGGTCGATATATCGGTATCGATCTCGAGATCGATATCTATAAAACCGATATCGATATTGGAAAAAGACCGATATTCGAGACCGATATATCGATATCGATCTCGACTTGTCCAACTCTAGTTCAAATATGCAAGAATTTTCTGCGGGAGAGAAAAACTCGCAGAGATACAGACCCCCGAAAATCGAAAAACCATAGGTGGGACCAAGCACTTTTTTGGGGTGAAAAATTCGAATATGCAAATGACGCTCATTCGAAAGAGCTCGTCGAGCTGAGTCGAATGACACCAAAATCAACTCGATTGGATGAACAAAGTTATGACCAACGGAATCTTCGCTGAAAAAACTGTTTTTGTGGTCTTCGCTACACGATGGCCGTGCTTCGCTGCGGTCGTGCTCGCTTCGCTCGCGGCGACTGTAACGAAGCGGCGGCCGTCGTTCCGCTCGACATGCCCGGCTTCCTCCGCAGCGGCGAAAATTTTTTCCGCGGAGACCTTGTGGGAGGGGTAAAAACAAACGGAACTCTAAAAACCACTATATATATATTCCAAAATTCATCCACAATAAAAATAATTTAAAATTATTAACCGTTTTAATATTTATATTATTGTTATTCACATATTTTACCCAAACTGTTAATCCCCATCTGTATTCTCCATAACGATCATTCACAATTATCACAAATTTGTTCCTATCTTCGCCTGTATTAACAACCTTTATAATGTTTGGAGGAATATCGAAATTGTAAAATTCTGGATTTACAAAAATTTTATCGCCTAAATTTTTTTCATTAACTTCAAGTAAAATTTCAATTTTATAATTTACTCTTTCTTCCTCTACTTCATACAATTCCATTCTCAATAATTTTATTTTAGGACTATTATCCTCGTTTTTGTTATTTTCTGTGGATTCAACCAAAATTCGTTGATTATTTTTATAATCAGAAAAACAAAAAGTAAATATTAAAAATAATATTTGATTAAAAAATAAAAATTTAATTAAAAACATTTGACAAAAAATTATTTTTTTAATTTTGTTTAATGAAAAAATTTTTTTTAATTATTTAAAGCTTAATGAAAGGTCTGTTTTATAAGTGACTTTTTTTTGACCTTTAGTAATAATATTGAGAAATATATTTTTCTTTGAGGCAGGCCGAAACTTGCGGACCGACTTTTGCGGACCGAAACTTGCGGACCGACTTTTGCGGACCGAAACTTGCGGACCGACTTTTGCGGACCGAAACTTGCGGACCGACTTTTGCGGACCGAAACTTGCGGACCGACTTTTGCGGACCGAAACTTGCGGACCGACTTTTGCGGACCGAAACTTGCGGACCGACTTTTGCGGACCGAAACTTGCGGACCGACTTTTGCGGACCGAAACTTGCGGACCGACTTTTGCGGACCGAAACTTGCGGACCGACTTTTGCGGACCGAAACTTGCGGACCCGACGAATGTCTCAAAACATAGCTCATTCAAAAGAGCTCGACGAGCTGAGTCGAATATTATCAAAATCATCGTGATTGTACAAGCTTGGACAAAGTTACGATAGAAAAACAAAAAACCTAAACCTATGGTCCGCAAAAGTCGGTCCGCAAGTTTCGCACTACCGAAAAGGGCAACTCGAGTCTAATTATATTGAAATAATTGTTTTTAATTTAGCTATGTTAATGTTTTTTCATGTGAATTTAATCAACTTTTTTTACTGCCTAGCATTTAATTGAGAAATATTTTTTTCTTTAATTAAATTCATGTGAAAAATAGCACATTAACTCAAATTAAAAACAATTATTTCAATATAATTAGACTCGAGTTTTGCCAAATATTTTTGCACTTTTTGTTTACAAAAAGTGCACTTTTCATATGATGTAATTTTATGATTGCGGCATTTCTTTTATTTTATTTTAAAATAAAAATGATTAAACTTTAAGTTTAAATGAATTTAACTATGACCTTATATTTTTTTAAATATAGTTCTATCTAGAGGTTATGGAATTGTTAAATGTTAACTTGATTATGTTTTTGCTTAGAACAGAAAAACAATTATTGTAAAAAAGCGTCTGATCTATAGAACATTTCTTCAAAAGCGTTATTCCTGATTGGATATCAATTTTGCTGCATTGGCGAGGGTTTTTTTAATATTTGTGCAAAATTGTGAGCACTAAAAAAATTTTAAGTCCGTGATTAGAATTAAGAACAGGAATTTTAAGAAGGTTCCTGAGCTCAGAGAGGTTCCCGAAATATGTGTATAAAAATGACAGGAGGGCTATGTTCTCATATAGACGGCTAGTAGTTCATTAACTTGAGGGGGGGTATGTCTCCGGAAACTTATAGCCTCTGAATTTGCTCAGTTTTGACTGCCCTGCTCCGAATCCAGAGGTTTTCTTTGCTTCAATCTTTTTTGTTTAATTAACCACAACTAAATAATTTATGTATTAATGATCTTACTTATTTAAATGATCATATTTTTTCAACACCTCCAATATGTTCATTAAAAATAGATCATGATAAAAAACGGAACAGTAAACACCAGCAATAATGACATTATTCTACAAATTATTTATTTATATAATAAATTTAGATAAAAATTTAAAATATGGGTAAGGAAAAATATTTTATAAAAAATTTCTATTCAATCGCATAATATGAGCTTTCTGAAATAGCCAACTGCAATAAGAAAATAATTATTTTTTTAATAAAATATGTATTTTTACCATAATTTTCGAAAACATTTTTTGTTTATTAGAATAAGCAGGCAAATCTAAACGATTAAAACATGTATGGGCGCGAGGGAGACTTTCCTAAATAAATTTTTTTATTTTAATTTTCTATCAAAATTTCAAACTTCATTTCCCCAACGTTCAATACAAAAAGGTTTCAACCCATTTGAACCTCTCAATCCTTTAAATCCTTCAAAGGGAACACTGGCACTTCCAGTTACAAATTGTAAAAGTTTAAGCCTGTCAGCATTACACATTTGTCTAACACATTGCCAAAACCAACGAATAATTACCTTAAAGTAAAAATAATTTTTAAAACAATTTTCTATAAATCATAAATTGTGCAATTCTTTCCAACCCAAAAAATCACTATTATGTTCCCCTTGATTTATGAAATTTCAGGGGATTTTGTGTATCATGGATGGGCCCTTCCACATTATTAAAAATTGAAGACAGAAGGCGAAAAAAACAAAAGAAAACAAAAACGGAAGTCGAAAGACGTAGGGCCAAAGAAGCGAAAGTGGGAGGAGGACGAAAGCTATCACATCCCTGATATGTTGTATTTACATATGTACAAAGGATCGGGAATTCCCGACGTTTTTTGGGGCAGGATCGCGCATTCTCGAAATCATGAATTTAATTTTTTGTCGGCAAGATCCCTGATGTGTACATACCGTATTTTCTCTAGTAATCCCCCAGGGGGATTATTGTTTCAACCCATTTCTAGAGTGGGGAATTAATAGAGACTGGGGAATTAATAAAGGACTGGGGGATTATTAGAGTAAATACGGTATATTTAAATTAAAACTTCTGAGAAGCGGGATAAAGTCTGATTTTGATTTAAAAAATTTATTAATTACATGATTTTCTCTATATCCTCCCTTATAAACAGTATTTTTCTCCCAATCCTCAATATCAATAAAAATATTCCCAGAAATTGCAAATTCCAACTGTTCAGCGTCAAAAACAGTTAATAATGATTGGTCAATTACCTAAAATTATTTTTAAAAATTTTCAAAAAATTTTTCTGACCGCGTTTAATCCAAATAGGAGAGCTTTTAATTGGTCTCGAATACCCCTTTCAACACTTAAAATTTTTAATTTCAAAATAATTAAAATAAATTAACCGCCATAAAATAATTAATTCAATAAATTTCTTTTTGTTTTCATTATTTACAAATATATTTTTGCCGTTTGGAAGTAATTCGAAATCAGAGATCTTTTAAAAAAGTATTAATAAATTTAAAAATTGATTTTTTAAAAACAAAATTTAGGCTTAAATCGGTATTCAAAAGAAAATTTAAAGACCGGTTAGGTCATCAGTTTATCATCAGGTCTGGTTGATATGGCAAAAACCCTACTTCTGAAAGCTACCCCAATGCCATTCAAACTTTTGCTTTATTCTTGGATATTTAGACTAATGTACTAAATATTGCTTTATACTTACTTTAAGACAGGAGTTAGTTACTCTTGAAACTTAACTTATTGACAACTTAACTCACATAATTTACTCCTTCCTTTATTCGTGAAAATAAATTATTATAAATTTATTTTTTAGGGTGAAAAGAAAGTTGAGGTCCAATAACATTAAGAATTATCCTCAAACTCGTCTCCTCCGATAAAATAAATTTTAAGGGTTAAACGAAATATTTTTTAAATCTAAAAAAGCTCTCTACTTTCGATACCCAACAAAAATAAAATTTTGTTTCTGAGAAAACTTTAAAAAAATTTTTTTATTAAAATTAAACTACTTCTCCAGCCACTTCTTCTGTTACACAAAAATTTAATTCTAAATTTTCAACATTTACAGAATTTTTGTTTATCCAATTGAGAGAATTAAATAATTCATTATCCGTTTCTAAAAGATCGTTTAATTCTAAAGGGCTAAAAAATTCAAAAAAAAAATTTTATTTTTAAATAATTAAAAAAACATTTTTGCCAAAATTTTATAAAAAGGTTTTGTAAAGAAACAATCCAAAAGGCAACGATGCTTTAAAAATTGAAAAACAAAATTTTTTTTTGAAAAACGTTAAAATCATAGAAGATACCAATAAAGCTAATCCCAACACTCTACCACACAATTCCATCCAACTAAGATAATTATCAATAAATTTGGACATTGGGCTGATCTATATTTAAGTGATATTTTTTTAATTTTAATATTAGGATTTAATTTTTAAAAATTTTTAAAACCTAAAATTTCTGGTTTTTTGAGCAAAAATCAAAAAAATTTTATTAAAGAAAATCGGTGGTTACTAATTGCATGTACTCAATTGGGATAAGAAAAAACATATGAAACATCTCTTCCCTTAGATGTTCCATCTAGTAGTCAATCAACTTAGAAAAGCTGGACATAAACTAGAGAGTGTCAAAAATCCACTGCTCAATAAGGTTGACGGATCCGGATTCGAAAAAAGGCAGGATATCCGGAAATTTACAGTTAGGATACTGGATCCGGATATCCAAAGATTTCCAACTATCCGCCAACTTCACTGCTCAAATAGTTATACTAGGCAATTTTGTTTGAATCTTTCGAACGTAATTGAGAGAAGGTTTAAGAATATACGGTAAATATCACTTCAGTTTAACTTTTAACAAAAGTAGTTTTATTAGTTTAGTTATTTAGTTTTATTAGTTAGCTATTTAAATAATTAATTTACTTGTATTCTATTAGAATTAATACTAGTATATTCAAAAAGACCATTTTTTGGATTAAAAAGTTGTTTTGATAAAAGGAAAAATAATTCTTTTGAAGGGCCCCCATAATCTAAACAATCCTCTTCTGCAAAATTTACCTAAAAAATTTAAAATGAAAGATTTTCAAAAATTAATTATCAACCATTAATTGATATGTTCGTAATTTTGTTGGACTTAAACAAAGAATTTTTTGGAAAGCATCTTCCATCAAGTTATCTCTTCTTAAACGAAACCTATAATAATTTAAATGAATTAATTTCTCCTCCAATTAATTCTCTCAAAAATATTTAGCCAAATCATATCTGTTACATTCAACTTGTTCCAGCTTACCCACGCGTATCTCATTGACTCGGATTTTCGGGGAGAAATGTTGATATATGTCAAACTGAATTAAGCTTTCGAATGATATATAAAACATGTAACAAAAGACCATTTTTTGGATTAGGGCTGGAGAAGCCCGGAGTCTTCGGATATCTGGATCGGAACTCTTATCTGAAACAAAATCTCGGAATATCCATTTTTTCGGATAAGGATATCCAGGATCGTCAACCGTTCTATTAAAGACCTAACACTGTTTTGAGCTCAATCCCAATTACATAAATAATAACCACAATAAATTAGAAATTACCTCAATCGGTTTTGGCTTTTTGCATAACCCAATTGTTTCAGCTTTTCATGAAAACTTTCTATAACCTTTAAAAATCTTTCATTTAAATTCTTTTCATCATTTTCATTTTGCTCTTCATTATTTTTCAATATTTTATCATTTAATTGATCTAATAGACTTAGTGCTCGAGCTACGTCAACATCGTTAGCATAGCGCAGTAATGCTCTATCTCCCGAATTAGCGATTAATCGAAGTTTGGTTTTTATCTATAAAAATTATTTTTAAGGGGTTTTTAGGGTTATAGTTAGGGTATAAAATATTTATTAACTTTTTGAGCCATTTGAGGATTGTAATGCTCATTTAATACTTTTTCAAGTTGACCTAAAACAGTTTCATCAAAAGACAGCCGATCATTATTTATTTGTTGAGAGCGTCTTTGATTTTGTATTCTCGGGGAATTTGTTATATTGTTTCCAAAAAAGCTTGTTGTTGTTGTAGTATTTTTACTGTATATTATAAAATTATTTAATAAAATTAAATAGTAGGATCTCATTTTTAAATAATCCCCTTGGGACTGAAAAAATTGTGTCTTATAGAGGTGTTTCTTAAACAAGCCTTCCCCATTCAATCTAAGCAAATTATGTAGGGGAACCTGGAAAATTTAATTGGTTCTCTTAGGGTTAATCCTTATCAGGAAAAAATCGACCCAGAACTCGATGATTACTAACCCACATCCCTCTTTTCCCACAACCCTCAGAGGTCGTTTGGCCTTCTAATCTCCGAGAATCTTCAATGATTTCCGATTTCCGCACCTTCGTATTACCGACCGACCAATGGTCCTATATTGAAATTATCTTTGCTGGTGTACCTACTTTAAACGTCGCAAGGGAGGCGCACTTCGGCAGGAATTTGGCTTTTCTTGTCTAGCACCTTTCTTGTAATTTAAACAAATAAATGCCAGTCTGGGATCAAAAGGTGTAATATTTTTTCCAATATGGTCCACAAAAAGTATTTGAGGCATTGGACTATTTGCTTGTTTAGTTAATTGCCATCCAGCAGGTAAGGGCTGTGTTCGATCAGTGAATGAGTTGATAAAACTTGAAAATTAAAGAATATTGAAGGTTAAGTCTGTTGGGAAATTTCGATTTCGCTCTTATGAATTTTCTGTTATAATGATTCCAATACCGGTGAGAATAAAAAAGCTAGCGATGTATTAGCTGGTATCCTTTACCCAAAAGTGCGTCGAGTTCTGAATATTAAAGGAATGATCAAAATCTGAAGCGAGTCTGAGTCTATCAAAATTCTATACGTTCGTGCTTGAGTGATCGGTCTCGATTTGCTCTACCCTCCATTACTTTATATTTCCTCTCAAAATGAAAAATAAACTTACTTTACTAATTCTCTATTTTGTTCAAATTGAGAGAATTTTTCTGGTTCTCGACGTATTCTTTGTATAATATGTTTTAAAATACGGCTTTCATTATACAATTCATAAGCAAACTTGGAAAAATAAAAAAAATATAAACTTTAACTTTAGTCGCATAAAAATAATTTCCATTCTTATAAAGTTAGGATCCAGATATCCGTATCCGAAAAATTCAATATCGAGATATTCAGTATATCTCGATTCTGACTTACATTATTTGAATGTAGAAGGCGGTTAAACAATTCCTTGCTAAGCAAAATATTTAGAGCCATTTGTTTTGGTGTTTGATGAATAGTTAAATTATTGTTAGTATTATACTTAGAAAATTCCATTGTTTGTCTGATAAAACGATTTTCGTCACAAATATTTTCACAATTTTTATTAAAATATTCAGATTCTTCAAGTGCTTCCAAAATACACTATTTGTAAAAATAAATTAAAAATATTTTCTGAAAAATTTTAGGTGAGATTTTCCATCTATGTATATCTGGGAAGGGGGGAGTAATAATTATCTGAGGGAGGAAAATTGAAAAGTAGATACGATATGTAGCTCTCATTTTAATGTCATATTTTTTGTCCCATTAGTGTGGTATAGGAACCTTTAATATCTATTGTGCCTGAATATTGAAGAAAAATAAAAAATTTACTGGAGGTGTCCAAGCTGTCTTTTGACGAATGTGGCTATAATTTTGTATTAATATTTTTAATTAAAAAATATAACAATAAACTCAATATAGAAAATTCTTCCTTGTCCATCTACTCGCATTTCCCATCCTTTAGGTAATTTGCTAAAATTATCAGAAGAGGAAGTAGAGGCGGACATTGAATTTGAGGGTGGTGAACTTTAAAAAATGAATTAAAAAATTTCTTTAAATTGATACAATAGGACATCATTATAGTGTCAAACAAGTTTGTTCGGCAAAAGTCCTGCTCGCTATCTATGTATATGTCCGCAAAGGCATATAGTAAAAATCATTTTTGCTGTATCCTCCTCCCTTGCTTTATTGCCTTTAATTGGTTGATTTTGAAGAAATGCCTTTTGCGGACATATATGTAGATGGCGAGCTGGACTTTTACCGAGTTGTTCCCCGTCTGCCCATTTTCTCCGTCCCCATTCCCCAGTGGCTCTACCCCCTTGACGGGGAACTATCCTAGCCACCACACTTGGATCTCAGACAGATTTTTTCTTGTCGAGAGGTGACACTAAAGCGAGACCCGACAACTAAATTACTTTGCTAAACACTTTTCCATTTTTGAGTTAATTTTGGTGTTATTATTGTTATCAATTGAATAATTACTTGAAGAAATAGATGAGGGTTTTTCTGTGGGTGAAGAATAAGAGGAAGTTGAAGTTAGATAATTTTTATTTAGATTGGAATATCCCAATGTTGTTAATGTTTCTGAAAAAGTAAGATACTAGGTAGTAAATTAAAAAATTTTGGTGGAGCGAATTTGTTATAAGCACATCAGTAACAAGGTCCAGGTTTCGAGTAACTCGGCACATTTATGCTGTGCAGACATACAAAATAAGATGCTGGGCTGAGATAAATGTTGCGTATCCCCACCGGCTTTCTAGATAAATTAAATATAGGTATGGAACAGGGATGTGTCGGGTCGAGAAAAAAGTCGATTCGGATTTCGGGTCGGGTTCTCAAAATTTTCAACGGGTCGAGTTTCGGGTATCGAGTAACCCGAGACATCCCTGCTATGGAAATTTTGATGTACCTATTTTCAAAATATGTACATGACCCAATAGACGTTTGGGCGATTATAAGGATTTAGTTCCGGAACAATGTGAAAATATTTTTATTGTGAAAAAAACTTTCAACTAGAAAAAAAATAAAAAAAAAGTCAAAAATGATTGATAAAAGATGATTGACATTAAAAAAATATTTTTAAACATACCAACAAGTGGTTGCTTTACCGGAGGGATAAGTTTGCACTTCACCACCATTTTTTGAAAATGGGGACGTAGTAAAAAGGCGAAATGATGGCTGAACAAGATATATTTTTATTTAAATTTTGATAAAAATATTTTTTTAACATTCGTTTGAGTTACATAAATAAAATAATGGAAAAATAAAAAAAAATTATTTGAAATCTAGACAGAATTTTTTCATGAAAATTTAAAAAATACCAATTTCCATCAACAGAAGTTCGTTCCAACATTTCTAGCTATTTAAAAATAACAAATACTAATGCAAAAAATACAGTAGAACCTAACTACAGTCGGACCCCACTTAGTCAGAAAAAACTGCTTATAATGAGGTGTTCTTTAAATTGGAAGCATTGTTTATGCAGCTCCCCTCACCTATAGTAATAGCCATCAAAGTTTAAATAACCGTATCTCAACTTAAAGTTATCTCGTACCTAGATAACTTTAACCCTCTTGAATTGAAAAATCGTTTTCAAAAAACGAAAGGTTGTAGACAAAACGCGAAACTGGCAAACATATGGTACAACGAAAGCTATGTATATAGGTTTGAGGGTATCGCCTAGAGAGCTTCCCTCATTTAACCAAATAAATTCAAAAAATGTTTATAAAATGTTTGTGTGTATATTAAAAAAATTAAACTGTGTTGCGTGTGCCTTATAATGAGGCTCGACTGTATAATTTTTTATTTTTCAGTTTAAAAATATGTAATTACGAAAGGAATATTAGCTTCTCCAATCAGTTTTCGACTGCTACTTCTAGGTGCCCAGAAAAGCTTTGATCCTCCAAAATTAATTTTTAGACGGATTTTAAGTTCAGACGACTTGTCTGCTGGGAAGAGGAAATTCTAGTAAAAATTTTCTTTAATTTTTTAAAAATCCTTAAAAAACCAAATTATTCCATTTTGCCTCCTTTGAATACTCTGTCCTGTATATTCTATTATCAGAACCAGAACAACTCAATTTAGCATAAAATAAGTGTTTTTTATTTAAATTATTTTTATTTTTGTCTGTTGAATTAGTTAAAAGGTGAATGTCTTTAAAATTAAAATTAATGAAAAAAATATAAAAAAAATAATTATTTTACCTGTAATAGCTAATTGTGCATCATTATAGACCAGAATGGGTGGGGGATTTGTAATTTTGATGGAATCAGAAATTTCATCAAAATACCTTGTAAATAAATGTGAATCTTTTATAAAATAGTCGAATTTTGGTTTTAAAGCCCCTAATTTTAGTTTTCACTTTTTGACTTCGTCTTAAATATCCGCCACTTTAGTCACGATTTTTAAAGAAATTTCAGAAATTTTGGCAGAAGTTTTTCTTAATGAAGAAATGAAAATGGAAGTAAAGTGATAATTCTATAAAGATTTAATTTTTGTTTTAAATTTCTATAATGTTATAAAAATTAATTCGTACAGAAGTTGATAAATACAAGCGCAGGTCCCATTAGAAGCGCAGTCTACGAGGAGGTTAAAAAATAGAAGTGTATGCGCTTCTATTGGGAAAATACGGTAAGTGGTACAAATGTTACTTAAAACCGAGTTTTGAATGTGATATCATAGATATGAAAATAAAAATAAAATTTCATTGATCAGAATTTATAGAAAATTATGAAAAATTACTTTAATTTAAGAGTCATCTTTTTCTATTTAGAATTTTATATTTTTTCCAGTCTTCCAAGAAAATTTTTCAAATTAATTTCTTTTGTAAGCAAATTTAATCTTCGAAATAATCCAAAAATTATAATAAATTTAAAAATAAATCTCGCAATTTGAAAATTAAAATTTTTAAAAAAATATTTCTTCAATAAACTTCAATAAATTAATTTTTGAGGAAATATCCAAAAATAAAAATATATTTAAGGAAATGCCAGTAAAATTAAAAAAAGTAGAGAAAGAGCAAAGTTGGACAAAAACAAAAATTCTTTTTTTTAACAAAACAAATCTTTTCCTTTTATTTTTAAAAAAATATAAATCTTTGACAGATGCCCTAAAATGAGTCTTTTGGGAATTGGGTAAAAGGAAAATATTGAATAAAAAAGTTATTTTTTTCTGTTACCGATATTTTTGATTCAAAGGATTTTTAAGGCTAATTTTATTTAATTAATTAACATAACACGTTAAAAGTTGTATTTAATCGAAGTGGAATAAGGTTGGCGGTTCCGTGTATCCGGGACCGAAAAAACCTCGAATATTCGGAAAATTTCGGTTCGGATACCGATCCCGGATCCGGGAATCTCCAAGGAACCGCCATCCTTAATATAGAAAAAAAAGAAAATGGCATCAGTGTCTAAAACTTTATTTTTATGTAGCTGTTTTCTATTAAAAATAATTTTATTAAAATAATTTTTAGAAAATATAAAATTGCCACTGAGCATTGACTAAAAATTTTCTTTTTTTATTTCCCCAAAATAATTAATGCATGGAACAAACACTGACCAAATTTTTTGGATTTTAAGACGTTTTTAAAATGAAGCAGGTAAATCCGTCTGCCCAAATTACCGATATTAAAAATAAATTAAAAATTAATTTTAAATAAAATATAAAAAATTTTTGTTCAAATTTGTTCGATTTCTTTATTATTTCTTAAAAACATCAAAGAAAGTTAAATTTTTTCCTTATTTTTATATTTGCACTTTTAGTCCAATGCTTACTAAAGCTCAATTTCTTACTTGTTAGTCTATACCATTTTGTGCCTATTTAATTTTTAGTCAGCTCTATATATTAAGACCACTTTTTAATAATAAATAAATATTAAAAATTCATAATTGGGGTAATAAATAAACAAAATAACCCTCTTTGCTTACTAACAATATAAAATAGTCATAAATATGGTAGGAGGGTCAAGAGAAATCTTTGGATACCCAAATTTGGAACCCATATCCGAACGAAAAATTTGCTCCTTTTCATGTTACAAATTAAGACAGACCATAATGCGAAAATACTTCTGTTACTATTGTGATATTAAATAAATTATTATTTAGAAATATTATCCCTAAGGGAGTCTTCGGATGTATAAGTGATAGTAAGTTCCAGTTTTGGTAAGCGTGGTAAGTTCCGGTTTCGGTCTTCTACGTATGATTAGACAGTAAATTTTTGTTTTGTTTGATGTTAAGTCTCCTCAATTCTCTTTACTGTTTCACAGTTTCACAAAATTCTTCGGTTAACCAAAACGTAACCGACAAACTGAACTGAAAATCTTCGGTTCAATTTGAAATCTTTAATAGTCTACATTAAAAAATTAATAATATAGTAAATTATTTAATTAGAGGGGCCAGCCCTAATTAAGAGAGATGTTGATTATGCGTGCGATGAATAGAATAGAATTGAATAGAATACCCAGAGGTAGTGCAAGCGAGCGGGGTGAATGATTATTGGTTAACCACTTGGTCAGGCTTATAGCCGACCGAACACTAGGCCATTGATTAATGAAGAACTAAGTTGGAATGAACATCAACTAAGCTGCTTTTCCTTATTTTCCTTTAGTTTAAAACACCTTCTCTCTAGGCGGGGTTTCTATCACTTTCCCAAGAATTACACCTTTAAACTTTTCATAGTTTTCAATAGTTTCTCAAGGATTACACCTTTGATCCTTACAATATGTATTCTTATCATAACTAAATTTAAGATGATAAAAATTGTTATTTCTTTATTCTATTTAATTATTCTGTTGATTATTCAAAGTGAAGCAAAATCAGTTAATGTTCGGGTGAAAATCAAAGATGATTGGGAAGGAGAAAGAGAATTTATTTATTTAAAAAACATTGTACAAACGGAGCGTTTTGTATTGAAAAAAATTGAAAAATGTAATAACCAATATGGCAGTAGCTTTAAGATTAACATAAATGAATATTTGCGTCCAATTAAACTAAACAATAAAAGAAATATTTTCAATGCTGGAATAATAGGTGAATCGAAAGATATTGCACCTGTTCAATTAAAAAAGAAAGTTTTGATCGAAATTGCTAATAGGGAAATTATTCAAAATATATTGCTGGAATTTGAAAAACGGGTATTTCATATTAAGAGAATTTAAATATTTATCCCCATAAATATTCAGTTAAACCCAGTTAAACCTCTCTTTAGTTTAACCTCTCTAAGACTTTAAAAAATTATCCAGATTTTATCCTAATTCCCTTTTAGATTCATGATTTAGTCTGATGGATAGGATAGTAACCTCGCGGTACATTGGAGCGGGACACGCCCAAGTAGGCGCGCTGCCAGGTAGGCGCAAAGCCATAACTAGCTGGAAAATTTCTGGACTTCAACAATTTTGTTACCATCTCTTTAGCTGGATGAGAGGAATCGTTTAATACCAAATTTGGTAATATTCGGAAATCTTAAAGCAAGTTATGGCTTTGCGCCTACCTGGCCACGCGCCTACTTGGGCTGTACCCCATTGGAGCGTACCTTTTATTCGCTCGACTTCTGGGGGGGGGGTGTAGGGTGCAATAAATCCTTTTGAAGTTGAAATCCATCTTTGCAAAAATATTTCTAGTTGCCATGATACATTAAAATGCGGTCGACTAGACTAAATTATCCTTATATTGAACAAATTCTGACATCCTAAGAATTTTAAACTCAGCTTTATGATATAAAGAGGCTTTAACTTTGGCCTTTATATTAACTTAACCCCCCTTAACGCAGCGTTAACTTTGCACTAATTACATAAAAAAGTTAAGGTGCTGTTAAATAATAATTTTATTGAAAAGAAGAATATTTATGAAACCTCTATTTTACACAATAGTTTAAAAGATATAAAAACGAATGAAAAAGAATCCATAAAAGATAATATAGAAAATTATAAAAACGCATTTTTATCAAGTTATTGGACGGAAATTAATTTAATTGGATATAAAATTGAATTGTTAGAAAAACAAAAAGTTGAATATCCGGAAAAATTAAAAATCAGAATTATCTACATTGGCAATAAAATAAGTATAATATAGTTTTTTTAAGCTTAACCTCTTAATTTGACTAAATAAAATAAGATTCCTAATTATTATAGGTGAAATTATTGAAGGAAATAAACGAAGTTGTTTCAATTGTGAAGTTAAACAAACTGCGGATTGGAATAGATACCTGAATGGACAATATTTGTGCCAACGTTGTGACAAATATAAACGAAAGTATGGAAAGCATAGATCGAAGAAACTGTGGTTTTATACTAAAAAGGTTTGTTTCATGGTGTTTATAAGTTAAAACTCGAGAGGTCAACGGGCCCTGGAGGTCAGATAAAACATTTGGGGGATAAAGTGGACCAAGAGTGCACTGATACACGGGATTTACGTCTTCTGTTCCTTAATCCCTCTTAATCCAAAGAAATCCATCTTAATCTTTCCAAATCCAGCTAGTCCCTTATCTCCTTTGCCTTTTTCAGTTCAATCATGTTTCGTCAGATAATGAAAAAATAAGATGTACAGTTTATTCTTTTATTCAAGTTTTGTGTTCACAAGTCGTGAGCCAAAAATTCAGGCATTATAAATGCGGCACTAAAAAGAGCATGTATATAATATTAAGTTTTTCCTGAAATTTCAAATTTTTGGTGGATTTAGTGCATGTGGGATTTAAACTATTTCTTGCAGAAGGTTTAGGGTGCAATTTTTAGTTTCGAGAAACAATTCATAATCTCTCTTAATTTATATGATTGATACGAATAAAACGGAGCGGAGACGTTATATTTAATTTCACTTAAGCATGATCGTCACTGTTATACCTGCGGTAAAGAACAATCATGTAATTGGTACCGACATTCAGAACCTGGAAATTATTTATGTCAGAATTGTTATGTAAAACAAGGTAGAATGAAGAAAATAAATAAAATTTAAAAGCAAATATATATTGTAAACTACCTATATCTGAAAATTATAAGCACCCCCCCCCCTAGTTTTTGAATAAAACAAATTTACCGGAACTTTTTTGTTTATAAGGGGTGCTTATATGTAATTATCAGACGCCCGTTTTTCGTGCAATTCCGTTTATTCCCCTACTAAAGATAGTTTTTTTCTCACTGATTGATTCTATCCTTCGAATATTAAATAGAAAGTCTTAAAAATTCTTAAAATTACAATATCTTAATTTTAGTTAAGTTTTTATTCAAAAACTAACGACAGATTCTTGATCCATTTTTCAGCGTCAACTAATGTTAAGCATTCTGACCTTTTCTATGTACTCGTATATAATTATTTCCACGTATGTATATTCAGTTTGCTCATTGTGTACATATCAGAACTGGGTCGGAATTCCAATTTCCAACTTCCGGGTTCCGGCTTGAGGCATTTCCGATTTCCGACAGTTCCGATTTCCGGCATCTTTGTCATTTCCGACACACCTCTGGTACATATGTATTTTCTGTTATATTTTAAATTAATTTTAGATATTTATTTTAACTTTGAAACTTGATCAAAAGAATTTTTTAAGGTATATCCTTTTGATTTTTTATTCTTTCTATTTTTAGTTTTGTGTGTGAATAATCCTTTTTCTACAACTGTTCATTTTAAAAATTCTTTTTTCTTCCTTCCCTTTCAAATAAATTTAAGAGAAAAAAAGAATTAAAATGAGGAACATGAATTTATCTATTTGGTGACCAAAAAATCATTTCTCTCGAAATACACCTGACGAATTTTTTATTTTTAATTTAATCGAATGTGAAATTTTTTTTTATATTTCTCTGAATTTTGATTAAAATTCTTTCAAAAATTCGTTAAAAATGAGAAAAATAATTAAATGGGCAGAGGATTTGCCTGAAACTTTGGAACCTTCAAATGAAACTGTATTGGCCATCCTCTCGAAGAAAATGGCTAGAAATGATGCGGAAAGCTTGGCAAAAATGGTTTGGGAATTTTGGCATTTGTAAAGAAGGATTAGATTTGCGGACAATTTTTGCCGACTAAAAGATCTATTTGCTAAAAGACATGTTAATCTTCGTGTTCAGACGAAGCCCTCATCCTCCACAGGTAAGGTTGTCGGATAGATGGAAATCATCAGATATCCGAAATCGGTATCCGAACGAAAATTTCCGGATATCCGGTCTTTTTTCGAATCCGTACATCTGGATCCGACAACCTTATCCATAAGGTGGGAAAGTTCCACAAGTTAAAAATTAGGTTCGACTTATAAACCCTCATTTCATTTAATAAAAATGGTCGCAAGGATAGTCCGCAAAAAATCCGTAAAATACCTTTACACCAAATTTTAAAAAAATTTTAAAATTAAATATTTTCACCCCAGTTTTAGCTAACTTATTATTTCCCAACTCTTTATGTGGATACTCGCCAGCAAAACAAAAGACGAAGATATGTATTAGCTTTTAGTTTAAAAAATGATAAATGGTTAATTTTCTTCCAGATTTTCTAAATAATTTTTCAATCAGTTTAAATGATTCCACTGAAAGATTAGTTAAAATAAGAAGGCTACTTGAGCAGGCAAAAACTGATAAAGAGGAACAAATTCAATTTATTTTTGATAAACATCCATTTATTTTGAACATTCCAACTGGCACTTTTTTAAGTTTGTTTATTTGAGATTTTGGGTAAAACTAGTGTCTATAATGAGGGGTATCTTAACTAGAAAGAATTGTTTAGGCAGCCCCACTACCCAATATCAGAGTTGCTGCCTATGTGCAACCAAACTAAAAGTAAAGCAGCTGGGCTATAGCTATTTCTCTCCTTTAGCTAGTGCAAAAGGTTAATCGGCGGCTGGGAGCGAACCAGCATCTTCAGTAGACCGGACTGATGTGTTAGCCATTACACCACGCCGCCTACTGCTCAGCTTTAGGAAATTAATAGCTATATGCTTTACATAAATAATAGTATTCAGGGCAACGCTGGACGCAACTGCGAATTGCGGATTGTGTGATACTGCGGTTTTTTGGACTTACGGACTGCAATCGCGGAAATTTTTTTCAGTTGCGTCCAGCCCTGCTTAGGGGTATTCTATAGAGAAATTCGGTTGTATGAATGTAAATAAGAACGCTTAAAAGTTTGTCTCCAAATTCATAAGCTTAGATTTTACATATTTCAAATATTTTCTCCAATTTTACAGTACCATTCCTTCTCTCCAAATCAACAAAAATCATCTATTCATTAATTCCATTGCATCAACCTGATCATCTTAGCCAACTTTTCCTTAATTGGGTATTTTCTTCACCTTCAGAACTTTTACATCCTCCCATTCAACAAATTTCTGGATATTTTGGTTCAGAAATTAGTTTATATTTTGCTTGGTTGGCACATTATACGAAATGTTTGATTGCTCCGGCATTGATAGGTAGATTAATTAAATACACAGGATCGGATCTGCATTTTACATACAATTCCCTTGACTGATAAATTCGCCTAAAATTGAGTTTGTTGATAATTTAAGAGTATTGTTTAAGTATTTTCTCACCACGTATGCTATGTATGTATTAGGCATTTTATGAAGCCAATTTTGCGTAGGCATTTTTCAAACAAATCTTGGCTCAACTCCGGCCCCCATTTAAAACGAGCCTGCTCCCTCCCATTGCCTAATTAATATTTCAAAAATTCGGTGTATTTGTATTTCTGAGTTTTGTAAATTGGCTGTTTTAAAATTTTTCAGAATCAACTGTAATTAATAATTAAATTAAAGGAACCCTAATTTATCTACAAACATCCTCAACAACAACTAAAAATTTTGGATTTTTAGCCTTCATAATATTCGCAATTTTTAATTGTTTATGGGCTATTGGATTCCTCTACAGTTGGAAAATTCAAAAACAGCACTTAATTCAAAATAAAGAGCCTTTAGACCATCAAAATAATTTCAAATTTCGACAAAATTTATTAAAAAATATTTGCCGTCCTATGGAGATTTTTTCTTTAATTTCTTTATTAATAACACTAATAATTTTATTGAGACTACAAGATTGGTCTAGAGAAAATTTTGGAAGTTCTAATTGGAAAAGTTTAGCCCCAGTTGTTTTACAAGCTTTAATTTGTATGGGTGCCGAATATATTTATAGACGTTGTGCTGAAATTGAATGGATTAGAGGGAAGAGGAAAAATGATTTTTTGTTGGTCGCGAGATTGGCTTTGTTTCAATCTATTAGTTCTTTTTGTCCTTTATTTTATATTGCGTTTTGGCTTGGCGATTGGAAACGATTACAACAAGTATTGTTTAATAAGATTGGCGGATCTGGATATCCGGATCCGGAAAAGGCCGAATATTCGGAAAATTTCAGTTCAGATACTGGAACCAGTACCCGAAGATCTTCAACTATCCGCCAACCTTATTGTTAAACCTCTTTTATAAGATACGCTTAATAATAGAGACAAAAATGTTTTAAATCAGGTAGATACCACATGGCGGGTGAAGGAGGGCTAGTAAAGCGATACCCTCTATTTGAAGTACACCCTTAATATAGACCATGGTTGCTATCTTAACAGCCCATAGGTCTTATAGTGAGATCCGATGCAAAAATTTGGATTTTAAATTCAAAAATAATTTCCATCTTTCAAGAGTTTAGCTACTTTACTCGTTACACGCCAATTTGTTCAAAATTTTACTGAAATTGGAATTCCTCTAATTTATGGCGAATTACGATTAATGCAATATGCCTTTATTCGGAATTTGGAGGCAAAGCGTAAAGTTAGTCATTGGAGGGCACATCAAGCAGCTAATAATTTTGACGAAGAAAATCCTAGTGAAGAGGAACGTCAAGCAGCATTATCAGAATATGGACGGCCTTTGGATGATTATTTGGAGATGTTTATTCAATTAGGTTAAATCACTATAAGATACACGGTTAAGAATCTTTTCCTATAATGAGGTGTTTATTAAATTGAGGGTAACTCTTAAACAGCTTTCCCATCATTCAATGCCATTCGATTTAAGAAAAGCATCTTAAATATACATGTATTTGTGGTAGCTTATAGTAAGGTCCCCAACTTTATAAAACTATTAATTCTTGGAGCTACTGAAAGTTGCAGATTGGGATATGCAAAAATAAAGCAGATTCAAAATTAAGATAAGGTTTTGTATTATCCGCAAATTAGGAGAGAAGGCCAAAGTCCGCAAGCCCAAGGTACCGCAGAGCTATAACCTCATTTTGTCGAATTCGGGCCGGTTCGCCTTAGCTCATTGTGCTGCTTCGAACCATGCCAGAGCGCCCGAATTCGATCCCTTTGAACAAAATTATAGCTCTGCAGTTTTTCTGCATTTATTAGGGCCCGATTTGGATAGTTATGAGAGTCTTAAAAAATATTTTTCATAAAATTAAAGGTTATGTACTCCTTTTTTCACCCGCTTTTCCTCTCGCACCGCTCTGTGCCTTCCTCAACAATTTATTAGAAGCTAGAGTGGATGCCTTCAAATTATGCGCACTCCATCGGAGGCCTTGGCCAACAGATGATGTTGGGGGTTGGGATGGAGTAATAAAAGTAATTTTTTAATTGTGCTAAGAGATAATTATTTTGATTTTGAAGATCATGCTAATTGCGAGTGTTTGGGTTAACTTGGGACTTATTTTGCTTCGATGTTTAACTACCGGATGAGAAATTTAATTTAATTTTTAATTTAAATTTTATTTTAAATTTTCTAAAGATTAATAGTGATTTTACATTAATTAAAATAATTTTGTAAATATTAAATCTTGGTGTCCGGCTTCAAACCAGATTTCGCCGAATTTTCCCAGAGTTTGGGTTCGCGATCTCCGAGCCCAAATTTAACCGTAATTTTTCGACCTATCTCCTAATTTTTTTCCTCCCAATCTCTCAAGTCACCTGTTATCCAGTTCATCCAGGAATCCGATTAAATTCTGGCGGACTACGGAGGTTATTTTTAACTGATTAAAACAAGATAGGATTAAATCCGGCCGGATCTGGTCAGGCATGAATGTGAAATACAGAATCCGATTTTCGGACCCTGAAAAGTGATTTTTCGCTCCCTAATAATTATTTATATTGTTTATTCGGTTCAAATATTAAAATTTAAATATTTAAAATTTAATTATGTTAATCACAAATATTTTTTTTAGAAATTTCCATTTTCATTCACAATATAATCCCTCTTTACAATATGGAGATATATTTGGATATTTTTTAGGTTCTGGACCTCCTAAATCACCAACATAACGTTCTTGTATTGAAGGATCTAAACCACACGGGCGTCTAAATTCTTGCCCTCTTTCGTGTATAAAACTATTCATGGCCCATTTATCACCCAACAAAACAGGACAGGCTGCATGCCTAAATGAGTTAGGAATAAAATTATTTAATAGAATATATCTATAAAAACATTGTTCTCAAATCTCCATCTCCACTTCTCCACAAATTATACCAAAATATTGCATCATTTTTTGTTGGTTTAGCAATTGTTTTTAAATCAGTAAAAACTGTATATCCTCCCTTTTCTGGTGTACTTAAATAAAATAAAGCTGTCGCAATTCTATATTCGTTCAAAGTTCCAGAATCCTGCGAAATATATTTTTGAATTAAAATTATTAGTACTTGTGGTAATCTTTAAGAATATTGGGCACTACTAAATACCTTTCTTGATTACGCTGACAAAGGAGCTGATAACATGTGTGATGTCCATGGGATTTCAGGATGAAATTGTGTAGACAGCAGGGATGGGTCGGATTACCCGAAACCTGGTCTTTTTATGACCCGAAATCCGATACAGCGAATTTTTCTTTTCAGAAACCAGATCCGAAATTCGACCCGACCCATCCCTGGAGACACATCCCTTGTCACCATTTCTGCTATGTGGTACCGTGGACTGAGGAACACGGACACTCATGTGAGCAATTATTTCAATTCCACTAAAGTGGTATTATTTTTGAGAAAATTTGTTTTTTGAGATCAATGTTATAGACTAAAATTAAATCATACAATATCATAATGGTGTTCACAATGTCCGCCAATTCCATAATTTGCCACCTTTACAAAATTTGTTTAATTTTTTAAAAATTATTATTTTACTTGTAAAGGTTCAGCTGACTTCATATTTAAATTAGTCATTAATTCTACACGATTAACTATTTGTTTAACAACGGGATGAGTGTCTGAGTTAATCCAGGCACTTTGAAAAATTAAAAATAAAATTAAAATTAATTATCTAAAAAAACATTTTGCTGATTCTAAAGTTGGAAATTTTGCCTTCAAACATAGATCTATGTAGTTCTTTTAAGGATAAATTCTGCATTATTTTAATCTCTCCATCACCAATAACATTTCGAAATATAACGGCTAAGGGTTCAAATCGAACTATTTCAACTTTAATTGGGGCTAAACGAAGGAAAGGACGATCCATTTTGTAATAACAATAAAGCTGGGATATTTCTGTTGTATTCTAAAAAATTAATTAGAATTATTAATGCCGAGCAAAATTGATATTTTAATCCTGACCCAGATTCCGGATTTTTTGTAACTTGAGCCGGACCCAGGGTGTTTTCACCTGCGGCGCTGAAAAGGGAAGAAATCTGGTTAAAGCTGACTTTTATTTGAAATTTGAATCATTTTTATGTCTTAAAATTAATGCCTTTTTTGCCCTCTTTCTGGGAAGCTATGCCCCCTTTTGGTGATTTGGAAAGGGCCACTCTGGCCGGACCAGATCCAACCGTATTTTTTTGGAGTAATATGGCCAGGAAAAATTCGAAAATGCAAAAAAAAATTTTTTGAACCCAGACTCCGGAAAAAATCCGGTGCCTGAATTATTTTAAATAATTCTAATCAACAAACAATTTCTTTTTCACCACGACAAAGTTCTTCATAAACTTGATGATCATAAAAATCTCTGATAGGATCGTTTGATATCCTATAATTATTTAATGGAGGTATATTTGTTCGAAAATCTTCCTCAACAACTCCATTAGCTAATAATTCTTGTTCAATTAATTTTGAATTATTTGTTGCATTTGGATATAAAGGATCTTTTTTAAGGGAAAATATTTTTATTTAATTTTAATTTTCAACAATTACCTAATTCAATTAATTTATCATTAATAATTAAAGCTCTCTTCAAATTTCCTTGTTTATATAAAGAAATTGACAAAATATTTAAAATATCTGATTGATTAATTTGTGTAAATTCTTTTTGTAGATGATAACGTTCATTTGCTTCTTCCATCCATAATATTGAGTGATAATAATCCTTTTTTAAATTAAATATATTAAGACTAAGTCCTATATCCTAAGAATGTGTATACTGGTCCTTCCAAATCCTCTTAATCCTTAAAAATCCGCCGATATTTCCCTCAAACACTCTTGATCTCTCGATATCATGGCAAAATTCTTCGACAATGCCTTCATTAAACATATGTATTTCTTCCTTTTTCAGTGCCGCAGGCGAAAGTTTTAAGGATTTTAGAAGGCCATGCTATTAGATTTCATTCTTTTCTTCAGATATCCATGTATCTGGAACAGATAATCGAAATGATGATTTACACGTACCCGGGGTTTTTCGGTTTCGGATGCTAACAAACCGAATTTTAAAAAAAGTAATCTTAAGTTGAGGTTATGTAAGTAGGTTCTTTAATGTAAAATTGAGGTCCGACTGTAATTAATCATCATTTTAATTATAAAATAACCTCTTTATTATATGCAGCAAGACCTATATCATAACAATCTTTTGCTAAAATAATTACATAATTATTTGATATAATTTAATAATCGGAAAATCTAACCATCCATTTGCTTGTTTATATTAATATCCTCAACAATTCCATTAGCCAAATCTTTAGTTTTTAAATTGTAAGTATCTTGTAAACGTAATAATCCTTCAAATGCTCCATTCAGATCATCCTTTTTTAAATAATTATTATTTGCTATATGATGAAAGGCAGGGCTGTGCGCCAAAATTTTCGCGTGGCGCGCCAAACGCCAAACGCCAATTTTTTAAATTTTAAAAACACGCCAAACGCCAAAAATCGGCCAAAATCAACGCCAAAACGCCAAACGCCAAAATTTTTAGAGACTATAAAGACTTAAAACCCACTGTTCATCTCATTTTAGCGCCGCAGGCGAAATTTTTTGAATTTTCAAGCTTCCCAGAAGCCAGAATTCATCCTTTTTTACCGCCGGAGCGAAATTTTTGAGAATTTTGGAGGCAAAGAAGCCGAAATTCATCCTTTAAAAAATTTTAAAAATAAGAAATTCATAGAACTCCTTGAGATTAAGGTGGATATGAAGGGATAAAGGGAGTTGTGAGTATAACAGAGGTCATGAAGAGAGTAAACGATTGACGGGACTAAAGTTTTATTTCTACCATCTATTAGTTTAAGATAAGGGCTTCCTCCTTTAAGCGCCGCAGGCGTAAATTTTTAAATTTTGGAAGTCCAAGCAGTAGATTTCTTCATTTTTTATGCGCCGCAGGCAAAAATTTTGAGAATTTTGGATGACTGTACGCAGAAAAATTTCCTTTTTCGATCAGCCCTTTCTCCATTTATTTTAAAAAACTTCCATCATTAGGGGTGTATATTTTTGGCGTTTGGCGCGCCAAAATCGGAAAATCACGCCAAACGCAAAACGCCAAAAATCGGCCAAAATTAACGCCAAAACGCAAAACGCCAAACGCCAAACGCCATGACGCACAGCCCTGATGAAAGGCATCAATAAGGGAGAGAGATGAGGTATCTAGTGATTAATCCAGGCATGCCTATGGACACGAATTTTGGTGTCCATATCCGGATATATCCGTGAGGTTGATATCCGTATCCTACGATTCTTTAAAAACAGTATCCATATCCGTGGGTATCCGGATATTATCCGTATCCGTTAATTAAAAAATAAAAATCCCCACCTCATTAGGAAAACGAGTTTCTCTTTGATTTGAAATATTTTTTAAATAATTTTCAGCCAAATCTGATGCAATTTCTTTTTTAATTTCTTTCCAAGTTTTTGTTAATTTTTTGATAACTCTAAGAGCAATTAAAGGATTTAAAACACTTTTTGGTTCTAATTCAATTAATTCACTTTTTTCTTTTAAATATTTATTTGCTATGCTAGAAAATTATAATTAATTTAAATTTTTTAAACTCAATTTGGCATTTTGAGAGGTGATTGTGGGTGTCACTTATGGGGTACAGCCCTTTATGGGGGGGGGGGTTGGTGGTTGGGGATACAGCCACTTATAAGGTACAACGCGAAGACATAACCTGCTTTAAGATTTCTGAATCCTAACAAATTTAGTATCTCATCGAACTAAAGAAATTAATACCAAAATTGATAAGGGTCAGAGATCCTCCAGCTAGTTGTGGTTTTGTGTTTTTATGGCCGCGCGCCTGCTTGGCGTTTCACTCACTTATGAAGTGACACCCATTCCTGCTACAAATCCCTTTTACAAATTGAAATATTAATTTTAAAAAATACATTTTTAAATTTTCCAAACGTTTATTTTCCAACACAATATAATTTTCTATAATTTTTGGAATTTCTTTTTCTACATGTACTAATTGTTGTAATTCCGCAGACGATGTAAATAAATCTTGGGAATTAATTAATTTAATTAAAATAAATAAATTTATTAAATAAAAATACATTTTTAATTTAAAATAAATTTTATCAATAAAATTTAATATAGACTTTTACTCAAACTTTAAATTATATGTTGGCAGCAAATCTAAGTTTTTTTATTACCTGACTCTCGCTCAATACAAACATTTATTAAAATATTTAATTCAATAAAATATAAAGTTTGGATAGCTTTATATTTTTTCAAATGTAATTTTTCTCTTTTTAAAATTCAATAATTTTCTTTGAATTAACTGGAAGAAAGTTAAAAAAATTTTTCTGTTAATCTGGGGATATAAGGATATAGAGGGATTAAGGGTGGTTTAAAGGGATGTAAATAATTTGACGGAGTAAGTATTGAGGGATTATTAATTTGAGGGAAATAATGGGAGATATCAGGAGATTTGGACGGATTCTCCTTTAGTCAACATACTATATTTCTTCAAATCTCTTTGATCCTCCTTGTTTTGTTGAGATGTGTAACTACTTTATGAAATTAAATCTTAGTAATTTTTCTTGAAATTTTATTCAAAATCTTCTAAAGTCTAACAGTGATTTTTCAGTAATTAAAATAATAATGTATAGATTAAATATTAGTGTGCGGCTCAATATTTTTTATCGGATTTTTTTCGCACAAAAATTACGATAACTGATTGTTCAAAATCTCTTCTCGGTTCAATCTCTTCTACAATATATTACATATTTTTATATTACAAAAATCATCATTTTCTTCATTTAATTAATTTTTTTCAAATTTTCGGAGCATAAAAAACAATTAAAGCGGATATTTCTTCCAACAATTTTTTATCCAAAACACTTTCCAAATCATCAAAAATAAATTGTTTGTTCGTAAATATCTTCAAATCTTCATTTCCGGTTTTTAAATTTATTCTTCTTGCCCAATTCTCATTCAAAAAATTATTGGGAAATAAGGAAAATAATTCCATTTCAATAACCTCTACCAAATATTTGTTTATAATTTTTGATTTTATTTGTTTTTTAATTCGATTATTATTGTAAAGTTGAGCTTCTTCATTTGCAGAATTAATTATCGTTTCGAGATAGGCTAATATTTTTGACATTTGTTGTAAACGGGAATGGAGAGATTTTGATTTTTGACGAATCTTTTAAATTTTTAAAATTGTTACAAATGATTTTTTCAATGTATTTCAGTTTATCTATAATTTAGTACCAGATTGATAAGCCAGAAAAACAAGAAACCCCGAAGAAATGGTCTTATTCACTAACCCTTCACCCAAATTTAACTAAAAGGTTATCAACTGAGGGGTATTTGTGTTAGCTTTTCTAGCTCAGATATTAACATAAATAAGTGGGAAATGGGATTTGATACAACTCGGCGAGCTGAATCTGACAATATCAGGGCGGCCCGGATTCGACAATCTAGAGTGAAGTTGAGCTCGCGGTACGTTGGGGTGTATCCGAGAGAAATAAACTTGGATAACTTTATATCTTAACCTTTTCCAATTCTTCCCATTCTGAATTATTCAAAGCCAGTTTAGCCTCCAAAATTAATTTTAATAAAATCATTCTTGTATAAAACAAATTTATTTGAT
Organism: Meloidogyne enterolobii; assembly: GCA_963681835.1. Taxonomy (NCBI): domain Eukaryota; kingdom Metazoa; phylum Nematoda; class Chromadorea; order Rhabditida; family Meloidogynidae; genus Meloidogyne; species Meloidogyne enterolobii. Next base: position 3,229,426 of record CAVMJV010000012.1, on the reverse strand, counting down.
TAATTAAATCTTTTCGAATTTTATTTTTACGATTCTGTTTATTTACTAACATTTCTTTATTTTTATTAAACTCTTGATTAATTGAATTTATAGTGTCTTCAAGATTCTAAAAAATTAGAAAATTAAATTTTAAAAATTAAACAGTAGCAGTTTTGATTATCTGCTAAGGTTGATGGATCAAGCTATCAGGATCGGAATAAGTCTGGATTTCCAGAAATTTTCAGTTCGGACTTGAGATCCGGATGTCCCAGGTCGTAAGGCGCGCAACGTATTAACAGAGTTGAGCGGGATCGGAATCCCGGTCTAGATTGGCCGGGATAATCCTGGTTTTTTGAATCCCGGTCCCGATTTTTCTGTTCCCGAGACCGAAAGATATATCACGATCCCAATTTTAGATCAAGATCACGATCCCGTTCAACCCTAATTATTACTAAAAATTATTTTTCCTTTAATTAATTTTATACCTTATCCAAATAAATTAATAAATTATTAATAGATTCAATTATTTCTTCAATTATTTCATCATCTTTGTAAAAAATATCAGAAAAATTATTTTTAACAAAAATATCAGCAAAATTTGAATTAAAATTTAAAAATAATTTTTGAGGCAAATGTTTAGACAAGTTTATTTCCATTTGTTTGTCAGCAGCTTTTGCAGTTTCGCTTAATTCTTCGGGGTGAATTACTAAATTAATATTTTTATTAAAAATTTCATTAGTGCTGTCAGGCCTCATTAATAGATAATCAATTGGGACTGGGGGTCTGCGTGGGGGTCCCCCCACCCCCTACTCACTGGGGGACTACGTGTAAATATGTGTTGAAAAGTGTACTAATGATAGGTCGAATTGAGAAAAAAGCTGGAGCTAGGGCCGAAATAGACTTTCACAATTTTATTCGGGTCGGGGTCCGAGTTGAAAAAAGTCCCTGTTTCGAGTCCTCTCAATTTTAAGAATTATAAAATAACCTTCAATTCTTCCTTTTCCTAACATTTCTCTAATTTTATTCCATTCATTTAAAAATGCCTTAAATAATTTTTCAGAAACATTTTTTCCATTTATTTCTGAAAGTTTTGGAATTGGTAATTTATCATAAAAATGAGATCCATAAATTGTTCGTGCAGAACAGAGTTGCGTCGTAATTGAAAAATTTTTTTCGTAATCGTAATTCGTAATTCGTAATTTTCAAAAAAATTTCGGAATCGTAATTCGTAATTCGTAATTTTTAAAAAATTTTCGTAATCGTAATTCGTAATTCGTAATTGAAAAAAATTTTTCGTAATCGTAATTCGTAACTGAAAAAATGCCGTAATTCGTAATTCGTAATCGTAATTCGTAATTTTTTAAAAATATTTAAATTATCTTAAAAAATCAAATATCTATTAATAATTGCTCCTGTTACCATTAATCCCTCCAAGTCACTTAATCCTAATGATAAATCCTATCCAAGTCACAAAATATCAAATGAGTGGAGCTTGACTTTTAACCCACTCAACCACCGATAAACAAATGTAACTACGAGAAAAAATATAAATATTTCAAATATTTCTTCCCCTTCTCATTCTAAAATTTAATGGCAAAATTATTTTCGTAATTCGTAATTTTTCCCTATATTTTCGTAATCGTAATTCGTAATTCGTAATTTAAAAAATTTTTTCGTAATCGTAATTCGTAACTGAAAAAACACCGTAATTCGTAATTCGTAATCGTAATTCGTAATTACGACGCAACTCTGGTGCAGAAACTATTTGTGTACTTCTTCTAATAGAATTATTAGAATAATCATCGAAAAAAGATTTTGAATAAATTTTAATTTCTTCTAATAAAGTATCTATTGAAGTTTTTAAATTGTTTTGATCAAATTCAAAATCTTGTAAAATAAAAAAATAAATTATTTTAAGTTGACTGTGACATATTTAAAATAATTATTGCTGACTGGGTAGTATGGTTGAAGGAGCATAGGTTATCTACGGATATCCGGATCCGATATTCAGACCAAAAATTTCAGATCACCCTTAATTTGGATCCGAATATTAGGATTTGCTAACGTAGTGTGGAACTACATTGCGATATCTCCTGTTTAAGATACCGCTAGTGATCTGCGACCGGATTGAACAACGCATGAATGAGAGTGAGATGTGATCGGATGTTAAATCAAGCTAAAATACCCTTCGGGACTAAATCAGGATTTTGACGATTTTAGACGTATTGAGAAGATTATTCTTTAATATTAGACAACACCAAGGGTATATCTATTAGTGTTATTCACGGTACCGTATTACCGCGGTATTTTTCGGTAATACCACGGTATTTTTACCGAAATACCGATACCGAATACGGTACCGAACAATTTTTAAAAAATCGGTATTTTTTCGGTATCGGTATTTTACCGAAAATACCGATACCGAAAAATCGCGTTTGAATAACACTAATATCAATAGGAGGATATTTTCCCCTGTATTTTTCTCTATAGGAGTTCCGACTGCATGAATAATAAATAAAACCATTTTCTTTTGAATAATTCATTCTTGTGAGAGTTGAAAATGACGAGGATTTAATTCCTTCAATTAATCCATTATTCAAATTTTGTCCCAAAATTGAGGAGCTTTTATCTTTGTTTACTTCCACAATTTTCCTTTCTTTTTTAGCCAAAAAACTCAAATTTTTTACATTTTTATTTAATTTATTTTCCCCAAGATTTTCCATTTTATTTATTATTTGACTAGTTATTATTCTTCCAAAATTAGTCAGAGCTTTATGACGGAAGTTAAACAATAATGTTGATTCAGTTGGAAAAATAAATAAAAATACTAATATTTTAAAAATGTCCATTGAAAGGATTGTCTAGATTTTTAAGGGAAGAAAAATAATTTAAGCTTTATTTTTTAAAGAAATATGTATTAAAATAAATTTAAAATAATTATTTTCAAAAATATATTTAATTAAATTTAATAACATATTGAAAGAAATGACTAAATTTTATTTTCTTTTTATTCTAAAAATTACATAAGGGTTATCATGCACTAATTGACTTAATCATGTGTTTTTAACTTTTAAATTGTCCACTATTTTAATAAATAACAAAAGTGCAATTTAAGGACTTAAACGTGAAAAAAGGTTAAGAAATGCATTGCATTTTTATGATGTAACTTTGAAGTTTTCCTGGAAACCGGGGTCCCCCGGCCCACCTCTAGTTTTCCATATGAGGGGGATACGGTAACATCCCTAAATCTTGCTTGATTTATTGAACGATTTAGGCTACAGGAGTCATTGACAGTAAAAGGTAAAAGATTAATAAACTATCCCGAAAATTACCTTCAAACTAAAGGCTAATAATAAATAAATAATAAAAATTAACATTTAAATAACTAAATGACTACGATTTAGGAGTTATTCTCAACATTAAATACTTTCATCAAACTTTCATTTACCACCTTCACCATTTCCATTTCCCCTTCCACGTCGAGGACGTCTGCCACTTCTGTTGCCATTTCCATCTCCGTTAACATTTCCGTTTCCATTTCCGTTTCGACGGCGACGTCGGCTTGCTCCAGTACTGTTACTTTCAGCAGCTTGTTGACTAGTTTCTTCACCAGCCTGTTGACCAGTTCCTTCGACTGCTTGTTGACCAGTTCCTTCACCAGCCTGTTGACCAGTTCCTTCGCCAGCTTGTTGACTACTTTCCCCAATTTCAGGTCCGCCAGGAATATTTACCTTAATTGTTAAAACAAATTAGGTAACTCAAATAAAATTTAAAGTAATTTTTGAAGTGAATGTGGGAATTATTAAGTTTAATGTATATAAGTGAGAGTATATCTCTTAATAGAGGGAAAACAAAAATAAACATATAATAACGGATGTAAAAAGAAGGATTACCCATCGGTGAATTGAAGGAATTGTAATTGTGATTCCATGTTGAATGATTTTTCTCATCGCCGTATTATCTGGGTCATAAGTAAAATAATTTTCTGCTATTAATTGAGGATTAATATAGTGTTCTTCTATTTTTGATTTAAGATTTTGATCAATATCAGAGGCATAATAAAGAGAATATATGTGGTAGTAATTGTGATACTCGTTGTTGCGGTGAGGCCTAATTATTGCGAATTCATCAGGAGTGAGCTGGATCATTGGATGATCATATTCTAATTTAAATTAAATGTGAATTTATTTTTTGATAAAATTTTTAAATAATTCTGTCTTAAATACAAGGAAAGTTACACCTCGGAACATTTGATATATAGATCCGAACTTCGGATCTATATATCAAATGTTCCGAGGTGTAACTTTCCTTGTGCTATTTTATAAATGTAAAGTAATTGTGATGTCTATCAAATAGGGTTGTTATTCGATGGTCAAGGGCTCTGAAACTAGGTATTTTCGTAATCATTTATCAAAAAGCTTTACATTTATCACATAGTACTACACTAGAGGGAGATGGGGGATCGTTGGGACTATGTAGAGTGAACTCTAAGTCTCACTAACAAATAAGTCATGTACTATTAGGGAATACAGTTTCTGACAAAGGACACAAGCTCTGTTTTGACAAAGGTTTTGGTTTGATATATAGAACCCACTAGGTGTAAAGAGAAGCTTAATATATGCCTATTTTTCATAATTAATGAATTTATTTATTATGTTATAATTACTTGTGAATGTAAATACACAGCAATTCAAGTATGGTTGAAAATTATAAATATTTTCATAATTTCGATTCCTTTCAAAATATATTCGACCCGATAATCCGGTTTCAACATATTCCAAACTCATAATAAGATCATTCATAACTTCTGAAAGAAATAAGGATTATGTAGGTCAGACATTGAGCACAGGATAACAACTTCTGCCCCTTTTCTCTTTAACCCCGTCTCTAATACCCCGTCTCTAAATAATTAAGAGTCCTTTATAATTAATAAAAAAATATATTCTGCTAGTCAATATGGCTAATTAAGCTTACCAGTATGATTATCAAAAATAACTTCCACATTTTTATAAATTAACAATTCTTTTATTTTATTAAATTTGTTGTTTGCATATATTTCAAAAGTGTCGAAAGATTCTATATATTCCACGATAGAGATTTGTTCTCTAAATTAATAGAAATTTATTCACAAACTGGGGGCTAACCTCTATTTTTTTCTAAACCTATTTTCCAAGTTTAAAACATTTTCTAAGATACGAACAAAAAATTAATCGAGCAATTTTTTCATTGCAAGCTTCGCAGCCAAAACTTGAACCCGGGCCCAAAACCCCGATCCGGTGTCTCAATTGCTAAACACCCCACTCCAAACACTGTTGAATACAACTCCAACATTCTCAGTAAACACTGCAAACCTTTTTAATGGAGTTCCTTGCGTTTGTTGCTCTTGCTCTCTCAAACGGTTGATCTGATTTAAGAGATTGAAATAAACATTTAAATCGGATCTAACAAACAACACTATAAGAGTTCGTGTAATTGCAAGCACATGGAAGAAAATAAATAAATTATTTTCTTCAATTGATGGTGTTTTTAAATCTTCTAAAAGTAGATCGTGCAGTTGATCACTAAATTAATATTACAATGTTAAAGTCGGACCTCCCTTATTTGTATCTAGATTTTTGGTTCTGAAAGGTCGTACACTAAAATGACTTTTACAGAATACTAGGTGCATTGCCTAGGAAGCTCCCTTCACCCTGTGGCTAACCAGATTTTAAAAAATATAGATTATAAATATAAGACTGTCCACGTTAGTTTGAGACTGTCCACGTTAGTTCATTCTTACATTAGCCTTTAATTATTTTTAATCAAAATCTCACCTAAATCCCATAAAGAAATTTTCATTGACCATTTCCCTACTAAGGCCATATTGTAGTAAAAATGAGTTGTAATCAACAACTGTTTTTAGCTTAGTAAAATCATTTAATCTTCCAATAATAAACTTTATTTTCTCCTCCCGAATTTGGTTAACCTTTACATGATCCCCTGCATTTATTGCTTTATTATAATTTTCAATAAGCTGGTTTATTCTTTCATTTATTGCCGTTCGATGTTCAGTAAGCTTCTCTTCAGAATAATTAATTGCCTGAAAATTCTCAGTTTAGCTTCGATTTGAGACCGAAATTTTAATATTATTTTAACAAAGATTACGGTACTTTGTACCGAAACGGTACTCTTTACAGAAAAAGGACTAATTGTAAGGAAGAGAAAGATCCAGCTGGCTAGCATTTAAAACGCTCACTAGGCGGGGGTTTAAGATATATTAAAATAGAAGGTGAAAGCAGGCCCCGGTAGCTCAGTTGGTAGAGCACCTGTACGTGGTGAGCGGAAGCGCCTAGCAATAAATGCAGGAGGTCGCAGGATCGAAGCCTGTCCGGGATTAAACTTTTACCTCGCTCTTACTTAATCTTCCTCATTCGTCTTACTCGGTAGTTTTATTATACAAAATCCTTACATTACTTATTTTACGAGTAATTTGTCTAAGGTTTTGAATTTGGTAATTTTGGAGATGCACTTCACGCTGAAAGTATCCGAGTTTTTCTTCACCAATTCGTTCAAAAAGAGCATAAACTGGGACAGTTTTGATATCATCGCCATCAGTCTCATAAAAGCCAAATAACTCGTCATCTTTTGTATTTATCAAAATAATAATCAGAAATGATAATTCTGTCAAACAAAAGAATGTCCGGTTGTCAGGTGGTTCTATCAAAGGTTGTTTTTGACCACTTCGCATAGATCCTATTTATGTATATTTAAATAAATTTATTAACCATTTAAAAATATAAATTAGTAAATCTGTGAGCCAGAACCTCACACTGGTAAATTTTTAATGACACCCATAACCGCATTCATCTGTCAGTAACACAACCGTCAATTACGGGATCCGGACGTTTTTTGGCCATAAGAGCGCGATGGTCAATTTTTTAAAGAGCTACGAGTTGGGGGTCGCGACCTCTCGCGCCCTCAATTAAAAATAAATTAAGCTCGATTTTTGGAGCCAGACCCCCTCTTATTCTTTGAGGCATATTTAACAATTAATTTAAAAGCTTGTTCACCAAAATCCATCCCTTCAGCAAGTTTAATAGGAAAACTAGCAACAAAAAATAACAAAAGAAAAATGAAAACAATTGACATTTAATTTTTTAATTAAATATTTTTTAATTAAATTTTGTCTGATAAAAATTATTTTTAAAAAAATGAATTCAAATTAAAAATAAAAATAAATAAATTAACATTAAATAAGGGCATGTGAAAAGAATAAAGAAATGCCGGCAATTTAGGTTGTTTTTAATTTATTATTTTTTAAATTTAATGCCGACAAAAGGCTAAATTTGTATATTTTTGGGCGTTATTAGCAAATTTTGTTTATTTATTTTTGTCTATTTATTATAAAAAGTTGAAGGCTAAGTGGGCGAATTTTAATAAAAGTTCGCACCACTTGGGGTGAGATTTTCTCCAAGTGATTGTCGGGTCGATTTAAAACTTTTAGATTATAAAGCATAAACTTTCCTACAAAATAGATTTTATTATCATTTATTATAAGAAGTTAAAGGTAAAATGGTTTATCAAATTTAAGTAGATTTTTAGAAGTCATAAAATTTTTATAAAAACCTCGGTTATCTACGGTTTCGGGTCCATATCAGCCCCTCGATCTCGGCTTTTCCAGCCTCGGTGATCCTTGGCTCGGTTTTTTCAAAAAACCTCGACCTCGTCTACTTTACTCATAATTGAGAAGAGTTAAACCGGGTAAATTGACTGCGCACCAACCTTGCAAACCTTTAGCCTTATGGAGGGGGATGAATTCTGCTGAAGGATTCAGTTTAACCTTAGACCCAAGGCTGCAAAACATCCTTGAATTGCGTTTGCGCCATAAATGAGTGTAGAAACATAAAAAAATATAAATATAAAAAAGAGATGATGAAATAAAAAATGCCGTTAACCTTAATGTCACTCTTTAGAGTTAATTAAGCATGTGAAAAGGTTATGAAGGTCGGCAATTTAGAGTCGCTTTTAAGACATTATTTTCTAATTTAACCCCGACAAAAAGAATTAATGCCGACAAAGAGATAATTTTTATATTTTTGTATGCTTATCGATAATGTGTTTTGATTTTTTATATAAGTTGGAAGGAGATTACAGATGATTTTGAAAGATTAAGAGGGATTTCGAATGATTAAAAGGGAGAGCGATACTGAGGATTTATTATAAACGGATTAAGGGCTATGAGGCTATGAGGGCTATCACCTACATCCTCTTAATCCTACTCTTAATCTCTCTACTCATAATACCTCAAATCATCAACCTATAACCCACATAATCACTCCAAATCCCCTTTAATCCCTTAAATCTATTGAAATTTATATATTATTCGGACTTCGATCGAATATTCGATAATTTTTATCGAATTATTTAAAATAATTTTTGAATAATCGAGTTCGAACTTTAATCGACATTTTTTGTAAGATTGAATAAACTTTTTATTAAATAACATCAAGAATTTTTTGATTTAAAAGTATATTACTAATATAGTCAGGTCATTTATTGAAACCTGATCCTAGTCTCTAGTCATATCTTGATCTTTCACTTAATTACAAGGCTTCAGGAATTTTTCCTTTATTCATGTTTTGCCCCAAAATTGAAGAACTTTTATGTTTGTTTACTTCCATAATTTTCCTCTCTATAGCCATTAAACCCAATATTTTCTATTTTATTTACTATTTGACTTGTTATTATTCTTTCAAAATTAGTCAGAGCTCTATGACGGGAGTTAAACAATAATGTTGATTCAGTTGGGGAAATGTTGATTCAGTTGGGGAAAAATAATAAAAATAATATTATTTTTAAAATGTCCATCGAGAGGATATTTTCTAAAGAAAAAAATAATTTAAACTAATAATTTAAACTATTTTTTAAAGAAATACAGTCACGGACAAAAGTTTGGACGCAAAGAAAAGAAAAAAGAATGAAGTCAGAAACTTCTTTTTTCATCGAATCTCGAATGTCAAAAATCAACGGAAAATGGGGGTACAGTACTTTAAAAAATATTTTTACCCCCTAGAGCTTTTATAAAAACTTTTCTTTTAGGCCCATTAAAAAGCCCATAAAATTTGCTACAAAATATTACAAGTTTTTACTTTTCCAATAAAAACTCATGGAGACAGAGTCGTGGCAATTTTCTATGTTATCATTATTGGGGTATTTTAGGGGTTTACTGACCATTTTTATGTAAAAGTGTCCGCAGTTCGAAGAACCATTTTTTAGAATAAATGAGACCAGGACTATTTTGTAGGAAATTTTATGGGCTTTTTAATGGGCCCATAAGAAAATTTTTTATAAAAGCTCTAGTGGGTAAAAATATTTTTTAAAGTACTGTACCCCCATTTTCCGTTGATTTTTGACATTCGAGATTCGATGAAAAAAGAAGTTTCTGACTTCATTCTTTTTTCTTTTCTACTCAACATCAATGGAGATGTTCAAAGAAATTTTTGTAGATTTTTTGGACCATTATACTGTAAGATATTTTTTATTAAAAATTTGCGTCCAAACTTTTGTCCACCCCCTTTTTTGGTTAAATATCAAAAAAAATTTTTTATAAAATTTTCCAGTATTTTGTTGATGTATATTAAAGTTCATAAAAGGAGCATTATTTTACAAAAAATTTGTTTTTTAAATTGTTGATTTTACATAATAGAAATATTCGAAAAAAAAGTTTGAAAATCGTTTGCGTCCAAACTTTTGTCCGTGACTGTATGTATAGAATAAATTTAAAATACCGTATTTACTGTATTAGAGCCCCATGGGTTCTATTTTTCAACAGTCCTCCAAACGGGGGATATATTAATGAGGGGGGGCTATAATACAGGAAACACGGTAATTATTTAAGAATGTTTTTTAATAAAATTTTATAAAATAATTGAAAGAAATGGCTAAATTTTACGTTTTTTCTATAAAACTATTTAAATAATAAAAAATTATAAACTATTACATAAGGGTTATCAGCAATAATTGACTTAAAATAACAAAAGGGTATTTTAAGGACTAGCATTTCAAAAGGTTAAGAAATGCATTGCGTTTTTATGATGTAACGTTGCAGTTTTCCATTGGAGGGGTGTTAAAACAAAGCCTCTAATCCTGGTAACATCCTTAATTATTGCTTGATTTATTGAACAATTTAGGCTCCTGGTATCATTGACAGTGAAAGGTAAAAGCAAAAACCGTATTTCCTATATTAGAGCCCCATTGGGCTCCATTTTTCAACTATCCTCCAAAGTGGGGCTGTATTAGAGGGTGGGGCTCTAACAGAGGGTGGGGCTTTAATATAGGAAATACGGTATACTATCCCGAAAGTCACCACTTTCTAATGGGACCCAATAAACAATAAAAATTAACATTTAAATAATTACACAAATTGCTACGATTTCGGCGTTATTTTCAACTTTAAAAATTTCCTCAACTTTTTCATTTACCACCTTCACCATTTCCATTTCCCCTCCCACGTCGAGGACGTCTGCCACTTCTGTTGCCATTTCCATCTCCGTTACCAATCCCGTTTCCATTTCCATTCCGACGGCGACGTCGGCTTGCTCCAGTACTGTTACTTTCAGCGGCTTGTTGACTAGTCCCTTCGCCAGCTTGTTGACTAGTTCCTTCGCCAGCTTGTTGACTAGTTCCTTCGCCTGCTGGTTGACTAGTTCCCCCAATGCCAGGTCCGACACGAATATATACCTTAATTGTTAAAACAAATAGGTACCTCAAATAAAATTCTAGCTAATTTTTAAAGTCGAGGACGTCTGACAGTTTAATGTACATATAATATAAGTGAGAGATTGCCGAGAAATTAATTTTTAGATTTTTCCAAAATTAAGAAAAACGAAAATAAACAAAAAAAGATTACAAAACGAGTTAATGATGGAATTGAAATTTCCCCATCTGCGCTTTTTATCAAATCCGTAATATCTGGGTTATAAATAAAATGTGTTGCTATCAATTGAGGATTAATATAATGTTCTTCTATTTTTGATTTAAGATTTTGTTGAATATTAGAGAAATAATAAAGAAAATATAAATTGTATAAATTGGTAAATAGATTAATGCGGTAAGGTGCTATCATTGCGAATTCATCAGGAGTGAGTATTTTATTTTGATCAGCGAATGCTAATTTAAATTAAATGTGATATTGTTGATAAAATTTTTAAAGCTATTTTTTATGTCTCAATTCTAAAGTAACATCTCTAAACATTAATTGAAAAAATAAAAGTCTTAGGGTGATGATAGGTATCAGGGATCCTGCCGTCCCGATTTCCCTAAATCGGGAATTCCATTTTTTTCGGGAATTTCGGTTTTTTGTCGGCAGGATCCATGGTAGGTATACTCGAATGATATTTGATAGATTGCTATCAAATAGGGGATGGGGGAGAGGTTCGTTTACTAGTAGAGGGTCGGTAACTAGCAGACATGGTCATGGATACGGATATGGATACAGATAATACCAAAATGCCTGCGGATATCCGCCAGTATCCGTCTGTATCCGCCGTAAATATCCGGATACGGATACCAAAATCCGTATCCATGTCCTAGTCTGGTAACTAGTTATGGAAAGCGAGGGAGGAATAAATTGGAATCTACATCCCAATATCTGGAATTCACTTTCAGTTATAAGACGCGAGCTCTGAATGGTTTGGTTTTATTCCCTACATTGCTCCTTAAATTTTAATTGAAACGACAATATTTTTAACGGCCTATTTTATATTTATTAAATTTATTTTTAATTTATAATTACTTGTGAATGTAAATACACAACAATTCAAGTATGGTTGAAAATTATTAATGTTTTCATAATTTTCGTTCATTTCAAAATATAGTTGCGGAATAGCCAATAATCTTGTCTCAACATATTCCAAACTTATAACAATGCTATTATAAATGGCTTCTAAAAAAAGGATTGTGTATATCTAATGGAAATTTTTATTTGAACAAGCGTTCACCAAAAGTTTAGCCACCGGCAGGTAATTAAGAACTAGTGACCGGCGCGGGACGGGATCCCGCGCGGGATTTTGCGGGACACCGTTCCCGCAATCCAGCACTTTTTTCGATTTGCGAGATTTTGCGGGAGTGCGTGATCTTGTGGAATTATTCCCGCGGGATCCCGTCCCGCAGACGTTTTTAGAAGTTACTCCCGCATGCGGGATCCCGCAAATACGATTTTGCCTGTCATTATTCACAACCTATGACATTCTGAATTACCTTCTAGGCTTTCAAGTTCTCTCTATTGTGAAAAATGCTCTCGGATACATTCCTAAACCGAATTTTTTGATTATAGTCACCCGTAATTATTCGATATTAAATAATTATGACGAATAATATAGTTAATTAATTCAGGCAATTAAGCTTACCATCATGATGATCGAATATAACCTCCATATTTTTATAAATTAGCAATTTCTTTATTTTATTGAATTTGTTGTTTGCATGAATTTCAAACGTGTCTAAAGATTCTATATATTCCACGAGAGAGATTTGTTCACTAAATTAATAGAAATTTATTCACAGACTGGGAACCGAATACGGATATCAGAGGATTTCCCAAAATCCGATATCCTTATGCTTCCTCTATCATTTAAATTTTAAAATGACCTCAAATTCATTGAATTTAAGAGATTGTTATACTCGTTTGCATTGTATTTAACAAACAACATGATAAGAGTTCGTGTAATTGCAAGCACATGGAAGAAAATAAATAAATTATTTTCTTCGATTGAGGGTGTTTTTAAAACATTTAAAAATTGGTCGATGAATTGGTCACTAAATTAATATTACAATTTTATTGAGTACAGTCGGAATTTTATTGAGTAAGTCCGTACAAGTGATGGACAAGTTCCAGTTCCGGAACTGTCCAGTTCAGGAACTGGAACCGTGGAATCAGTAAAGGTCTGGAACCGTTTTGGAACTCCAGAACTGGAACTGAAGAAATTCAAAAAGAAGTTCCAGAACTGGAACCGGTTCAAGAGAAATTTCGGAACTTCTCCATCACTGGTCCGGACATCACTATTTTATGCAATAAAAATCGTATAGGTATAATAAAAATCGTATAGGTACTAAATTCAAATTCATACGAGACTGGAGGTTGCCTAAAAATTTTCCCACTCCAATTAGCCAACTAGATTTTGAAAAATAAGTGGAATCCGACTCGATTAAAATTTAATTTTCGTTAAATCTTTAACCTTAAGCGTCTTTTAACTTTTATTTATTTTAATCAAAATTTTCACCTTAATCCCATAAAGTAATCTTTAGAGACCATTTCCCTACTAAGTCCATATTGTCCTAAAAAATCTTCGTAATTCTCATCTGTTTTTAACTCAGTAAAATCATTTAATCTTCCAATAATAAACTTTATTTTCTCCTCTCGAATTTGGTTAACCACTGCCTGATCCCCTTCATTCAAGGCATTGTTATAATTTTCAATAAGCTGATTTATTCTCCCATTTATTGCTGCTTGATGTTCATTAAGATTGTTTTCAAAATAATCAATTACCTGAAAATTTGCATTTTAAATAACTGAGATTTTAGTATCAGAATTCCTCTAATATATACATAAATCGAGTTAGAAATTTGAGTTAAATAAAATGAAATCACACTCGATTGTACATTTCCTCGATGATTCTATTAATTAAATTTTCCGCAGCATTGACCTCTCATCATGAGGTACGATTTTTTGTCCAAAGCAGTGTTTGGAAATTTTGATTTTGTTCGTAATTGTACCATTCACCCTTATTTTTGGTCTCGTAACTCGTGCTTCTTACTTACATTGGCATAACCTCTTTTGCGCGTACTTCGTGCCAAATACAAATACGAATTTTGGTACGAGTTTGGTACCAAACGGATATATAATAACGCCTGTAATTTATTATCCTTGATACACTTCTTGAGGGATTTTTTTATTCTAGCTCCTTACATTAATTAATTTTGGAGTAATTTGTCCAAAATTTTGATCATTTTCAAGTCCAAATTCTTCAAGTTTTCCATTACCAATTTGTTTAAGAATTTCATAAACTGTTCTAACTTGTGTCACATTATCAGGCTCACCAAATAAATCATCATCAGTAGTATTTGTTAAAATAATTATCAGAAATGATAATTCTGTCAAACAAAAGAATGTTCGGTTGTCAGGTAGTTCTATCAAAGGGCGTTTTTGACCGCTTCGCATAATTCCTATATACATTAAATAGAAATTTTGAAAAAAATTTCTAAATAAAATTTATTAAAAGTTTAACAAAAAATAAAAATCAGAGGTTTTTTATTTTTAAATAATACGAAGACAGCCTGGAACTGACAGCAACCGTCCGAATTTTAGGGCTAGGAAAACATTCCTTAAACTAATACGTATCAGGCCGAAATTTTTTGAGGAGCTTTCAAATACTGACTATATTGCAGAGGTGGGTCGGAATTCCGATTTCCAATTTCCGGCGTTTTTTCCTTCCGATTTCCGAAAAAATTTTGATTTCCGATTTCCGAGTTCCGACTTTTAAGCCAGTTCCGATTTCCGGCTCGACCGATTTCCGCACCTCGGACTGTCCGACCCACCTCTGCTATATTGCTGGATTATTTGAGGCAGCATTTAACAAATAAATTGAAAAACTATATTACCGTGTTCCATTCCTTCAACTAATTTCATAGGAAAACTAGCAACAAAAAGTAGCAAAATTTTAATTAAAATTGGCATTTAAATTTTTTAAATTAACTATTATTTTTAAAAAGTATTTGTGATAGGAAAAAGAACAGCTGTCACTAAAATTTTTTCCTCACCCACGATTTCTTTAATTCATTCTTATATTGTTTAATCAAAAACTCCCAAAAGAATAAAATTTTGTTAAAAAGAAAAGTAGAGGTTTAATTTAGAAAAAAGACGTCGAACGCGTCTCCGGTTCCCTTTCGGGAACCGGAGACCCAACGTTCGAGTCCCCATTAAACTTTACTATTATATGGAGGTCCTAGAATGACCGTATCGCTAACTGGATTCAACTCTCAACAATATTTTATTTCAATCTATTAAATTTATTATTCCAACTTATAAATTTCAACTTATTAATAATTATTTTATTACAACATATTTTAATAGTTCTATTCAAAATATAGACATTTAATGTCTTGATTTAATTTTAAATTTTGGGGATTGTACTTCATTGGATCAAGTATGTTAGTACTTTCTGTGTAACAAATGTTATTACTCCCACTCAAAAAATGTTTACTTTTATTGGGTTGTTGATTGTTTAAGGGATTATTTTAAAATCACAAGACTTTAACATTGTTTAAACAATACCTGAATTAAATCAACAAATTTATTTATTGTATTAAAATTAATTATTTTAACAATTGAATGATCAACAAGCACATAATCTCAACAAATTAATTTTTAAATTAACAAAATATTTGCTTTATTAAGGAGTTATACTGCCGATATAAAAATCGGTTTGGGTTTAAGGTTATTGGTTTTATTGGTATTTGGAGTGGTTTTGGGAATGGTACGTCCGTGAATTATTGGACGAGGTTTTGAGACAAAATAAGCCAAAATAAGGATGGAAATTAGGATCAAACCAAGGAGGGCGTAAATTATATAAAAGTGAAGTGTATTTGAGAATTGTTTTTCTTGTTTATCTTCCGCCTCAGTTGTAACTACAGGCCGAGTTTTTGAACAAATAATTGGCTCATTCCATTCCACGGGTCCAAAACAACGTTGGGCACATTTTAAGTCCGTGGGACAGTCAACCTCTTCAAATTCCACTTAAAAATTATAATTAAAATAAAACACAAAAATGGGAATTTTAACACAAAATCAGAATTAATTCAAAACAAAATACAAAAATCAGAATTATTTAAAAATTAATAGTCAGAATCTCATAACACAAAATACAAATTTTAACATTAAAAGAAGTCCAAAGAACATCCAATAATTCTAAAAATAGAGATCACACCAAAACCTAAAATTGGTTAATCATATGGGCCCAAAAATAAAATGGAAAGAAAAAATAAATTAATTAGTTGATCAACAAAAATAAAAGATTAATTAACGTGGCTCTTACACCTTTTAACTACGGCCGGAGTTATCTGGTGTCGGACCACGAGTTTATTAAAACTAAAATAGTTTTAATTTAAAAAAAAAAGAGTGATTTAATTAGAATTTATTATGGCTGTGACTATTGGATTAATTTTATAAAGTTAATTTTGGATCTTAAATTGTTTATGTAATTAATTATTCTAACACCAACATATATTTAACAACAGAAAAAAGATATTTTAAACTACAGCTTATATTGAAACACATTATTTAACAACAGCTACAACATAAAAATTTTATTTTAAAATTAACAACATATAATAAAATAAAAATTATTTAACTAAATCTATTTAAATACAGGCTTCGAATTATTAATTAAATTA
This sequence comes from Meloidogyne enterolobii, assembly GCA_963681835.1. Taxonomy (NCBI): domain Eukaryota; kingdom Metazoa; phylum Nematoda; class Chromadorea; order Rhabditida; family Meloidogynidae; genus Meloidogyne; species Meloidogyne enterolobii. The sequence continues at coordinate 3,213,019 of CAVMJV010000012.1, read as the reverse complement.
ATTATAATTATTGAATAAAGTGGAAATATCTAATTGGAATACGCCATTCAAATTATTTTAAATTATTTTTGAAATATTAAATATAAAATGGAGGAGGAAGTTGGAACTGATGATGACATGCACACTGCTGATGAAGAAGGGAAAACTCCTTTAAGAAAAGGCCAATTAAATGAGCGGGAATTACAACAAAAGCTCGCGGCACTTGAAAAGGAAATCGCCAAACTTGGATTAAATAGAATGCGTGAAGGATTACCTCTTCCAGAATTTTATTCGGGAATAGAGGATTTTGAGGCTTACCTTCGTAGATTCAATAAAATTGCCACCGCGCATCAGTGGAATGGGACGCGTTGCACTCAGATTTTACCTTTATATTTGTTGGAGGAAGCTCGCGCGATATATGATTCTTTGGGCGCAGAATCTAAAAATACGTGGAAAGTATTGACAGACGCCTTGGCAATAAAATTGAAGAAATTAAATACAAAGGAATCAGCGCGTAGGATGTTGACTAACAGAAAACAAAAATCTAATGAATCTATAATTGAATTTGCGCAGGTTATTCGCGGTCTAATAAACAAGGCTTTTCCAGAAAATTCCTTTAAAAAAGTTGTTCTTGAGACAGAAGAGGCGAGAACTCAGAGAATTAAAGATTGGAGAGATGACCTTGCTAAAGACTATTTCAAAAATGGAATTAAATTGGAAATTAAGGAAAAATTGGCATTTATTACAACGGATACACTAGAAGACACTATTAACCAAGCTAAACAGATTGAGGAGGTGCAAAATGCTCTGAAAGAAGATAGAATGAGGTCATACCAAAATAAATTATCTGAAAAGGCAATACTTGAAGTTAACGCTGTGAAAGCGCAGGTAAATGAACTTAAGGACCAAGTTAATCATCGCATGCCAGCACAACCTTTTCGGGGAAATTATACTAATAATTGGAGAGGAAATTTCAATACTCGGGGCAATTGGAACCAAAGAAATAATTATAATCGGGAGCAATACTCTAATAATAGAAATAATTTCCAATATTATAACAATTGCAGAGGAGCAAATTATAACCGTGGTCGTGGTAATGTAAGATGGGGACAATGTCGAGGAGCTGGATCTTTTAATTCGAATAAAATTCCTATAAATAATCCAAGAAATTTTGGAGCTGGAACATCGAATTCAGCACGAAATTTGGAAAACCTTTCATATTAGAAACCGATGCGAGTGGAATTGCCATTGGAGCATGTCTTTTACAAGAAAATAATAAAAAAGAAGTTCATCCAATTGCTTTCTATTCCAGAACACTAAATAAACATGAGAAGAATTATAGTGTAGTGGAATTGGAAGCTTTAGCTTTGGTATCCGCCCTAAAACAATTTCGAGTGTATTTAGAAGGAGCGGGGACTTCGACAGTAATTACCGACAACTCCGCTTTGACATCTCTATTTCGAAGAAAAGATCTCCAAGGACGTTTAGCTCGCTATCAGATTGTACTACAAGCTTTTGATGTGAATATTATTTATCGCCCAGGGAAATTTAATAAGGTCGGAGATCATCTTTCGAGATACCCGCCTGAGGCAGATATAGAAATTAAATCAATAGAAATTGAAAAGAAAATTTCGATTGATGAGTTAAATAAAGCACAAAAATGTGATCATGAAATTTTATTAAAACGTCAAGAAAATGAAGAAAATATCAAGGAAATAAATGGAATTATTTGGGGAAAGATAAAAGATGATTGGAAGATTTTAATACCCCAGGCAATAAAAAATAAAATAATTAATGAATTTCATGAGGATCCACTGCAAGGAGCTCACCTTGGAATTAATCGTACATTAGAGAAAATTAAGAGATCGATGCATTGGAAAGGATTAGCGAAGGATGTCGCCGATAGAATTCGAATTTGTGAAGTTTGTCAAAAGAGGAAGGTCGTGGGAGTACACCTGAGTAGAGAGGAGATTTGTCCAATAGAACCAGCTTCAAGACCCTTCGATAGAGTACATTTGGACCTGTTGGGTCCAATTCAGAAATCATTTCGAGGGCATCAATATATTTTTGTTGCGGTCGACTCATTCAGTAAATGGGCAATTGCTGTGCCCATTCGGAATCAAACCGCTTCCACAATATCCGAGATATTTGTGAAAGAAATTATTTGTCGATTTGGAATACCTTCACTAGTAGTCACGGACCAAGGAACGCAATTTATGTCATCCACGTTTACAGACTTAGCGCAAGCAATGAATTTTTGTCACAAACCTACAACCGCTTATCATCAATCAGCTAATGGAATGGTTGAACGTTTTAATAGAACATTAGCGGATATGATAGCTACTTGCACTGAACAGGGTAAACAGTGGGTGGACGTATTGCCTCAAGCAATTTTCGCATATAATACTTCGTATAATCAACAAATAAATAATTCTCCATTTTATGTTATTCATGGATTCGCCCCTAAACTACCCACGGAAGCTGCTCTTGGGATTGAAAAAGAAAAATTTAATGATATGAATTTATATGTGAAAAATCTGGTAGAAAATTTGGAACTCGTAAGATCAGAAGTCAAATGCCGGTTACAGGGGAATATGGATATCATGAGAAAGCAACAAATTAAAATTAATAAGAAAAATTGGGAGAAGGGAGAGAAGGTTTTGGTGAAGAAAATGGAAAATATTAAGAAGTTTGGAGATAAATATGAGGGCCCTTTCATAATTGTTGAGCTCCAACACCCAAATTTATTAATTTCTGACTCGGGGTTGGCAGATGAGGCATGGTTGGTTCACATGGATAGATGTAAACCATTTTATTCGGAAGAAATGGTAAATAAAAATGATAAGAGAGTGGTTGGTGATACGAATTTGGAGCAGTCAGATAGTGATGAAGAGGACCGAATACAAATAAATGCTATTATTAACAATTTGGAATGTATTAACACTAACAAAACTAATGCGAGCACTCATAACTCATGCCTTGATGAGAATAATAAAAAATTTACTAACTCAAATGCTACAAAAGAAACTAATTTGAATATAAATTTTCAGATAAAAAAAGATTTAATCAAATCTAAAATTATTATTATATTAAAAATGCCTAATTCTAATTCAACTTCATCTTCAATAATTTTTGAACAACAAAATAGACTACCGTGGCACTTTGAGGATGTGTCATCACCTGAACTTTCCGAAGATGATGAACGAATTATGCCATATTCAAAGGAAGATAAGGAAAAGGAAAAAGCCAAAAAGATTGCCAAAAATATTGAGGACAATAAAAGTAGAAGTGCCGGAGTGAAGAGAAAGAACGAGGAACAGGAAATTGCTAATTCGGTTGACTGGGATATGGCATACCGTTTGAAAAGAATTAGAAGCAAATATGAAGACGACATGTTGACAAAGCATAATGATATATGGGAAGAGATTCTGAAAAAAGGCGATCAGTTCCATGCTAAGATACAAGATAAGTTGCACAAGGAAAGAAAAGCGTTGGAAAAGGAGCGGAAAGAGAAGAAGAAAGGGAGAAAAAACGAAAAGAAGCAAACAAGAGAGGAGGCTGAAACTGAAGCAAACCAAAAAAAATCAAAGGAAAACCCCAGGAAGGAAGTAAAAATGAGATCTGAAGCTAAAATAGAAAAGAAGAAACTGGATGATGAGAAAAAGAAGCCTAGAGAAGCCGAAATTAAAAATAAAGTGGATACTAAGCCCAAAGAGAAAAAGACTGGTGTTAGTGACTTCATAAAATTTGCTAGCCGAGTGGTACAAAGAGCAGCGGTTGATAAAACAGATGACGTAGTTCCTGAAGAGTTACCCGAGGATAAGAAGAAAATAATAAAGGAAAAAGAAGAAGAAGAAAAATTGGTAAAATTGGGGAAATATCAAGAGAAAATGAAATCTCGACGAAAGGATTTTGATGAGGAATTCGTCGCTAGAGGTTTTAAAACGCGAGAATATTCTATGTCACCAGTTAGACGTTCAGTTGTGGGATTTATAGATGAAAAGGACAAAAAGGATAAAATGGAAAAAATTAAAGCTAAAGAAAATAAGAAGGTGGAAATCACTACAAAAGAGATCGGAGTGAATACGGTTTTTAATACTTTGGTTTTCAACCGGATTTTGGAAAACCTAGAGGATGTTCAGGAATTTTTGACTTTGAAGCCTATTGCTAAATAAAGGAAAGACAACAACAACAACCAATAAAAATAAAATAAAACAAAAAAATAATAAAAATTAAAAACTTCAAAAAATATTATAATAATCACATATATTCATAATTACATCAAATATTTTAATCAAAAATAAATATTTCTTATTATATTAATCACAATAATCAAAACAACACAATTACTATCACAATTATTTTAATTAATACAACAATTATTTTAATTATGTTTATTAAAATTACCCACATAAGGAATGACCATTGGAAGAACACACAAACACAAAAATTAATAATAAAGTGAACATTGATGTTTAATAATAAAATTAATTTTAAATAAATTAAATATTTTCAATTTGATGAAATATTTAATAATTTTTAAAAATTAAAAAAGGAAATCTTCGATTTGTGGACTGACTGCTTTTCAATAACTTGTGTCTTCCTTTTGGCCGCCCAAATCTCTCTTTTTCTAGCACCTGGCCCATACTAATTTAAAAATACAAAAGAAAGGAAAAATTTATAAAAGATGAAAAAGAAAAATAAAATTGATTAAAAATAAAAATAAATAAAATAAATTTTAAGCCAAATTTACAATGTTATTTTGAAGGGCCCTCCTTCTCCAAGTTCGCCTTAAAGCTAACAAAACCTCTTTAAACTTTTAAAGTTCAAGGATGAACTTGGAGGGAGGAGGGGAATGTGATAGGAAAAAGAAACGCTGTCACTAAAATTTTTTCCTCACCCACGATTTCTTTAATTCATTCTTATATTGTTTAATCAAAAACTCCCAAAAGAATAAAATTTTGTTAAAAAGAAAAGTAGAGGTTTAATTTAGAAAAAAGACGTCGAACGCGTCTCCGGTTCCCTTTCGGGAACCGGAGACCCAACGTTCGAGTCCCCATTAAACTTTACTATTATAGTATTAATGAATTAACAAGCAATAAATAGGTAAATATATATCTCAGAGGGCAATTTTTGTATCTCAGAGGGCAATTTTCGGCAATTTAATGTCAAAGGCAATTTTTCAATTTTTTTGTCTTTATTTTTGCCAAATAAAGGCCGACAAAAAGCAAAATTATATTTACATATTTTTGTGTTTTGATTATTGACAAATTTGGACTTTTACTTCGTCTATCGTTTAATACAATATTTTTTACTTTTTATTTTATTAGCCTAGACGGATCGTTGTCTGAACTAGTGTTCGGCAACTGGATTTTTCCAATACCAATACCAGTACTACCGGAAAGTACTGGTATTGAATGAGTATCGAAAATTCCAAAATCTCATCACTACCGTACCAATACCGGTAGTACCGAAAAGTACGAGTCGGTACTATCGGTAGTACCGAGCTGTGCCGAACACTAGTCTGAACATGATTCTCGCTCTTCTGGACTTTGATTATCTCTTTTATCTGCAAGGGTGCATGACTTTATTGCCGCAGCGGAGATTTTATTTTCTTATTGGAGAATCTGTCAAGAAAAGTTGAGAAGCTAGTTTGAAAATTTTCCAAATCGAGAAACAATAAGTCAAGAAAAATAAATAACAGTAGGGCTGAGGCTTTCAAGTCGCCCCGACGTTCGAGTCATTTTTTGAGCCTCACGAATCTGGTTAATCAGGCCTTTTTCGTGCCAAAATTCCATTGAAAAATATTAAACAAAAAATAACGAATAACAATGCATTAAAATAAATTAATTAAATCATCATAATCACCTTCATCACTTAATAAATTCGTATCAAATTCTGGAGCTAATTTCAAATTTTTTAAAGATTTTTAATCAAGATTTGTTTAGCCCTTTCCCCACTTCATCTACTACAACAAAAAAATTTAAAAAAGATTAATAAACAAAAATAACAAAATTTAAAACCGGAAAAAGGCCGCTTTTTCAGTTGAATAATAATAAAATCCTTAGGATATATAGTTTTTCGGTATTTTAGATTTTATTTGTTTTTAGCCTTTCAGAAATTCCAAATATTCATTAAAACTAAAGATTCTTTTAAAAAACTTATTTCTAATTGCCGTGTTTTTTCAATTAATTATCATCCATAAAATTATCTCCACAAATTACTCCTTAATTACCCATTCAAATAAGTTCAAATTTCAGAATTTAATTCATTTCCCTTTCTAGATTAATTACCCTTTCCAGCAAGAATGTTGGAAAAATTAATTACATTAGGTAATTAAATTTAAAAAAATTTCAATTATAAAATCAACAAGAATTTTTAAAAAAATTTATCAATAAATGGAATTTTAATTAAAAATACTAGCTAATAAAAAAATATTTTAAAAATTTACTTTGATCTATTTTAAATTAAATACTAAAAAAAGTTAGAAGCTAATAAAATATTTCCGAAAAAAAAATTTAAAAGAAGCTAAATAAATGAAATTTCTGCTAAAACCAGAATAAATAATCAAAAAATTGATCAACTAGAATTTCTTAAAATCAATCAAAAATCTCCTCAAAAATTTTCAAATTGGTCCAATTAATGGAATATCTCAAACAAAGCAAGATTTTGAAGAACCATTCTTTCAATTATAATAATTTTAGTGTTATCTTGATGTTCGGTAAATTCATTGTAATAATGAATATTTCCTTCAATCAGTGCATATGCCCATTTCTTGTAAGAAAAAACAGTTAAAGTATACGTTCTCAGGGCTGAAACTGAAATGGGCTCCCAAAACAGAGAATTAGAAAATTTACCCATCTACCAAGCAGAGGTGGGTCGGATTTCCGAGTTCCGACTTTTGAGCCAGTTCCGATTTCCGGCTCTTCCGATTTCCGACACCTCTGACTTTTCTGACTCTGCTACCAAGCAGTGGTCAGTCACATTTAAAAACCATACACTAAAATAATCATGCATGGCACTATAGGGAGTATATGACATTCTACTTTAAAAATATTAACTTATTTTGACAATTATAAATATTTTAATCCAGGATATTCAAAACGTTTAAAGGTGTAAGATATCGAGTGTCCAGTAACATATCCTTTTAAAAATCTTTGAGATAAAAATCGCTTTGAATTTTACAATCAAAAATGACGTTTTTTTCACTTTTGATGGCAAAACACAAAAATTTTTTCTTGACAATAAACCTTATGGTGGGGCCCTCTCAACAGTTTCTGCAACTTACTATAAAATTATTATTTCTAACCTTATTCATTCTTTTGTATTTCAAAGTTGCAATTTCAAACTTCCAATCTAAACTGCTTGTATTGCCGGCTATTTTGTTAGCAGCAACAGTTAAAGCGCTGGTGAGGGAAGAAATAATTTTGTAATTATTATTTAATGCTGCGAGTACCTATATTTATTATTTAAAATAATTTAGAAAAAAATTTTTTTAAAAATTTAGCATTATTTAGACTCATTGTAAGCAAGTTAACTTTAAATGAGAATAAAATTTAGGAAAACTTTTTAAATTTAAATCCTCGTTTTTAGATAAAGCTCTATTATGCTGTCCCTTTATAATGAAAGTATACATCAGGGATGGGACGGGTTGAGAAAAAGTCGTGTCGGGTTTCAAGTCGGATTTTCAAAATTTTCTTCGGAACGAATTTCGGGTCGAAAAAAGTCCTGATTTCGGATATCGGGTATCGGGTAACCCGTCCCATCCCCGGTAGGCATATATTGTGGAGGGTATCGTTAAGGTAGCTCTCCCACGCAATAGCCACCAGCTATTATATTTTGGGGTTTTAAAAATGAGGGCTGATTGTTATGTTTACTGAAATATTTTTTAAAAATTTTAAATTGATGATATTACAATTTCCGAATTTCCATAATCCTCCAAAGATTTTTGTGCTTCTAATAAAAATATTATCAATTCAATACGAAGCACAAAAAGTTGTAATTGAGTAATTATCGCATTAATAATATTTAATTTTTGATCCCGTGTGAATATTATGAAATCCTTATCGTAACATTCTATTGAATATTCTTCAAGTTCTTGAATTGTAGAAGGAAGGTTCTCATTGGCATTTTGTCTATTAAATGAAAATACAGTGGATCTGGGTTTTTCTTCCCGGTATCTGGGTTTTTCTTCTAATCCGACCCGGGCCGGATTTTTCGGGCTAAAACCCCGAAAACCCGGAAACCCTGAAAAACCGGATTTTATCAAAATACCCGGTTTTCTGGGCTACCGGGCCCGGAAACACGGTCCCGGAAAACCCGGTCCCGGCCCGGGTTCGAACTCTAGTTTATATGTAAAAAAATCTGTTCAGAATGGGCGACGTGTTGGAGAGAACCATTTCCGAGTTTACTAAACTGATATGTAGATACTTTTCTCACCAATAGAAAGTTAGTTGAGGTTTTAGATGATCGGAAATATTGTCTAGACAGTAACGTGACTAACGTGTTAGTTTTTCAATATTACTGAGGCAATTGTATTTGGATCAAAAAATGGTAAAAATTTTTCGTTGGCAGTTGTTTAAACAACTCTTAGAAAGTAACATTGGGATAACGCTAGTCCGTTTTAAATAAAAAATAAAAGGAAAACAAGGATATTGTCTTGTTAATATGTATAGATGAAATATGTATAGCAGGGTCCGGTCGGAATTCCGATTTCCGACTTTTGAGCAATTTACGAGTTCCGACAGTTCCGATTACCGTCACTTTCGTTACCCTCTGTTGAAAATTGAAACAAAAATTCAGAAATTTTTGCTTTAGCTAAAACAATTTAAAAATTGTTTTTGCAAGTCTAAATCTTTGCAAAGAGTTGAAAGTTTAAGGTTTTGATTTACCTAAACTCTTTTAATTCTTCCAAAATATTTCCATTCATAGACTGATTATTATCGTTTCGAAGATAATTTTTTGTTTTATCACTTAATTTCCATTCACTTGACAAATTTTCTAATGAAAATTTTGCCATATCACTTTCAAAGGTTTTTTTAGCATTTATTGTTGTTTCCATCATATCTTGAGAATAATCGACTAAATTACAAAAAATTATTTATGTCCATTTTCTCTCTTTAAATGGTGTTGTACTACTATAATGTATTTTTTAACAAGGGATACCGTAAAACTTTTATTAATTACCCTGGGTAACTTTTGTTTCAACCTTCCGCTGGAGGGAGTAATTAATCGAGGGAGGGTATGAGGTTTGAAATTTGAACGTGTTTTAGGGCAATTGATTTGGGGCAATTATTGTTTCAATCTATCGCTGGAGGGGGTAATTAATGGAAGTGGGGTAACTATTTAAGGGAGGGCAATTAATACAGGTTATACTGTAGTTGATAAAAAATAAATTTTGATCAAAATTCTGCTAATTGACTCTAATTTCGTTTTTTTCAAAAGTCTGATCCTTAAATAAATTTTTAACATAATTAAGAAAAATTTTAATAATTTTGGTCATTGTAAACTCCGTTTTTTTCTCATTTATAATTTTTAAAAAAATTTTTAAATATGAAAAATAATATGTATTTACTTTTATATTCCTCATTTAATAATTGTCCAATTTTTTCTTTTTGAAGATTAAAAAATCTATGAATACTATAATCTTCCTTTTTATTAGCAGCATAACTAATAGCTCCGATTGCATCTTTAAAATCATCACTAACATTACCTAATATATCCTTTTGTATTTGTAATGTTGTGGAAAGTAATAACTCCTTTTCTGTCAAAATAAAATTAAAAATAAATTGTTCGGATGGGTTCTATTGTAAAAACCCGGTAATGTTACCCCCAAGCCTACCCTAACAGATAAGGCATATATGAAAATGATCATTAGGTGTTAGCAGTTGCATCGCAGATTGCATAGATCTCTTAGATCAAGTCACATCCAAACCTTTTGCTATCTTCAGGGAGTTTTCAGCCATTTTACTCTAGTCTAGATTAAAAACCGAGTCGAGATCTTTTTAAAAATCTCGACTATCGATATCCTAAATTTCCTAAATATCAATCTCTGTTAATCTTCAAGAGTTTTAGTTAACATAGACACTAGGGATTGCTTTTACCTTCACTAAAGTATGCCTCCTCTTCTCCGGATATTTTCATAAAAATTGTTTAAAAAATATGTATGTATACATAGGTAAATGACATTTTAAATTCTAAATTTATAAATTTTGATTCTTACTTTTATTGTAAAAGTTATCATTTCCCTTATCATTTCCTCCAGATGTTGAATAATTTTTTGGATGATCTGAATCAGTTGTCGCGGGTTGAGAAAAGGAGTTTGATCGGATCTCGGGTACAAAAAAATCTTTGAAAATCGAAATAGAAATAAAAGAAACGTCGAAAATCGAAATTTCGACGCAGCTCTGGTCGGGTCTACCTAAATTTTTGAAGTTTTAGTTTCAGATTGAATTTGGATCGGGAAAATTCGGGAACCCGCGACAACCTTGATTAAATGATGAATTCATTGAAAATTGTTCATTTCTTTGATTCCAACTTCCCATTCCTCTATTCGAAATTAAAGATGAGGATCCTTCAGATTTAGAATAATTTCTTCTCAAATTGCCACTATTTACTTGCTGTAATTTTTAAATATATATTTTTATCTTATACAAAATTTTTTTGAAAATAAAATTTTTTAAGAGCCTCTATAGTATTGTTTGACCATTAACAAACCCGAATTTACTTAACGGGGACTCTGGTTCGTTGCCCGGCGGCAATTGATTGCTACTTTAGTTTAGTATGTATATTAAAGATTATGGGTGTTGATACCGATACCGAGGCAGGTATCGGCTTTGGATACCGATAAAATAACGATTTTATGTAATGGCCTTAATATTACTATAAACTTATTTTTTATTAAAATTCGACAGTTTTTATTAAAATTCTCGGTCCTCCACAAGTGCGTCTCTGTAAGAGTTGGTCCGCAAGTGCAGGTCCGCAAAAGTCAGCTAACCAAATTCATGTATTTGATTTACACCAAAAATATAAATACCTAATCCGTTCTCATTTCCGGAAAGTTTATTTTAATGAAATTACTTTGGATGAAATGGATCAAGTCAGATAGGAACAAAGGTGGGGGTATAAATTTTTGAAATAAGTAGTTAATTTAAACAAATTATTACCCTTTTTCCCTCTTGATTATTACGAAAAAGATTTTTAACAATATTTCCTAATTCCTTTCCTTTAGGAGGCGCTTTGCAATAATTAAAGAAAAGAGAAATAATTAAAAAATTTAACATTAATAATGAAAAATAATTTTTATTTTTCATTTCGTTCAGTTAATCTGAAGAGTCAAAAAATTTTAAAGGGATTTTTTAAAAGAGATTTTTAAAGGCGAATTTATAATTAATAAATAAAAATTAAATTAAAGGCCCTCTAATAAATGGAGAGAAAAAATGGCGACTGACGAATGAATTCGCCATTTGCATTTTTTAAAGGAAAGACTGCCATATAAGATTCAAAAATAAATTTTTGTATTTTGTAAAATCTTGAAATGCTCAAACTACAATATTGACTTGATGTCGGCTTTGACAAAAAATAAAAAAAAATATTATAGCCGCCGGATTTTACAAAATTGGCAATAGAGAAAATTTAAAAATTCAACAACCAATATTATTAATCAATTAATAAAGGGCAAATAAATAAATAAAAGCTAAGTTGCCTTTTAATTTTTTTAAAAGTTTTTATTGAGAAATACAGACATGGTCATGGATACGGATATGGATACAGAATATCCGAATACGGATACCAAAATCCGTATTCGTGTCCTAGTCTGGAGAAATATAACCTAGCTAGGTAACTTACTTTCTCTAATAATTACCCCCACTCTCGATTACATAATTGCCCTTTCTGAATTAATTACATCTTCAGTTTATTAATATTTTCCTCCAGACGAGAGGGTAGGAAAATAATTACCCATTATAATTATTCAATGATTAGCCTCGATATTTTTGTTTTCTAAATATTGTATACGATGTTCATGCTGTAGAAAATTCATTGGATGGGAGATGGAATAGAACCATCATGGAAAGGGCCCATACCAAAGCACAACCGACTGGCCGCCATCCAACCAGAGTTGGGTCGGAATTCCGATTTCTGACGTTTTTCTCATTCAAATTTCCGAGTTCCGATTTCCGACTTTTTAGCCATTTCCGATTTCCGGCTCTTCCGAGTTCCGACACCTCTGACTGTTCCGACCCTCCTCTGCATCCAACTTGATGCTGGGTTATTTATTTTCATTTATATTACTTCTGCAAGTGTGGACACAAAACTAGTAAATAAATCAGTTTAACTAATAACAATAAGTTACATCCATCAAAAAACAGTCACGACAAATGAGAACATCTAATAGGTGAACGTGAAATCTTAATAATAAACAGACACTTTTTTTTATTTTTATTTTATCTTTCAATTCAATTAAAATAAATTTAAAAAAAATTTCTTTTGAAATTTTTAATTTCCCCCCATTTTTTAAAAAATATAATCGTTAAAACGCTTAAATGAAAGAGAGAACACTAAAAAATTTTTTTAAATACACACTATTTATTATTTATTTGTTTGTTCTTCTCTCCCCTCCAAAAAAACTTTTGATATTCGCTGAATCAAAAAATAAAATATGAGTCATTTAATTATTTTATATTTAAGCAATAAAATTTTTATCGAAATTATTTTAAATGTTTAAAAATTATTTTTTCGTTTAAACACTATGTTAATTTATATGTTTGTTTGTATTTATCAGACGTGGTAATGGACATGGATTTTGGTACCCGCATCGGATATTTACGGCAGATACAGACGGATATCCGCAGGCATTTTGAACTTATCAGTATCCGTATCCATTACTAAGCTTGGTTTCTACAGTCAAAAAATGGTACAGGTTGAGTAAAAAAATCACGTCGGGGTTTGGAAAATTTCCTCATGTTATCCTTGCTACAACCGTGTCGTTTGCAGATCATACCTTCATTCGGTTCTCCAACTTTTGCGCCGCGACATTTGCGTCACCCTGCCTTAAAAAATATGATTAACAGCACAACTGTGCGCCAAAATTTTCGCGTGTAGAGGGTAGGAGGGCTGACTAAGCGAACCTCCAATAGGTAATATGTTTAACTCATTTTTACGTTAAATTTTTTCATCTCCGAGGATGCACGTAAAATTGAAATTCGTTTGTATTAGACACTTTGACTATCTATTATGAGAATTTGATATTGTAATTATTACCCTCGTATAATTTATTCAATTTTATTTACAATATTTAAAACACAAATATATGTATATAGGTAATTATGGGTTTAGCCGTTGTCATTTAATAAATGAAACTGGAGTTTGGCTGTTATAAAGATGATTCATCTGGCAGCATTTAAAACGTTTAGACGTGGGTAAATGTTTTTAAGAGAATAGAGAAATCAAAAATTTTAGCAGCGTTTGCAAATGTTTAAGTGAGGGTTATTTTGTTAAACTCTATTTATAAGGGAAATTACTAGAGTGCAGAAAAATTTTTTCAGAATTTTGAACGGGACAGGATCCCGCAAAATCCCGTTCGGGATCCTGTCCCGTCCGAACTCTAGTAATTACTGGCCAAACAGATTCTATAAAAGTAGCGACATTTTACAAAAACAGTTGTCAATCTTATTTAACTTCTTAATAACAATACCATAAATTATCGTTTTATTTGGTTTTTGATCATCATTACCCTTTGATAATTAGTTTTAGTTGTTTTTACAAACCTCCATTCATTTAAATTTAAAAATTCTGCTAAAAACATAACGCCAAAATAATTTTATTTTTTGACATTTGCTCCCAATTTGTCAAAATTTATTTCCTAAATTTTTTTAATTGTTTAGTCTTTGTTTTTAGAGGTCGGAACGGACGGAATCCCGGGTTTTCAGCAAAAAACGGGATTACCTGGATTTACGGAATTAATCCCGCGGGATCCCGTCCCGTACAAAATGTTGAAAAAATGTGATTTTACCGACCTCTGTTTGTTTTTCAGATTTTTCTAATTATTCTTTTCTTCATCTATAACTCTTATACTTCCTAAAACCAACAAAAAATGTGTATTTCCAAACTCGGTCAAACAATTTATGGGGTTTTGGCTTTAACTATTGTTGCTTTAACTTTGGCTTCAATGTTTACCCCAGGTTTATTACCTAAAAATTTTTTGATATTTTTATTTTTTCTTTTAGGCTGGCGCAAAATAAATGCAGAAGTGAAAGAAGGCGAAGACCGCAGCAAAATAATTAATCAAACAATTTCTTTGGGAATTTTCCCTTTCTCGTGCGGGTGGGAGTTGGGGAAATCTGAGTTGCATTTGAATAAGTCGGAGACTGATGCTAATTGTCAAAAGTGGTGGGAGGTATGTTTTTGTGTTTTTTGTGTTTATCTGCGGATCTGACCTAAATCAAGGTCTGAAATCCTGTAAAGAACTAGCAAGCTCAAACGTCTTGGTTCTGGGTACGGGAAAGACCCATGCCCAACCTGACCATTTTTGGGGTAACTTCCAAGGGAAACTTTATAGCAACCTCAAAACATGACTTGACTTTGAGAGCAGGAAGGACCAAGCTCGATCTATATTTGGATACCTTCCAATTATTTTTTGGCTACCTTCCTACCGCAGCCCAACCTACCGCCGAGGCTATAACTTTTTTCAGAATTGTCGAATCCGGGACGCCTTGGTATGGTTCGGTACGCCTCGACGAGCTGAATCCAACCATACCAAGTTGTCTCAGATTCGACAATTTTGAACGAAGTTATAGCCTCGGCGGTAGGTTCGGCTAGGTAGATCGGTAGGTTCGGCTCGCGGTAGATTTTAACCTTGAAATTTTAAAAAAGCCTAGCCCTAAAACTTTTTCTCTCAAAAAACTTTGTAGGAGAACTTCTCCCCATTGGAATTCTTCCCTAGCTAAAAAATCTTTATTTTTCAGAATCAACCAACATATGAGAAATTTGTTTTGGTATTTATGATTCTTGCCCTTCTTTGTTCTATTGCTGCCTTTATTTGGAATGCTTTGACATTTTGTTGTTGTATTGGGAAAGGTTTTTTTTGTGAGGATTTTTCTAAAAAAATATTTTTTGTAGGAGGAATTTTCCGTCCATTGCCTTCATTGGCATCTGCTTCAGCATTTCTTCTTTTATTTGCACTAGTCATCTATTACTTTAACAACGATAAAGATATTGGTATTTTTTATTTAATTTTGAAGTTTTGGGGTACTTTATGGATATTCCTCCGTCACCTTGTTTGAGTCTCAAAGTTACTTTCTATTTTTCCCTCAATAATTTCTGCCCGAGCAGTATAGGGGAAGGTGCTTAAATGAGGAAGTCTGACCCTAATATGTATAGCCTAAAAAAGGAAAGAATAACTCGGACTCAAACTAGGAGGGGGGAGGGGGAGAGGATATTCATAAAGTACCGAGTATTTTTATTATCTTAATGGCCTCTAGGCAGCTTTTAATAGTAGTAAGTAGCTTCCCTAGCTTTCCAAACGATACCCTCTATTTAATTTACCCCTCATTACAAGAATTAATTTTTTAAGCCCAAGGGGATACAATGAAAGCCTTATATAATGTCACTCTTTAGTCTTCTGAATTTGCCGACGTTAGAGAGAAAATGACTTGAAGGGACGTCAAATCTAGCAAAATATGAAAGGAGGACAGTTAAGGAAAGCTTCCACTATTACCTTTTAATTTTTGTATTTAATTATAAATTTATTTTTTTCAGAAGTTTTAAAAGCCTGGGACAATATCAAAACAATTGAAGACAACGATATTAGCTACAGTTTCTTCTTGGCACTCGGGGCATTTGTTTTGTGCTTGGTTAATTGTCTGGTAGGCTCTGTTGTTATGTCCGCAGCGGAAAAGTGTTGTTAATTGGAAAAATAAATTGAAAAAATAAATTTAAATATTAACAGAATAAAAAAATATTTTTTTAATCTCTAAGGGATCGGAATTTAAAATTTTTTTTTAATTTCCAAAAAATATTTCGATCCCGATTTTCTTAATTACATATTACTAAAAATGTTTTAATCCCTTTAAAATGACCTTCCTTCCCTCTCTTTGTTAATTAAAATATATAATTTGTATAATTTATTTTAAATATTTTTGTCTATTAAAAATTAATTTTGTTTTTTATGTATTTAAATTTAAATAAAATTTGCCAAATGTTGGACAAAAAATATCATCGCCCACGAGGCAAAACCCCGCGCGAATCGTAAGTTTAGTTCAAAAAATGACAAAGAAATGGGTAATTTTTGCTTTTACAATCTTAATTTTATAAGCCAGATAACTTTTTTAACTTATTTTATGCGCATATTTCACTGTTTTTACTTGCATATAAATTCTAGTCTTAGTTATCACTTGATAAACAAAAAGCGACATTTTTTATGAAACGACATATTGGTACATATAGAACAAATAAATAAAAAGAAATTCCCGAAAGAAAGGAAGTGATAATTTCAATCTTTGCAACGAAGACAAAGATCAACAAGTGCCCCAGGCATCGATTTATGGAAAAAATCCGGATCTGTCAAATAAGCCATATAATTTAGCAAAAGACATTCATTGTTTCCACAATTGAAGCAGAATTCAATTAAATGAAGCAATTCTGCATATCTTTTAGCTCCTGCCAATGGTCCATAGCGATTCTGAAATAAATTATTTAAAAAACTAAATGCCACGTTAAACTTTATTGGTAAGATTTGGATAAAATAACGCTAAGTATTTCGAATTTTCAAAGAATTGTCGGGATTTGTTCCCAAAAGTTTCGAATATTTCAAATAAAGTCTTAACTTTGGGAAAATTAATTCTAAGGTAGCTCCCCGTTCCACGACCCCGATAATTGTTGGATTCTACATCACAAGCAGGGTGGACGCAAGAAACAATTGCAAAAAACGAAAACGAAAAGCAAGAACGCAAAACGCAAAAATGGGGAAAATTTTTTATCAGCCATTTTTCAATTAAAAATTGAAGGGAAAAATTCCGTCATAAGTCCCGGAAACCGATTCAAACAAACAATATGTCATTTGAAAGAGCTCGGCGAGCTGAGTCGAATGACATCAAAATTAGGTCCCGGTCTCACCCATGGACCGAGATATAGGCCCCCGAAAATCGAAAAATCATAGGGGGGACCAAGCTCAATTTTGTGATGAAAAATTCGATATACAAATAATAGCTCATTTGAAAGAGCTCTTCAAGCTGAGTCGAATGACACCAAAATCGCCGTGATTGGTCAAGTTTTTCGAAGTTATGACAAAAAAACAAACAACATGAACCTATGGGGCGGCGGCGAGGCGCTTGTGCAAAACTCCGCGCTTCGCGCGGAGTTTTGCGGCACGCGCCTCGCGGGGAGTCTACGGGCGATTGGTCTGGGCTCGTAACTTAATCCTATTCCAATTATCGCTGTGATGGTCATGCCCGGCTTCCTCCGCAGCAGCATGAACATCCACGGAGAACAAAGGTAAGGAGCTAAAAAAATGATCATAACTTTGTTAAATCAAATCAGATTTCGTTGATTTTGGTGTCTTTCGACTCAGCTCGAGGAGCTCTTTCGAATGGGCTATTATTTGCATTTTCGAATTTTTCACCCCAAAAAAGTGCTTGGTCTCCCCTATGGTTTTTCGATTTTCGGGGGCCTATATCTCGGTCCATAAGTGAGACCGGGACCTAATTTTGGTGTCATTCGACTCAGCTCGCCGAGCTCTTTCAAATGACATATTGTTTGTCTGAATCGGTTTCCGGGACGTATGACGGAATTTTACCAATTGAAGTATTCCTAAATGAAGTGAGTGCCGAACGATTTTATGATAAAGGGTTTAGATCGATACTGATTTAGAGGGATTAGTATACAGGGTGATTACTGAGAATATTAGTGAATTTGGAGAGATTAAGAGGGATAAGGAGGGAACAAAGGAACCGCGATAACACGATATTCTCTCCAAAGACCTATACAACTCCCCTCCTCCAATACCCAGTTAATCCAAACCTTTACCCCTTTTTGTAAGCGCTATATCACGCACAAATTTCTCGACTTCCCAACTTCATCTCTTTCCAACACCGAAAGCGAAAACTTTGAAAAGTTTATAAACAATTTAAAACACCTGCAACATTTTCATCAACATATCAGAATATTTCTCTGCCTCAGTTAGTAATAATTGTCGGCCATACTGACTTAAGCCAGTTGAGGCAAAATGTGATGAAATTATAGCGCGAAGGAGAACAAATTCTTCTTTGCTTAGTTGCAGTCTATTAAATGGTCCCACAGAATCGTCAAATAATTTTTTTACAAATTTGTTTATCCTAATACAAGATGAAGGATTAATCAAAAAATAAAATTTACGTCACGTCTTCTTTGTAAATATTTGCTTTGAAAACATTTCGAACTGGAAATTCATTCGGCATAACAACAATTTCAGATTTTTTTCTACTTGAATAATAGGCAGAATGGAATGTTTTCAGCGGCAGGGTAATTGTTGTGAGCAGACAAATCTTTATTAATTTAAATACTAAACTTCTAAACTTTCTTTTCTTAATTTCTACGGCTCCCCTACAAAGGATAGATGAATTAAAGGATAGATGCACTAAAGGATAGATACGGCCAAAAGCGATCAAAGGATAGACAGCTGAATAGGTCGTTTGAGTCTGGACAAAAATGTTTAATAATCTGAATCTTCGCTGGAAAAACTGTTTTTGTGCTGCTACGGAGGGTAGGCCGGGCATGGTCTTCGCTACACGATGGCCGTGCTTCGCTGCGGTCGTGCTCGCTTCGCTCGCGGCGACCGTAGCGAAGCGGCGGCCGTCGTTCCGCTCGACATGCCCGGCTTCCTCCGCAGCGGCAAAAACTTTTTTCCGCGAATATACTAAAGTACAAATAAAATAAAAATCAGAACAGAAACATGAAATCAGAACAAAGATCGGAAAAAAACAAACAAAGATCAGGCACTCAACAGTTGGTACTCAACTGGACTCCAAACTTTATCTATGTTTTACCCAATTTTAGACGTGTCTATACTTTAATGGATTCTACCCCTATCTATCCTTTGGCGCATCTATCCTTTGATGCATCTATCCTTTAATCGTTTTTTGCCTTATCTATCCTTTAGCAGCTTTTGGCCGCGTCTATCCTTTGATCGATTTTAGCCGTATCTATCCTTTCATTCATCTATCCTTTGAGCGGGCACGATTTCTACTCTCTATATTTTATATTGGAAACGATAATTACACTCTGTCAGAAAATTATAAACACCACCTAGTTTTTGAAAAAACATAGGTAAAGTTAAAATATCATAGTTTTAAATATTTTTAGGATTTTCTGATGCATATTGAACTGAAAAAACAATAATTGATAAAATAAATATGGATAGTAGAGAAATTCTATTTCCAATAGGTTCTATTTCCTATTCCAAGAAAACTTATTGTGATAGAAGGCCCTACTCACCTAGAGTTTTAGGATGAGTGAGTGAATGAATGCGACCACAGGCAACTTTTTTAAAATTATGGAAGGAAAAAATGACTGACCATTTCGTACCTCAACTGAATCGCGGACTGGGGGGGGCGCAATAAGTACCGAATTATAGCCAGTGCTTCGAAGAACTGCTTATAGCCCTGCCCGACAAATTTAATCACCTTGTCGGCCAAATCCAATTTATCAAAGAAAAGCATAGTTCTTGCAGTATCAACAATTATAAACAAAAGATCCGTTAAAGGTTTTGGTCGACAAGTAAAGATTCCAATGTTTGGATTGAATTTTGGAAAATTTTGCTTTCCAATCTTTAAATTAAAAAGAAAATTTTGTCTTATTTTTAATTTCAAACCACACATTCGTGTTTCATTGCAATTAAATTTTCTTTACGTGTGAGTAATGTAGCAAGTGAATTTAACGAAGAATTATAATGAAAATCTTGGATTCCTATAGGGGAATCGCCAATACGACAAGCATGTTGCTCTATTGTGAGTAAATAGTCAAGTAATTGTGTATTTTGTCTAGCGATTAGTGATTTTTGCTGAAATATTTTTATAAAAATTTGTAATTAACAAAAAGGTTAGCTTCAAAAAACCTCGTTCTATCCTTATTTTCGGCCTAGTTTATAGCTTACTTAAAAAGCTAAAACTTTTGTGATTTTCTGATGCCTAAATGACACGAACGGTCTGAGGCAATCTAAATACGAGAACGGCCTAATAAAATAATACTCTACCAAATCAACAAAATTCAGCCCTCCAACAGCACAATTATTAGATTTTCCTTGGACATATTTTCCTTTACTAGCAAGTTCTCTACGTTTATTTTGAATCATTGTTTGTATTTCCAAAACTTTTTCGGGTTCCCTTCCTTTTGTTGTTTGAATATACATTCCTTTTAATATGCATTTATCGAAACGGCAACTTTTGCAGACATTTATATCTTTAATTAGTGTCTTAGATAATATTTGTTACCTTAAATGAACAAAAACACGGATCCAAAAAAGCCCCTAACTGTCGGAATTATTGAAAAGCTTTTAATTATACGGTAATCTATAAGGGCAGCTCTTATTTTCTAAGATAGTCTACATTAGGTTTGGACACAAACGGTTAAAAAAATCCCGTTAAGAGATCCTTGCCGCACACCAGTATCACCTTCACTTGTTAGGTTTGCGTGGGTATAAAAGTGTGGGTATTTAAAGTAGTTGGTCGGGCCGACCGTGGGTAGTAAATTAGTAAACCTCAATAGTAAATTTGTGGGTTATTTATTTGCAAATAATTACTATTCGACACATAACAGTTCCCATCTTTTTCACATTTATATTTGTTTTTTGAAGTAATACAACGATTGAAAAAGTGTTTACAACCTTAAAAACAATATCTATATTAATTAAAACTTCCAAATAAATCTACATATACCATAACAACAAACCACTCCATAAAAGTAATATCCACTAGCTATACGTTCACAGATACTACATTCTGTTGGATGTGGGTTGAGGTTGCGTTTAGCTTTTGCTGTCTGTTTTCGATTTTTTAAATTTGTATTTTCCTCAACTTTTTGATTCTCATCTTTAATTTCTTCGTTATTTTCTTCAATATCACTTAAATTTTCGAAATTTTGAAGACTTTCGTTTTCAATTACTTCATTGAATATTTCATTGAAATAATTTGTTGATGACATATTAAAATTGAATTTAGTTAAATTAAAATCCTGCTAAAACAAACTGAATTAAGCATTAAATTTATTTTAATTAGTGTTGTGCCCACACTTGCAGAAAGAACATAAATGAAAATAAATAACCCAACATCGGGTTGGATGGTGGCACAATCGGTTGTGCTTCTGGCTGGGCTCATTCCACGCTGGTCAATTCCATCTCCCATCAGACAAATTTTTCCACAGCATGAACTCGTATATGATAATTAGGATAAAGGAACTTCCAAAGTTTCAGAAGGTTTTCAAAATAAATCTCCATTTCTTCGTTACTCACTCCAATATCAATTAATCACTCAAATATCCACTCCTATATTTTTTACATTATATAAAAATATAGAATAAAGCTAATGAATTGAAGCTTAAATTGGTTAGATATTACGTGGAACTGGGGTTGCGGGAAAATAAATTTCATCCCCCATTCGAGATCCCCCGGGGAAATGGATTCCTTTCCCCACGGAAACCACTGATCTAAACAAATGTTTTTGGAATAAAGGAAATATTTTATTTGACAAATTTTTTGATTAAAAGAGGACAGAAAAAATTTTTTCAATAAAACTGATATAAAAATCATTAAAATAAAATAATATAGGTAAATGTTTGTACATCTTTTCAGCTTTATGCTTTACGAAAAAATTTCTTCCCTTATTTCATTATTTGTTTTACTTTCCTGCTTTACCTTATTTAGAATAAAGCTTAATAAAAGCTTTGATTTTCATTGGTAAAACTCCGTTTGGGTCTGGCTTTAATATTAGCCCCAATATATTTTAAAATTATTTAAATTAAAAATGAAAGCAATTGAGTGAGTAAAACTAAAAATCCTTCTCAATTTATTATCATAAAATACTACCCATGGATGGCAGGCGCCAAATAAAATTAATCACAAGCTATAAAATTAAATAATTTTGAAATTTAAACCAGGAAAGGATTAATTCTCGAAAATTAATTTTTTTAAAATTTTTCTCGAGAAGCCAGAAAATTCGAGACCTCCTAAATAAATATTATAAATTAGGGTGGGACAAAACCGTTTAATTTTGAAAAAACCGTATACCGTTTATGCCGTTTATCTGAGACCCGTATACCGTTTCGTTTATTTTTAAAAAACCGTTTAAACGACCGTTTACCGTTTATTTTTAAAATTTTTTAAAATCTATTCATAATTCAAAAAAATGGATGAAAAATCATTAATTTAGCTCATCCCTCTTTATAAAAATTATAATTCAACAATAAATTAATCATATCGATTAATTGGAGAATAATGAAGGACTGAAGAGATGCAAGTTGATTAAGAGGGAGATCAGTGGTTTTGGAGATTTGGATGATTTGAATATATAGGAGGATTAAGGTGGGATATCGGTAGATTAGGAATTAAAGGGGATCAGAGGATTAAGGGGATTAGGATCGTATATCTAAGGATTAAGGGGATGTAATGGGATTTAAACTGATTGAGGCGATTTGAAGAGATTTCAGAGGACCGTTTATGCCGTTTATCTGGGACCCGTTTACCGTTTCGTTTAATTTTACCAAAAAACCCGTTTATCGTATACCGTTTACCGTTTAGCTAAACGGTTTTGTCCCGCTCTATTATAAATGCTTAAACTCTTTTATTTTTAAGTAATCCTCGTTTTAACTCATTTTGAATACACGGCCTTAAAGCTATATTTTCATTTGGAATTATTATATCTTTCAAAATTTTGGAGTCATCTATGCATATCAGTATGAGATATGTTATCTTAAACATTTTATAGACTATCTTTCAAAAATTTACATTCAAAATTCAAAAATTGACAAAAGTTACTGTCCCCATACAGAACTCCGAGAAGGTTACAGCCCAAGTAGGCGCGCGGCCAGAACGGCGCAGAGCCACAACTTGCTTCATGACTTCCGAATCTTGCCAAATTCAGTATTAAATGATTCCTCTCATCGATCTAAAGAGATAAAATTAATAAGGGCTAGAAATTTATGGCTTTGCGCCTTTATGGGCGCGCGACTACTTGGGCGTGTCCTCTCCGAGACCTATACCTCTTTATTTCCCTCTAAGACTACACATGTATGAATTAAATACTTTTTGAATTTAACTTTTTAAGAGAGAAACAAGATTCTCCCCGCATTAGTCTCGTTACTTCAAAATTCCTCTTGATATATTCTTTCTCGAGTAATCATTTTGGGGCAATATTTCTTTTAATTTAAGGGCAGAAAATTAATTTATTTTAAAAATTTTAAAGTGGATAAGATTTTAGGATCATTTTGGTTTAACTATTTTCCTTTTAAAATGAATTACTCGAGCCAATTTGATTTTATTAAATATTACAAACAGAACAAGATAAGAGGACATGCCCATAATTCGTCCCAAAACAAAACTCGTCCCCAACAATTCATCCGACTGTATTTAAAATTTTTCATTATTTCATTATCTCTAACAGAGCTCGGTCCGTAAATGACGGAGAGACTGTAAATCGGAACTGTCGGAAATCTTAAACAACTCAAAAGTTGGAACTCGGAAATCAACATAAATTTTCGGAAATCGTAATTCTATCCTCTTTTTTCTATTTGCTGATTTATGCCCTTTTTCATATGATTTTATGGCTATAAAAGTTTCCTTTGCGTTTTGCGGCAAAAATAGCATTAGAAATGAAAAGACACGATTTTGTCTCTCCTTCCTTTGAATGCTATTTTTTGCCGCAAAACGCAAGACGCTTTTTATGTGAACGCGCCATGACAGATAGACTATACATTTAAAAAATTAAAAAAAAACCGACAAAAAAGTGCATTAAATAAGGATTTCTTAATAAAAAGCCAGACGATTTCAAAAAATACTT
The DNA here is from genome assembly GCA_963681835.1 of Meloidogyne enterolobii. Classification (NCBI taxonomy): domain Eukaryota; kingdom Metazoa; phylum Nematoda; class Chromadorea; order Rhabditida; family Meloidogynidae; genus Meloidogyne; species Meloidogyne enterolobii. The sequence goes on along the minus strand of CAVMJV010000012.1, from coordinate 3,189,020 downwards.
TTTTATAATTTCTTAAAAATTATTTAATTTCCCAATTAATTCGATTACCTTCCCTCGATTAATTACTTATAATTCTGCCCCAGTCAAATTATAAAATTATTCCTTTATTTTTAAAAATTATAAAATTGAAAATAGCTACTGTATAACCTGTATTAATTGCCCTCCCTTAAATAATTACCCCATTTCCATTAATTACCCCGTCCAGCGATGGGTTGAAACAAAATTACCCCCTTATCAAATGGCCTAAAACACATTCAAATTTCAAACCTCATACCCTCCCTCGATTAATTAATCCCTCAATCGGAAGGTCGAAACAATAATTACCCAGGGTAGTTAATAAAAGTTTTACGTTATTTTGTAATATCCCTGAAATCGAGAAATTTGAGATTTTTTGTTGAAATTTTCCCGTTTCTTTATACTTGTTGAAAACTTTTAAAAGTTGGACCCCATTATAAGTTACTCAAATGTCATCCTATAATAGGGTGTATTTTAATTAGAGGGTATTAATTAGAAGCTACGTGTACATAAATGTCGCTTCGAAAAATCGCGGCAAATCGGCAATCGCGCTCGATTTTGCTCTCCCCCTTCTTATTCTCTATTCTGCCGCATGACGCGCGTGATTTTACATGGAGTCGTGAATTTTCAATGGAGAATTCAAAGAAATAGGCATTGACAGCCCCCCACCCAAAAGCTAGCTTCACCACCCCATTGACAGCCCCCCCCCCCACCCAAAAGCTAGCTCCCCCACCCAAAAGCTAGCTCCCCCACCCCAAAGACAGCTCCCCCTTCCCAATTGACAGCCCCCCCCCCACCCAAAAGCTAGCTTCACCACCCCATTGACAGCTCCCCCACCCCAAAGACAGCTCCCAAACCCTAAAGGCTAGCCAAAATTTTAAAACCACTCTCCTTAAATTGTAAAGTTGAATGTTTTTTTCTAATTTTTTCTTCTAACTTCCAGTTAAAAATGTTAACTAAAAAGAAAATATTATTAATTTTAACAAATATTTTTTTATTAAAATTATTAAATGCAAAAGAATTTATTATAAATTTGGAACGTCAAAAAGCCAAAGATTTTTTTCTTAAAAATTTAACAAAAAATATTTTAATGGATATTTGGGCAGGACAAACTAAGCTAAATGAAATTTGTTCTGCTTTGCATGGAAGAGATAAAATTCCAACACCTGCGGAAATTGGTAAATTTTGTAATAAAAAATTTTTATTCGGATAGTGAATCAGATATATATGCGGACAGGATATCTTGTTTATCCGGACTTTGAATCCATATATGCCAGGGAACGAGCCGACATAAAAATGAAATTCTCGATTTTGGGAATCGGGACGGCTCATTCCCTAATATATACGAATAGTAGATACCTATACTACCTCAAACTCCTATCAAACTCCACGACCTTAAAATATTTATTCCTTCATTAATCTAAAACCGTTGGCCGCTTTCACCTTTCCTCTTACCTACAATACCTATTAGAGATGGGTCTTTCCACCTTTTAAAAAAGAGAAACGGAACTACCTATGTAATACACCGAAACTTCCCCCTTCTAAGAGGAGGGGGGGGGTTATCTCCTCGATCCTCGGATCTAAGAATCTAGTTTCTTCGATTCTACGATCGAGTTTTTTCGATCACTCTTCTCAAAATTAAAATTACACCAAAAAATATTTTTTATTTTTATATTCAATTTTAGAAGGAGATATAGATAAAAAAGAAGAAAAAAAGGCTAAAGAAAATACAAAAGTTTATTTAAATTTTATGCATATGACTAAAACACATATAGATATAAAGGATTTGGAGTCGAAAAGAATGAAATATAAAGGATCAGGAATTAAAGAGATTGATGAGTTGTTTTACAAAACTAAACATGATATACCTGCTATAAAAGGTTCCATTTAATTAGCTATAATATGCCAACAGAAAACTCCATTAACGACGTTTGGGAATCCCTGGAACTCAGAAATCTCCCCCATCCCCTTTCAGGAACCCTCCTCAAATTAAAATTAAAAATTATAAATTATCCCAGAGAAGAAAGGCAGAATTTGGAGAGCACAATGTGCCTACGATATGTTTCTTCTTCGTGTTATAGTTGAGCTTTATTTAAGCTTAGCTGAATCAAATATAGAAGTAAGACGTGTACACCATGACAAACCTGTTGATTATAAAAATGGGGGAGAAAGGATAATTGATGGAATAAATAAATGGTTTGAGGAGTTTGGAGGATTAAATAAAGAAGGTTATGAAGTATTTGAAAATAAAATTAAAAATAATATAAAAATAGTACTCTATAATGAAAGAGGTATTTTTAAATATATGGATAGTGCAGATACTTGGGCAGACCAGAACCAGACCAGAAAAATCTTCAAAATCACAACCCGAACGATTTTTTTCTCACCTCGAGACATCCCTGACTTATGTAGACCTGTTGCACTTCCAGAAAGAATATATAAATGAATAAAAATAAGTGGAATATGGAGGCCCTTCCCATGATGGTTCTGTTCAATCCCTCCTAATTATCTATTTTCGGGAATGACAAAGGATCGCTCTCTATAGGTTAAACAGTCTGTCCTCAATTTTACATATACCCAAGAATACTTAGGATGGAAAGGAAAAGAGTGCTGCGAGACTCCTCCATGCACTCGATTTAAGTCATAATTTTCAGCAACTAGGGTTATGTGAAATCGAGATCTGACTTTATTTGTATTTTTTTATTAAAAGGAAAAAGCAAGAAAATATTGTTTAAATGAGGAAAAACGGAATCCTTTTTCCATTTTGTTATTTCAGCTTTACTTATTTTTGTTATTGCTAAATTTAATAAGACCGCGCAGATGTATTAAACTAACTAATAATTATATAATTAATAAAAAGTGGAGAAATAAGGGAGCCTAATTTTTAACTGGTACCATCTGTTTGGTTAACCGATAGAATCGAAAATTTGTTCTTGCCTAATTCCTTTAGAGGATAACTCTAATAATTATTTTACAGATCTTTATAAATTTAAATGGAAAGAAGTAAAAGCATATAGAATTTATAGAAAAATATCAAAAATTATGAAAATATATACTAAAAATAAAAGAGTTGATTTATGTTCTACTTTGAAAATCAAAGGATTCAAAAAAGCGTTTGGTAAATTTACATATCACAGAGCTGAGAGGTATAGGGATTTGAACAAATTTTTTGCAAATATCAAAGGACATGCTTATTCTGTCGGTTAGATATTGTTATTTTAAAAATAGATATAGTTAGCATGAATGGTTAGGAGTTGAGTTAATGAGTCAACAAGCCAGAGTTGTCGGAACTCGAATCTTCTGTTAGTTAATTCACAGCAGTAATTGTGGCCGGAACCGCAAATTTGGCCGGAACCGGAACAGAAATTTCGACCGGAACGGAACCGGATCTAATTTTTTGGTTCCGTGCCAGAGCCGGAACTTCCAGCGAAGCTCTACTATGCTCTACTATGTATGTTAATAAGGTTCTAAGGTTAATAGAGGAAGTTCGGTTTGTTTAGATTTTAAAGTTTGGAAACTCCTTTACTTTTAATAATAATTAAGAGGCATGCTTATTTTTCATTAATTATACATAAATATTTTTTAAATAACAGCCAAACGCCGAAGTTGTTCATACAATATTTTCCTGTTTCGGGCATTCCTTGCTCTTGCACAAGTTTTGAATGAATCGTTTAAAAAATCAAACAGTGCAAAAGAACAAATAAAAAATGCAATTGATGAGGCGGATAATTTAATATCTATAAGAAAAAACGGAAGAGCTAATTCTGAAAAAATTTTTAAGGTTTACCATAAAATTCTCGTCCCAAATTTGAAGGAATATTTAAATGTTCAAGTTGATTTAAAAGGTAAAAGTGTCAGGTTTGAGACAAGTTGGAAAAACAGGACTAGAACACAGAGGAAGGAAGTTGATTTGAAGATGAAAAATGTTTTGGATGAAGATATGAGTGATAAGGAAGGAGATGAGGAGGATATGACTGAGGAGGATATGACTGAGGAGGAAGATAACGAGGAGGGAGACGAGGAGAAGAGTGAGGAGAAAGACGAGGAGAATGTTCATATGGAGGAGGTTAAGAATTCTGAAGATGAAGAGAATAAAAATGGAGAAGGAGAGGTGAAAGAGGAAATTGGCGGAGAGGAAGAGAATGTTGAAGATTCAGAAAATACTTCAGGCAGTATTTTTGAACTTTTTAAATATCAACAAAAATCAGATTCTGGGAGATCAATCGGTACGGTTATGCTGGGTAAGAATGAGGAACCTGAAGTTAATTCGCATGTTGATAAATAGAAGAAAAGACTTGCACCTGTTGTGAAGCTTCAAAAAGGTTCCAATAGAGGGTGTCATTGTAATATAGGTTAAGGTGATAAATGAAAATTCGACACTACAAGATAATCCGACTACAGTTATATTGCCTAATGCCGACTACCGGTCGGTCCCAATTGAATAATTCATCAAAAGTATAGCGACTAGATCTCTTGGAGTAAGACTGCCTTAAGTCCACCTTGTTGATTAATTGTCATTCGATTACCCTGCCTCGCTTTCTCCCAGTAAAAAGTGCCAACTGAGGGCAATTAACTAAGGGCATTTAATTGAATACGTTAACTGTAGTCGAAAGTACCACTTTTTATTTTTATAAAAATTTATTTGAAATTTCTTTATTTAATTTATCAATTATTTAACAAGACAATTTAATTCAATTAGATATTTCAAATGAAAGCATTTTAGCATGTATAAGATTAAATTTGTTATAGTAAAGCAGCTGGGCTATAGCCATTTCTCTCCTTTAGCTAGTGCAAAAGGTTATTCGGCGGCTGGGAGCGAACCAGCATCTTCAGTAGACCGGACTGATGTGTTAGCCATTACACCACGCCGCCTACTGCTCAGCCTTAGGAAATTAATAGCTATATGCTTTACATTATCATAACCAGGGCTGCACGCAATTGCGGGTTTAGAGTTGCGGATTGCGTAAATTGAAGGGTTTTTGCAATTGCGAGTTCCGGTGCGGATTCTTTAAAAAAATACGAGTTGCGGAATCTTTTTTTTTCAATTGCGTGCAGCCCTAATCATAACCCAAAACCTATATGTAAAAATTACCCAATTTAGTTATACTTTTTTAATTTTTAAATCTAAAAGTTTCATATTTATTTAAATGATTTTTCAAGAATATAAAAATTTTTATTAAAAATATGTGGAAATACTATACAAAAAATTGTCAAGTTATTTTTATTTTAATATTATATAAAAATTTTGAGTAAATATAAATTAAATTATAAAGTCTCTATTCATAACAATTTTTTGATAGAAATAAGCAAAAGGTTTGTTATACACATTTTAAGGAAAATATGAAATAAATTTTATTTTTAAAACCATCTTGAGCTTTTACTCATTTTTTTATTTACTTATTCAAATTAAAAAAAATTAAATTCAGAAAGTCTCTCCTTACTCACTGAGAAGTGAAATAATAATTTGTCATATTTATTGGCGGAAAAACGAATTTTTTGAAATTATCGTGTAGATTTAAAAAAATTTCCTAAATTTGTATTCTGACCCTTTTTATTAATTGGTGAACATTTTCCGATGCATTTTCCGAACATTTTCCCTAAACTTAAATTCTGTATCACTTAACATTTATTAACGTCAATAAATTTTAAAAATCTTTAAAATCCTCCTTCATTTTCCCAAAATTTATTTTTTAAAATACCCTTTTCTTAATAAATTTTATTTTTTTTTCAATTTTATCCCAATTTAAAAATATAAAAAAGAAAAATAATCTTTGGCCATTTTTCCCTTATTTCCTGCAATTTTCTTGCAAAACTCTTCATCAATTTCAACTTTTTTTTATTTCCATTATTCTCTATTCAATTTCCCTCAATTGAATTACTCACTTATTTTCATGTTTCTTTTCCTTAATTTTCTTCGCGTTTTCGATAACATTGTAAATATTTTTTAAACGAGACAGAAAAAATATATAAATTTAAAATTCTAAAATGATATTTTTTAAAGAAAATTTGTTAGAATTACCCTTTAGAAAGGAATTTTTTTGAAATAAAAATCGGATTTTGTTTAGATTTTCTTTAGTTTCGAATGTTTCTGGGTATAACAAGACGTTGGACAAGCATAAAAACTCGAGCCCATTGATGATTTGGGTGAAGGGCAACTCAAGGAATACCAACTCAAGGAACAGACAAATCAAACAAAAACAACTCGAGGAAAAGACAAATCAAGGAACAACCAACTCATGTAACTACCAAATCATGGAATATTCTAAAAATCAGAATTTTTCAGAATTTTTTTAAAATTCTGTTTTTTAAAATATCTAATTTTTTTTAAATCTAATTTTTTAAAAATATTCAGAGTTTAAAAAAATTCCGATTTTTAAAATATTACATGATTTGTCGTTCCATAAGTTGGTCGTTACTTGAATTGTTTGTTCCTTGAGTTAGCCCGACACGGATTAATTCCTATCCTGGATAGGTACTATAGAAAATTTAAAAATAGGAAACAGGAGGGAAAAAATGTGAGGGCGAGAAGAGCGAAAAAAGGCAAGGAATTGGTTGGTATCTCTCTGATACTAAAAGAACTTTGCCACAGAAATTTAAAGAATTATCCTAAACTATAAAATTCCAAGAAAGACATAATAGTCCCAAAACAAAGGCGAAACTCCAAAAGTTCCAAATCACAATAAGTCTGCAAGATGTTAAAAATTTTATTATTCATTCTCGAAAATGTTAAAGGAAAAGCTAAAAATAAAAATAGAATTATGAAAGAGACAGGGAAATATTTTTAACAACAATAATGTATTAATTATTCCTCCTTTACACGCAAGGATTTGGATAATTATATTCATCGCAAATCTGATATTTGTTGCAAACTTGGCATTTAAGATAGTTGCAGCACTCTATAAAGGAAAAACAAATTAATGAAATTTAACGAGAAAGGTAACTCTTTGGAGTAGGGCTAGGACGTTGGGAAGTTGATGGCAATTTAGTTGAAGGAATTGCTTGAGTTGTTGGACCAGCCGTACTTGTCGGTGCTCCTGTTGATCGACCAGCTGTGCTTGACGGTGCTCCAGTTGTTGGACCAGAAGTGCTTGATGGTGCTCCAGTTGTCGGTCCATAAGTGCTTGTCGGTGCTCCAGTTGTCGGACCAGCAGTGCTTGATGGTGCTCCAGTTGACGGACCAGCTGTGCTTGATGGTGCTCCAGTTGACGGACCAGCTGTGCTTGATGGTGCTCCAGTTGACGGACCAGCTGTGCTTGATGGTGCTCCAGTTGTCGGACCAGCCGTGCTTGATGGTGCTCCAGTTGACGGACTAGCTGTGCTTGATGGTGCTCCAGTTGACGGACCAGCTGTGCTTGATGGTGCTCCAGTTGACGGACCAGCTGTGCTTGATGGTGCTCCAGTTGACGGACCAGCTGTGCTTGATGGTGCTCCAGTTGACGGAGCAGCTGTGCTTGATGGTGCTCCAGTTGACGAACCAGCTGTGCTTGTTGTAGCATCAGAACCTGGAGTCACAGATGGATTTCCAGTAGCAGGACTAGCTGAGCTTGATGGTGCTCCAGTTGTCGAACCAGCAGTGCTTGATGGTGCTCCAGTTGTCGGACCAGAAGTGCTTGAAGGTGCTCCAGTTGTCGGTCCAGCCGGGTATGTAGGTGGTGCTCCAGTTGACGGACCAGCAGTGCTTGATGGTGCTCCAGTTGTCGGACCAGAAGTGCTTGATGGTGCTCCAGTTGTCGGTCCAGCCGGGTATGTAGGTGGTGCTCCAGTTGACGGACTAGCTGTGCTTGATGGTGCTCCTGTTGTCGGACCAGCCGTGCTTGTTGTAGCATCAGAAGCTGGAGTCACAGTTGGATTTCCAGTGGCAGGGCTAGCTGAGCTTGATGGTGCTCCAGTTGTCGAACCAGCAGTGCTTGATGGTGCTCCAGTTGTCGGACCAGAAGTGCTTGATGGTGCTCCAGTTGTCGGTCCAGCCGGGTATGTAGGTGGTGCTCCAGTTGACGGACCAGCAGTGCTTGATGGTGCTCCAGTTGTCGGACCAGAAGTGCTTGATGGTGCTCCAGTTGTCGGTCCAGCCGGGTATGTAGGTGGTGCTCCAGTTGACAGACTAGCTGTGCTTGATGGTGCTCCTGTTGTCGGACCTGCTGTGCTTGATGGGGCTCCAGTTGACTGACCAGCTGTGCTTGATGGTGCTCCAGTTGACTGACCAGCTGTGCTTGATGGTGCTCCAGTTGACTGACCAACTGTGCTTGATGGTGCTCCAGTTGTCGGACCAGAAGTGCTTGATGGTGCTCGAGTTGACGAACCAGCTGTGCTTGATGGTGCTCCCGTTGACGAACCAGCTGTGCTTGATGGTGCTCCAGTTGACGGAGCAGCTGTGCTTGATGGTGCTCCAGTTGACGAACCAGCTGTGCTTGTTGTAGCATCAGAACCTGGAGTCACAGATGGATTTCCAGTAGCAGGGCTAGCTGAGCTTGATGGTGCTCCAGTTGTCGAACCAGCAGTGCTTGATGGTGCTCCAGTTGTCGGACCAGAAGTGCTTGATGGTGCTCCAGTTGTCGGTCCAGCCGGGTATGTAGGTGGTGCTCCAGTTGACGGACCAGCAGTGCTTGATGGTGCTCCAGTTGTCGGACCAGAAGTGCTTGATGGTGCTCCAGTTGTCGGTCCAGCCGGGTATGTAGGTGGTGCTCCAGTTGACAGACTAGCTGTGCTTGATGGTGCTCCTGTTGTCGGACCTGCTGTGCTTGATGGGGCTCCAGTTGACTGACCAGCTGTGCTTGATGGTGCTCCAGTTGACTGACCAGCTGTGCTTGATGGTGCTCCAGTTGTCGGACCAGCTGTGCTTGATGGTGCTCCAGTTGACTGACCAGCTGTGCTTGATGGTGCTCCAGTTGACTGACCAGCTGTGCTTGATGGTGCTCCAGTTGTCGGACCAGAAGTGCTTGATGGTGCTCCAGTTGACGGAGCAGCTGTGCTTGATGGTGCTCCAGTTGACGAACCAGCTGTGCTTGATGGTGCTCCAGTTGTTGGACCAGCTGTGCTTGATGGAGCTCCAGTTGACGAACCAGCTGTGCTTGATGGTGCTCCAGTTGTTGGACCAGCTGTGCTTGATGGTGCTCCAGTTGTTGGACCAGCTGTGCTTGATGGAGCTCCAGTTGTTGGACCAGCTGTGCTTGATGGTGCTCCAGTTGACGAACCAGCTGTGCTTGATGGTGCTCCAGTTGTTGGACCAGCTGTGCTTGATGGTGCTCCAGTTGACGGAGCAGCTGTGCTTGATGGTGCTCCAGTTGTTGGACCAGCTGTGCTTGATGGAGCTCCAGTTGTTGGACCAGCTGTGCTTGATGGTGCTCCAGTTGACGGAGCAGCTGTGCTTGATGGTGCTCCAGTTGACGAACCAGCTGTGCTTGATGGTGCTCCAGTTGACGGAGCAGCTGTGCTTGATGGTGCTCCAGTTGTCGGACCAGCCGTGCTTGATGGTGCTCCAGTTGACGGACCAGTTGTGCTTGATGGTGCTACAGTTGATGGACCAGCTGTGCTTGATGGTGCTCCAGTTGATTGACCAGCTGTGCTTGTTGGAGCTTCAGTCGCTGGAGTCACCGATGGATTTCCAGTAGTAGGGCCAGGTGTGCTTGTTGGGGCTTCTGTTGTACGCACAGTTGTCTTAGTTGTTTCATGACAAGGTGTAACTCGGGTAGGTTTTGCACTTGTTTGTCCTCCAGTTGTCGGACCAGCAGTACTTGTCGATGCTCCAGTTGTTTGACCAGCAGTGCTTGATGGTGCTCCAGTTGTCGGACCAGAAGTGCTTGTTGGTGCTCCAGTTGTCGGTCCAGCCGGGTATGTCGGTGGTGCTCCAGTTGTCGGACCAGAAGTGCTTGATGGTGCTCCAGTTGACGGACCAGCTGTGCTTGATGGTGCTCCAGTTGACGGACCAGCCGTGCTTGTTGTAGCATCAGAACCTGGAGTCACAGATGGGTTTCCAGTAGCAGGGCTAGCTGAGCTTGATGGTGCTCCAGTTGTCGAACCAGCAGTGCTTGATGGTGCTCCAGTTGTCGGACCAGCCGTGCTTGATGGTGCTCCAGTTGACGGACTAGCTGTGCTTGATGGTGCTCCTGTTGTCGGACCAGCTGTGCTTGATGGGGCTCCAGTTGACTGACCAGCTGTGCTTGATGGTGCTCCAGTTGTCGGACCAGCCGTGCTTGATGGTGCTCCAGTTGACGGACTAGCTGTGCTTGATGGTGCTCCAGTTGACGGACCAGCTGTGCTTGATGGTGCTCCAGTTGTCGGACCAGCCGTGCTTGATGGTGCTCCAGTTGACGGACTAGCTGTGCTTGATGGTGCTCCAGTTGTCGGACCAGCCGTGCTTGATGGTGCTCCAGTTGACGGACTAGCTGTGCTTGATGGTGCTCCAGTTGACGGACCAGCTGTGCTTGATGGTGCTCCAGTTGACGGACCAGCTGTGCTTGATGGTGCTCCAGTTGTCGGACCAGCCGTGCTTGATGGTGCTCCAGTTGACGGACTAGCTGTGCTTGATGGTGCTCCAGTTGACGGACCAGCTGTGCTTGATGGTGCTCCAGTTGACGGACCAGCTGTGCTTGATGGTGTTCCAGTTGACGGACCAGCCGTGTATGTCGGTGCTCCTGTTGATGGGCCAGCTGTGCTTGATGGTGCTCCAGTTGACGAACCAGCTGTGCTTGATGGTGCTCCAGTTGTTGGACCAGCTGTGCTTGATGGTGCTCCAGTTGACGGAGCAGCTGTGCTTGATGGTGCTCCAGTTGTCGGTCCAGCCGGGTATGTCGGTGGTGCTCCAGTTGACGGACCAGCCGTGCTTGATGGTGCTCCAGTTGACGGACTAGCTGTGCTTGTTGTAGCATCAGAAGCTGGAGTCACAGTTGGATTTCCAGTAGCAGGGCTAGCTGAGCTTGATGGTGCTCCAGTTGTCGAACCAGCAGTGCTTGATGGTGCTCCAGTTGTCGGACCAGAAGTGCTTGATGGTGCTCCAGTTGTCGGTCCAGCCGGGTATGTCGGTGGTGCTCCAGTTGACGGACCAGCTGTGCTTGATGGTGCTCCAGTTGACGGACCAGCTGTGCTTGATGGTGCTCCAGTTGATGAACCAGGAGTGTAAAATCTATTAGTCTGTTGTGTTTGAGTATTAGTCTGTTGTGTCACAGTTGGATTTCCAGTTGTCGGACTAGCAGTGCTTGATGGTGCTCCTGTTGTTTCTGGAGTTACAGATGGATTTCCAGTAGCAGGACTCTCTGAACTGGTTGAAGCTGTTGTTCCTGCTGTTGTTGTTATAGTTTGTGCTATAGTAGTTGTCATTTGAACAGTCGAAGTAACGCCAGGAGAGGTTTCCCATGTGCAAGTACATATTGGGGGAGTTGTTGGTGGTTGACATGTTTGCGTGCTAACCCCAATTATTATTGCCCAAAGTATTTGGAATTGAATTAATTTCTTCATTTTGTTTAGGGCTCTTCCACCCAATTGGTTTTATTGAATTGAATGTTATTGATATTGATACCTCTGTGTTCCTCCTTTGTTTATATACAACATTTTCTATTCTTTAACACGTCTTCTTAGCTATCTTTTAATTTTTTGTCAAATGTTGCGTTGGCATTTATTTCATCATTTTCCTTACATTTTTACGATCAAATAATTTTTTGCAACTTTTTCCTCTTTTTCTTTGACATTATATTTAAACACTATTTTCTTATAGCTTCAATAAGTATGTAACTTCCACGTTACATTTAGTGTGTTTAAGTGTTTAAGCTAAATTTTGTCTAATATTATCATAACATACACCCTCTTTCCTTCCTTTGATTGTAATGACAACAACATCTACGTTGAGATTTTTTCATAAAACTTCTCTCTAAAATTTTTTAATTTAAAAAACTGTTGACACGAAGTATTTTTTCGTTAAATAATACACATAATTTTTTATCTCAAAAAATTTTTTTCTTGACTAGGACACACTCTAAATATTATTTATAATTTAAAAATTAATTATAGTTTTTAGAATTACAATTTACATAGTTTTGTTTTGTTGGAAATCTATATACATACATATCAGTCGACATAGAAATTAATTCCCGATTCTTGTGTATTTAGGATTTCTGAAAAAATTTTAATTCCTGTTCGATGAAGGAAATTTAACCCAAAAAAGGTCCTATTTTGGTGAATCGGAACGGTATATCGGTACCCTACTACATACCGAGCTTCAGTTCCTCTTCTAATTGAGCTCCTTCCCTTCTTCCAGGTTTTTCCTTCTGGTTTTTCTTCTAAGTTTAATATTTTTATTGTAAATCCAAACTCGCATAAGTACTTTTAAATTAATCTTGTCACTAAATGTGTCTTAATTTTTATTTTTTTTCATTCTCTGATCACCACACAAAAATATTTTTTTCGACAAATTTTGTTTAATTTTTATTACTTTATTTGTTATCACAATCCCTTGATGAAATTTTAAAAAATTATTTGTTTATTGTTATTTCCTCGTCTTTAATAATTATTTTATTGTTGTCATCTAAATTTTATTTTAAATGTTGTCATCATTTTTTTATAATTTTTATGTTTGTGTTAAATTCATGCTTTGCATGTGGATATTCCACGTATGCGTACAGCTTGTCCTGATTGTTTTTTTTCTTACTTTGGTTTTTTAGTACTTTTATATTTTGTTGAGTATTGGAAAAGGCCTCAAACTGATCCCTATAAGATTTAATTTTTATTATAGGTATTTAAAAAATATTTAATAGCCTGTTAATTGTATCGAGAAGTTCCTTCAGTTTAGTGACCGATCGAGATGAGATTTTGATCTAAAATCTCAGTTCTCAAGATCGAGATTTTTTCGAGATATCGATCTAAATTCTCGTACGACACTCTCAGTCTGGTCCTACTACCTCAAATTATTATACACCTAAATCCCCAAGGATTATAACTAGGCTTTTAAAAATAAAATTTTAGGCAATTTTGGGTTGATTCAAATTGGTCTGACTATCTTATCTAGCAATGTCGGCTAATCTAAATTTTCATTAATTTTGTAATTTTCTCTTTAAATTCCTTTGAACAAAAACTACAAAATCTTTAATTGGATTTTAAATTAATTACTAAAAAATGTTTTTGGAGTGGATTTAATTGATTTATTCCACATATGTAATTATAAGAGTAGACTGGTTAATTTTTAATTTTTGACATCCTTCTTCCTCTAATTGCTTAATATATCTTCAAATGCTCTTTCTTCCCTTCAGATTTTCGCGCAAAACATGCAAAAATGGGGGAAGAATTAATTATAAAAACGTCAGCACTCTTTTACATTTATTTTTATTTTTCCATTAAATAATTAATAATAAAATTTAAAATTACCTTTATAGGTAAAGAATGTTAAAACTCTCTTAGTTAAAGAGATTTGCTAAATTTTATAGAATGGTATTATCTTTTAAATATTGATCTGCCTATTTTCAAAATTAATTGATCTCTAAATCTTTATTTCCTATTTTTGTATGGGTACAGCCCAGGAGGCACGCGGCCAAGTAGGCGCAAAGCCATAATTTATTTCAAGATTTCGGAATTTTATCAAATTTAGTAGATAAACAATTCCTCTCATCGAGTTAAAGAGGTCGGTATTAAAATTAATAGGGCCAGAAATTTTCCAGTTAGTTATGGCTTTGCGCCTACCTTAACGTGTCTACTTGAGCCTACTTGAGCGTACCCCCTTTATTATTAATTTAGTTAAGTCACTGGTTGATAAGAAAGTCGGCCAGTGTTTTCAAAGTTTTCTTCAGATTCGGGTTCCAATTTCGGGTCGAACAAAAGTCCAGATATCGTGTTTCGGATAACTCATGATATCCCTTGATTTACATAAATATAACTTATTTTCTTCGTCAAGAGTAACTAACAATTAAAATAACAATTCTCTGGATTAAATGACTGAAACTCTGGACAGGGTCAAAACGAGATCTTATTCTAGAATCTTTTGGTTATTGAGATTTAGATTTTCAAAAATTATTTTCTTTTATTTGTCGTTATTCCTTAACCAGATTTACTAATTTTACAAGTTTTTCCAAAAATATTTTTATTTTTAATATTTATTAAGACAATTTTCCTTTTCAAAAAATTTATTCATTTATTTATTGGTTGTTGTTCTTTGGCCAAATCCAATTTTCTTTTTTTTTTATTTTTTTGCTCTACTTGAGCCAATTGGGTGGCCTATTCAATTGTAAGCAGGCAAATAGCAATTTTATTTAGCCAAAAAATTCATTTTGGCTGATGAAATCCTTTTTAGATAGTCTTAGAGAAGCATATCTTTGAAACTTTTTCAAAATAAATTTAATGAAGAAAAATTATAATTAAGATAAGAATCGAGATCTCTAAAAATTCTCGATCTCGATAAGCGAGATTTTCGATCGAGATCTCGTCTCGGTCTAGTCACTAATTAAAAATTAGATTATAATTTAAATGAATTTTTTATTTCTGAAAATAAATAAATTCAATCTAACTTTAAGATTTTTTTGATTTCAATTGCGGATCCTTATTAAAATATCTAACTAATTAATAGTTTAATAAAATATCTTCATAAATTTTGGATAGTTATGGTGGATCTCTGAAATTTTAAAAATGATTATAACCAGGCAAGATTGATAGAATAAACTGACCAAAAGCTATGGACATCAACACTTTATTATTGGTGTTCGGCACAGTTCGGTACTACCGATAGTACAGACTCGGTACTTTTCGATAATACTGGTATTGGTACGGTACTGATGAGATTTTAGAATTTTCGGTCCTCATTCAATACCAGTACTTTTCTGTACTACTGGTATTGGCATTGAAAAAATCCATTTGCCGAACACTAAATATTTATTATGTGACGCCTTTACTAAACTTATTCCAACTCTTCTCCAGTTTTATTAAAGTCTTAAACAAAACTTTATTATCTACCTAAAAAAATTTTTATATTTTTATTTTTTGATGTTGGCGAAGGCCATTTACTCCATTTTATTTATTTTTTATATTTCAATCTCGTTTATTTCCTTTAATTTCCTTCCATTATCGGAAGTGCCATCTCTCTTTTTGAGATGCGCATAAAAATAGCCGAACAGAGTGGATAGACGATATTAATTCTTTTAATCTTTACTTGACTTTTTTTTAAAATTATATACAAATTATTTATTTTTAAATTTTCAATACCAATAAGAAAAATTAATTTTTCTTATTTTTGGTCGAAAAATGTAAAACAGATCCATAACTTTTAGGATGGCAATTTTGCCTCTGTCAAAAAAAAACGAATTTATGTTTTTAAATTTGGACGGATTTTAATTTTATTAATAGTTTATTTCCTCTAATACGACCCCAGTCTCAGAGGTTAGTTTAAAAATACATCCTATGGGGCTGTATTGGAGTACGGTATTTATTTATAGGAAAGTCTTCTCTGTTTACCTTAATTTCAATATCTTTTTTAAAATCATTTTAAATTAAAATATTTCAAATTAAATCAACTTTTCCTTTTTCAACATGAGTGAGGCTAACTTCCCTTCCATGCAAAACAAAGTTGTAAAACCAATATTTACCTCCTATTTTAATTAATGTTGTAAAATTCTTAGTTTTTATATTTTTTTCTTTCTCAACAAAAAATTTGACCTTAATCTGAGATCATGACTTTTTTATTTTCCTTAATATCTTTACTCATTTTAAGTCACTTTTTATTACAATGGGATTTAAAATTGAATTTTTAAGTGTGTTATAAAATGAATAAATGGAAGGAGAGGTTTGGGTTATTTGGGCGTTGACATTTAGCTACTAGAGATGGGCCCTTCCGCATTTTAAAAAGCCGAAGCAGAACGCGGAAAGGTCAAAAAAAGGGGAATTCTGCGGAAGGCGGAAGACGCAGCTTTTTCACCAGGATTAATCTTTTTTCAGCTCATCCATGATAGTTAATACAATCCCAGTTTGGGAATAAATATTCTATTTTTAACAAAAATTAACGTTCTTTTTCAGCAATTTTCGACTTACTGCGCAACTTTTTTTCTGAATTCAGAACTTCTATTTCTTCTTTTTACTAAGATTAATCTTTTTTCTCGTACCAATACACCTTATTATTTATTAAAAATAAATTTATTTTACTTATAAATTATTTTTTCCTTGTGTCAGATTAATTTAAAATTCATCTTTCTCCTCAACTAAAACTCTTCAACTAACTCAATTCAATTTTTAATTAGTCAACGCCGAAAAGACCCCCTTCCCTTTACAAGCATACTTGAAGTAGTGTTGGAAATGACCCCGACATTGAGAATTAAAAATATATTTTTTTTACTATTTTAGGGTGGGCTTAGGGAATGAATGAACATAAAAAAGGCATAAATAACAAGTGGGGGAGTCGCTGCATGAGATTCTTTACCCGCGATTATTTTCTTGGCATTTTTATTTTGTAATGTAATTTATTGTGTTGTGAAAATTGCCTTTTTAATGGGGTATATCTGGGTGATATTTTTTAGTATTACTAACATTTTTTGGATATTTACGAATATTCTTAATACTACATTTAATATAAAATTTATTGAAGATATATTTTTAAAAATATTTTAAATCTCGTAAAATATTAATATACTAAGATCTATGTTTCGAAAGATTATTTTCTTGACATTTTTATATAGGTATAATAGATTTTAGACAGCCAATATCCTCAAGAGCAAACATGAAAGCTTGCTCTTGAGCATTCCGAAATTGAGAGAATCCCTCGTTTAAAATTTATAATGCCTCTGTTCAGAAAATTAAACTTTCTCAAAACTGCCCTAAATTTAAAAATTGGTCCAACATCTTCATATTATTATTTCATATCAATTCTAAAAGTCTCGGCCATTAAATCCACAAAACTCTTTCCTTTCATTATTCCCTCTGGCCCATTTATCTATCATCGCTTTTTATTAGAAAAATACATATATTTATTTTTATATTTAGCTTCTTCATTTTGTTTTTATTCTTCCCAAACACAAACATTTAAGGAAAATATTCAAATATTAAGAAAGCTTTCTATTTTATATATTGCAAAATCTCACAGAAAGATGAAAATTATTTAACATTTTAATTTTTGTTTTGATTTAATTTATTCCTGGGTTTTTCTTTCTAAAAAATTTATCCGTATCGATGTTCAAGCCTAAGAAAAACTACCGGTCAAGAATGCACTATTTTCGTTAAGCGGTCTCTCTAGCACCGGATAAATTTTATAGAAAATTGTGCCATTTTGTATCTTGTAGCAAATTTTATGAGCTTTCAGATATGCCTAAGGAAAATTTCTTATTTATGCTTTAAACGGGTTAAAATATTTTTTGATATACTGTAATCCCATTTCCCGTTGATTTAAAAGATTTGAACGATCAGGGTTGAGCGCAAGAGGCAAAATTTTATTTTATTTGTAGGTAATTGTTGAAGGATTTTTTTAAAGTTATTTAAGCTGTTTGAGGATATTTGGAACGCATGATTTTTTTTTAAATTTATCATAACTTTTGATAAATTATTGGTTTGCTACAATTTTTGTAAAATAAGGCTAAATCAAGATACAGTGGTGGTCATATGTTTATGGACAACAACGATTTAATTTGTTAACTTCTTTTATTCTTAACAAACACAAACATTAAACGAAAATATGCAAATATTAAAAAGCTTATTATCTTATTTATTTGCAAAATGTCACAGAAATATGAGAGGAAGATCAACCGGAAGATCAATCCGTTTTATTATTGCTGGAGTAGGACCTGCTGTACTTGTTGAAGCTTCATTTTCTGGAGGTACATATGGATATCCAGTAGTAGAGCCTGTACTTCCTGCTGTTGTCATTTGAACAGTCGATGTAACGCCAGGAGAGGTTTCCCATGTGCAAGTACATATTGGGGGAGTTGTTGGTGGTTGACATGTTTGCGTGCTAACCCCAATTATTATTGCCCAAAGTATTTGTAATTGAATTAATTTCTTCATTTTGTTTAGGGCTTTTCCACCCAATTTGTTTTATTGAATTGAATGTTATTGTTATTGATACCTCTGTGTTCCTCCTTTGTTTATATACAACATTTATTCTATTCTTTAACACGTCTTCTTAACTTTCTCTTAATTTTTTGTCAAATGTTGCGTTGGCATTTATTTTAATTTATTTCCTCATTTTCCTTACAATCTTACAAAAAAATAATTTTTTGCATGCAACTTTTTCATTTTTTTGACACTCTTTTCTATAATTATTTTCCACGTTACATTTTGTGTGTCTAAAATTATCACATCATACAACCTCTCTTCCATCCTTAAATTGTAATGACAACATGACAAAAATGTAAGATTTTTTATAAGAATTTTCTCTCTTGCATACACTCTGTAAAAAAATGTTTTTTATCAATATCTTACCAAATATGAAACGGATATGTTTCAAATTTTGGCTGAATATAGTTAAGGATATTATGTATCAATATTGATGATCCTTTTGTTGGAGACCTCATCATGATTTAAAAATATTAGTGAATTTCAGTAGAAAATTGTGGTTTAATTTTTAAAATTAAAAAAAAATTTTAAATTAAAAATTGCCAAAATATATCGAAATAAAATAAATTTTCACGAGAAAAGAGCTTGCGGGGAAATTGAGCTGCGAGAACGGTGAACAGGGGCTCTGGGGGTTAGAACAATTACCTAAGTATCTTTTCTTCTTCCGTTCTTTCTATTCTTTTATGTCTAATATTTTTTTGTAAATCCAAACTCTTATCCATTTCAATTCCAACTCTATTTCCATCACTTAATGTGTCTTAATTCTTATTTTTTTCTTTTTTTCTATATTATAATCACAACACAAAAATATTTTTTTCAAAAATTTTGTTTAATTTTTATTACTTTATTTGTTATTTTTAAAAATTGTATATTTATTTGTTTATTATTTCCTCGTCTTTAATAATCATTTTATTGTTGGCATCTAAATTTTATTTTAAATGTTGTCATTATTTTCTTATAATTTTTTTATTTGTGTTAATTTTATGTTTTGCATGTGGATATTCCACGAATGCGTATAGCTTGTCCTGATTGTTTTTTTTCGACTTTTAGTTTAGTTTTTTAGTATATACTTTTATATTTTATTTTAAATTGGAAAAAGGCCTAAAACTAATCCCTACAAGATTTAATTTTTATTATATTCAACAAATTATTTAATAGCCGGTTAATTGTGTCGAGGAGTTCTTTCAGTTTAGTGACCGATAGGACGAGGTTTCGATCAAAAAGATTTATCAAGGTCAAATTTAGTCATGTATCAATCAAGATACCGAACTCCTCTAGTCCGGCCTCTCCTTCAGATTATTATATATAGAGATCTGACTGGGAGAGTCGTACGAGAGAGATCTCGAAAAATCGAGATCTCGAAATATTCTTGATTTCTATACCGAAATTTTTATCGAAATTTCGACTCGGTCCGGTCTCTAATTATTTGTATCGAGATCGGACTGGGAGATATACAAACAACTTTATAATTTTTAAACTTTTAAATTGGTCAAAATCTTCTTTAAATGACTAATATTCTTCATTTTATTATTCCCCCCAATTGCCTTCAATTTTTAAAAAGTCTCGGCCACTAAATTCACAAAACTCTTTCCTTTCAATATTCCCTCTGGCCCATTCATCTATCATCGCTTTTTATTAGAAAAATATATTTATTTTTATATTTAGCTTCTTCATTTTTTTTATTTTCTTCCCAAAAACAAACATTTAAGGAAAATATGCAAATATTAAAAGGATTTTTATTCTGTCTTATTCATTTTCCTTCAAATATTTAAAATAATAAATTTATTTTAATTAATTTTTTCAATTACAAAATGAAAAAAAAACTTTTTTGTTAAGATTAGGGCTGTCGTTTTGGACCGAATCGGACCAGGAACTGAGGATTTTTCGGTTCCTCGGTTCGGCTTCGATATCTGAAGAATTTCCATGAACTGACAACTCTAGTTAAGACAGTAGCTTTATTTATCCACAATCTCCCTCCGTAAACGTCTCATAGTTTCAATCTTTTTCCTAAGGTCTGTCTCTTTTCTTGAAAAAGTCTCATTTCTTGAGAAATAACCTTCAATTTCATTCCTGAATTGAGTATCTCGAACTTACTTTCATTAGCGAATAAAATTAGATCTCTTTATATTAGGCTAGCACCCCGTCCTCCGAACCCTCTACCTGACCCCTGACGAATTTTTAGGCAAAAACTCCAACGCGAACCCCGAGGTCTCTACCAGCCCCCGAAGTCACGGGGTGCTACCCTGCTTTATACTATAATTTTTTGAGAATAACTTTGGAAATCTTCTTGTAAATTCTTTTTAAATCCATTTTCTTCGAATTATTTATTGAATATTTTCTTTTTTATATTTAAAAAGGACAGATGGCCAGCCGGAAGCCAAAATTTAGTCTGCGATAATATTTTGCATTAAATGAGGTTTTTGGGTATTTGTCAGATTTCTTTTAATTTTTAATATTAATTTCAGAGCTATATCTTTAGAGTATACTAATATAATTTTGCCAAAGTTTTTTTTCGATTAATCGGATATTTTTTTCAAAATTTTTTTTTTATTTTGCCCTTGACAGAAAATAATATATTTTATTAATTTGCATATTTTTTCATTTCTTCTTGAGAGAATGAACGGTCACTTGCCCATTTTTCATTTTAAAATTTATTTCACAGCGGGCTTTGAATATTTTTTTGTTTCCCAATCCGTTCTTTTTTTTAATTTATTCATTTTTTGTATGAGATTTTTTATTTTATTTTTTTGAGAGGATCAAAAAACCCGAGAAAAGACTAAAAAATAATGAGGCTTTAAAAAGGTTGAAAGAAAGAGGAAATTAAAAAGGAGTGAAAGGTGTTGGGGGATATATGTATCGTGATAATTGAAGATTATCCCTTTTTTCTTTCTTTTGTCTGAAAAAAATTTTTTCTTTAATATTTTTTTTCTTTTTATAAATTAAAAAAATAAAGGCATAAAAATTTTATGGTAATCGAAAATTAAAGATTATGGAAAATTTTAGTTCTGATTCGAGACATGTATTACATGGAAATAGAGTTGTACCCCGAATCCTGAGGGCACGTTTTTCGGGGAGTGTTGGAGGATTACTGAGAATAATTTGTGAGTGTTATTCTGTCAGTCACCCTCAAACGCTCCCCGAAAAACGTGCCTTCAGGATTCGTGGTACAGCTCTACATGGAAATGTTGTTTTAAATTTTAATTTAAATTTCCAAATATACATATTTTGCCCCTCTTTCCTTTTCCTCTGCTTTTATTTAAATAAATTTACGAATCAAATAATTTTTTTAAAATTTATTTTCCCATTACCTTAATTGAAAAATAATTTTTAATTATAATTAAAAAAATTTGTTTGCCAACCAAAAAAAAGAACAAATTTATTTATTTACCTACATACTATAGTAGTTTTACTGAAATTGACATGCAATACAGCACTAATTTCTTCCATTTTTCTTCTATTTTTCCAAAAAAATCTTTTTTTATTTTTTTGTATATTTTTTCCCCCAAAAATACCCCCCAATTTAGCCCATCCCCAGAGGCAACTTTCCCTTCTAGCAATTTTTAAAAACTAAAAACTACCAAAAATACTTTCCATCCCCTAAGGAAGTATTTTGCTTTTATAAATTTTCTTAAAATAAAAGACTTGGAAGGAAATAATTGTTTTATTTTCCTCAAAATGCCCTCAAAAATTTATTTTTATTTTTCTAATTTTGTGAAGGCTTTATTAAGCCGTTGGACACAAAATTGTGTGTGCGGCTCTTGAAAAAGTCAACAATTGAAAAAAATTTTTTTTGTTTAAAGACAAATAATTTTTATAAAAATATTTTTTTACTCTTTTTGGCGGTAAAATTAAAGGGGAAGGGAAGATGTTCTTCTACCTTCCCGAAGGGTAAAAACTTTTTTTGTTACCTTTTTATTGTTTTATTGAAATAAATTTTATGCGCATTCCAGGCTATAGGGGAGAAAATAAAAATAATTATCTGCAGCAATTTTGTAAGAGTGTCTTTTTAATAGTGCCGACAAAATGCATAAAATTATTGTAGAAAAGTAAAGAAAATGTTTGTATATAAATAAAAATAAAAATTGTTTTTTACACAATTAGTCTACATACATATAAGCAGAGCTATTAATTCTTAAAAATCCAAAGCTGGGAAGAGTTGGCATGCTTTGGCACGTCTTGGGTTTTGTCGAACGGTACCAAAATTGAATTTTTATTAGACCAATCTAGGATAGGTTGGACTACCCGAAACCCAAAATTTTTTCGACATGAGATCAGATTTGAGTAGAATTTTGAATAGTTCTACTTAGGGTTGCTCACTACCGGTTATTAACCGGTACCCCCGGTTTTCGGTTTTGGCCGGTTTACGACCCCCGGTTTTCGGTTCCGGTTTTTGATTTACCCCCGGTTTTTGGTTAACCGGGACCGGTTTTTGGACAAATTTTCATCCAGAATATCCCATTAAGATGTTGTCACATTCTAACGCCTTTAAATAAATATTCGATATAATAGAAGCTGAATAAGTTACGAATTTCAACAATTCGAGGAATTAAAGGGTATATGGCGAAATAAAGTTGGCTGATTTTGAATATTAGGAGAGTAGAGGGATTAGGGATATCGATGATCGGTGAGTGGATTAATATCGATGATCGGGGGATTAAGAGGATGAGAAGTTATCAAGGGAGTTGATGAATAATGTGATTAAGAGGCGTCGTCGAAAGATTTGTACGTTCGATCATGGATTTGAACCTCACCCCACATAATATTAAAGTGAAAAATCTTCATTTTTTGCGCCGCAGGCGCAAATTTTGAGAATTCTGGAAGGCTTCTATGTAAAATTTCGTGCTTTTTCAGAAAAAATAAAAAAGAGGCAAATGCCCCCTAAAGTTGGCAAAAGGGCCGCTCGTATCGAAAAGATTGAGTATCAATTGATTTAAATGGATTAGATTTAAAAGTAGGGTTGCCAAAATGGCTCGACTCGTACAGAAAGATTGGGTCGGGCCTAAGATACTTGGCCCGAAAAGGACTCGTACAGGCCCGACTTGATAAAAACAAGCCCAAAAAATTTCTCGATCGTCGGCCTGACTCGAAAATGCAACCCTATTTAAAAGGACCTTTATCGAGTAAAGTTCATAACTAAACCACTTAACCACACATCTCAACTAATAAAAACTGAAAGAAATTATACATGTGTATTTATCGAAAAAGAAAAGGAAGGAAATAATTTGGTGAACTGATATTTTGGGAGTTAAAATGTCCCAAAAATCACAAAAAATTCCATCTTTAGGGGTGTATGTTTAAAACCGAAACCGGGCGGTTTTGGTCACCGGTTTTCGGTTATCGCCGGTTTTCGACCCCCGGTTTTCGGTTCCGGTTAATTTGCCAAAAACACCGGTTAACGGTTCCGGTTCCGGTTCGGTTAACCGTCCGTGAGCAACCCTAGTTCTACTCGAATAACCGAAGCACCCTTAAACCTAACCACCCTTGCCGTTACCAACTTACTCCGAAATATACCTCACATCAGCTTGAAAATTTTGCGGCCCTCTATATTCTTGATTACATTTTATTTAATGATTCGTATTAATTTAATTGATACTTTTAGAATCAGAACACCATTAAAAAATTTCTTGCCCAATCATTTTTACTTACCAGTGCTGGTTTAATTTCGCATTTAGCGTTTCGCATTTTTAGCGCGAAAGTTTCGCATTTCGCTTTTTATTTTTGGATTTCCCCAACTCTGTTATTTACCACCTTTTAAGAATTAATTAAAGTCTATCAAGCATTCATTGAATTCAATACAGTAAAAATAAACCTAAATTTCCAAAAAATAAAAATAAAAAATAACCTTAACTATCTCCAAATTTCATCAAATAATTTATTTTTATTGTCTTTTCATTCAAATAATAAAATTTTTTTTATTCAACATCTATTTCACTTTACTCCCCAATTCCTAACCTATCTAAAAATTTATCTGAGCGCGCGAATGTTATAATATTTATATCCTAACCATTAATGGCAAGGATTTTCTGTAACGAGTGATGACATGCAGAAAGGGAGAGATTGTTTAGAGACTGTTTTTGGGGGAGGAGGAGGAGGGGGAGATTTTGGGGAGGGAGGGGGAGGAGGGATATTCTAAAAAAGGGAAGGGAAGGGGGGTGAAGGGAGGGGATGAGGAGGGAAGGGCGCTTATAATAGTTAAAAATCTATCCAAAAACAGTTAATCCTTTACCCTTTCTTTTTCATTTTATTTTCCATCTCATCACTTCCATCAAAAAATTGAACACTTTGCATAGAATTAGAGGCAAAAGCCAGCAGGAGAGGAAAAAGAAATCAACCTCAAATCCTCCCTCAAATCCCCCTAAAAACCTTTCTTTCTGTTTTACTTCCAGTTATTCTATTCTTCCAATATAAAATTCATTTTCATCAATTCCATAAAAACAAAAAAAGCGAGAATTATTTTTCTCTCATTAAGGAAAGGCCTCTCAAATAAATTAAACACCTGCTGCCTTGACAAATATGGGTAATAATAATAAGAATTTTTGACTTTTCACTTTACTATTTTTATTTTTGTTTTTATTATAAAATCGTACAAAATTTAATAATATTAATTAAATTTCAATATTTATTTAAAGTTATGGTTATTAATTTCCTCCCCAGATACCATAGCTTTCAGGCCATGGCTTTATTTTATTGCCAAAATTTTCTTCGGACATTGTACCATTTTATGGATAAATATGAGTGATAGGCTGTCTTCCGCTTCCACCTTTCGCAATTCCCATGTTTTAACCCTTCCGCGTTCCGTTTTTTATTTTGTTCCGCTTTCTTCAGCGGAAAACAGAAAATTTTGAGTTAACCCTCTTCCCCCCCCCCCTCCCACCCAAATAAATTAATTTTTTTGTCTATTGTCTCCTCTAGCCAAAATATACCTAAATTAATTGAAAAATGAGAATATAATTATAGATACCTCTACCTTTTTTAATTTTTATTTTTATAAATTTTCTATCATTCTTTACAAATTGTTTTCTTTTGTTTTATTTTTGCACATTTCCAAATTTTTCTTTTAATTAATTTTTGGCTTTTATTTTTCAAATAAATTGCAATTAAAAATTTCTTTTTATTTTCTTAATCCTTTTTTTGCATTTTATGTTGACATATGTTTTTTTTTCTTTGGAGTTAAAATTGAGAGAATTTTTGGGGTATTTTAAGGGACAATATTTTTGGTTGTTTAAATTTATTAAAATTTGAATGCTTCAATTTATTTTTGTTAGGCACAAGAACTCGTGTTGATTCCATTTTTTAGATCTCTCATTTAGAGTTTTCGGTTCTTGGAAAATCTTCGGATATCCGGAACCGAACCGAAAAATCATCTTTTCTTCGGTTCGGTTCGGTCCAAAACAGACAACCCTACTCTCATTTTTATATTTTATACTAAATTAATTTTTTTAATCTAAATTAAAATTTAGGGACTTAATAGGGTCAAAGCTTGTCCCTCCTCCTCAAGCTCCCATTCCTATAATAATTTTTAACTTCTAGAAATTTAAACACTCGCAGTGTGCTTCACATTGTAATACATATGATTAATAATTAGAGTTAGGATTTTTAGGCAAATGCCTGTTTTTTTCCTAGATAGGCCTGATGCTGAAACGTCCAAATCAAGTGTTATTTTACTGATATCTTCTTTCTAACTAGTTTTATCGTTGCCTAAAATTGCCTATTTTAACCTTTTCTGACAAAATGCCCTATTTTGCCTTTTTTCAGCCTATTTTGCATATTTTTACTAAAATTTGCGAATTTTTAGGCATTTTTTGAGAAAATTGCTGTCTAAAAAATTTTTTTCTGGTAAAATATAAAATTTTTTCAAAAAATTTTTGTCAAAAAATTTTTTTCGGAAAAATTTTCTTTTGAAAAATTTATCAAATTATTTTTGGAAACAAAATAATTAATATAAATTAATTTATATGTAATTCTGATCGTCAAAATTAATTTATTTAACATCTTATTGCTTAGATTTGCCATTTTTGATAAAATTTAGTCAATATAAATCAAAAAATCTCGAAAAAAGCCTGCCTATTTTGCCTTTTTTTCGGATTTTAGTGCCTATATTGGCAGTTTTTGAGTGCCTATATAGGCGCCTATTTTTAACTTTATTGTGCCTAAAAATCCTAACTCTATTAATAATAATTAAAATTTTTAAACACAAGCCCACCCATAATGAGGGAATTTGGGCAGCTAACACACATAGAAAATAAATCCTAAAGCGATATTTAATGGGAACAGACAACCCTATTTTTGTTTTCCCTTCAATAATTCTAATAAATAGTACAGTCTAATATTGTGTTAATAAATAGGTAAAACCTTATTTTATAAACTCCAAAATATTTTTTCTTTAAAAATATTATTTTAAAAATATTTTTATAACCAAAAAAATAATTTAAAAAGCATTACTAAATTGCGTGCCAAACCTATTTTCTCCCTTTTTTAAATAAAAAATCGTTTTTTGTCTTCCCCGCATTATTTTTTCAAATACAAAATTGTGGGTTTTGTTAAAAATTTATTTTTGACCTTCAATTAAATGACTAAAATGGCGATATTTTCTGCCATTTTATTTTAGATTAAAGTGCCAATTAAAATAATATGTTTTTAAGGTTTTATTTGAAAAATAGAGGCGTTTTTCTTTGGCTTTTTCCTTCCTTTTTTATTTTTGTTTCCCCTCAATAAAATAAATAATACAGTCGGATCTCAAGCCTAAAATACCCCTTTTAGGTTGAAAAATTTTATCTGATAATGAGGTGTATCTTTAATAATAAGAAGTGTCTCTCATAGTCAATTAAAGGTAGGGTAGCAACATGACCCCCGAAACACCCCCCCCCCAAAAAAAACCCGAAACCCCGACGATTTTTGTGGCAAAAATCCTGACCGAACCCTGAAGACTCTACCCCGACAACCATGAATCTTCTAATATCCGTATACGATATCCAAACCAAAATTTTCAGATCCGGATCCGCCAGCCTTACTTATAATGAGGGTTACCTATTTTAAATTTAGGTGTATCTGTTATTTAATGCATCTTATGCTGAGGTTAGCCTGTATTATTAAAATAAATTACCTAATATTTTTTATTGGATCTACTCATTTTTATTAATTTATAGACTAGATTTATTTTACTATAATTATTTCTAAATTTATTTTTTTCATTTATTTTTTCTGACAAATATTTTGAGTAATTATTAAATATTATTATTTTTAAATAAATTATTTTTATTCTTTACTCTTTCATTACACATTCGCATATTAATTGATTTGCGCGCATTTGTTTATCCAGCTGTCTAATAAGATCAACACCAAACAATTTAATTTTTAGGTTTATTTTAATCCTCAAAATATTTTTTTCTGGGCAAGTTTATAAATTAGTCAGACCTCTATTGTAAAAACACAGAAACAATATATCCCTAGAAGGTTTTAGAGGGGTCCACCTCTAAAAATAAGAGTACTCTACCCTGGGTCTAGGGCAGTTCACAAAAAAACAGTTCACCAAACGTCAGTTCACCATAAGGCAGTTCACAAAAAAACAGTTCACAACATGGGGTAATTCACAATAAGTCGATTCACCATATAGACAATTCACCATATGGGAAAAATTGACAATTCACCATATGTGTTAAATCTTATCTAAATCAGCCGAGGAAGTGATCAACCGCTATAAAAAGGAGTGATCAGCAGTGAATTGATCAACATGGTGGTTAATCAGCCGGGAAATTGATGGACACGGTGAGTGATCAGCCGAGAAATGAAGTGATCAACCGGTGAGTGATCATCAATGGAGTGATCAACAAGGTGTCAGCCAGTAGAGTGATCAACCGTAGGATTGATCAACCGGGGAAGTGATCAGCAAAAGAAATGAGCAACCGAAGGAGTGATCAGCCGGTGGAGTGATCAACCGTGGAGTGATCAGCCAGAAGTAATCAGCCAGAAGTAATCAGCCGGTGGAGTGATTATATATATCATTTGATTGATCTTTTTGTTGATCATTCTCCAGGTTGATCATACTGGTTGATCAAGCTTCTTTTGAACTCTCCAGGTTGATCACTCTCCACTCTTCTGGAGAGTGATCACTCCACCGGCTGATCACTCATCTGGTTGATTTTAGATAAGATTTAACACATATGGTGAATTGTCAATTTTTCCCATATGGTGACACGCTCTACCCTCCACACGCTCTACCGCTCTACCCTGACACGCTCTACCCTCCACCCCCCCCCCCCCCCCACCCCCTTCGGATAGGGGCATAGGTGCGCTTCTCATAATTAGAGAGTACCCTCACCCAGTGAGCAACAATCAGCATCTTCCGCTAAACAGAGGTCGATCTGAAATGAAAAAAAGAAGGTGCCGGAAATCGGAACTGTCGGAAATGGCTCAAAAGTCGGAACTCGGAAATCAGCCTAAATTTTCGGAAATCGGAAGTCGGAATTCCTATCGACCTCTTCCGCTAAGATAAAACATAGCGGCAATCTATGACTAATTTTATGTAACTACAATACCAGCGTCTGTCTTCAGGGCCTTGATACCGAGCGTCTGTCACAAGATGATTTTTGTAAGATTTTCTATATAAAAAATTATTTTTTTTAATTAATTTATTTAATTGTTCCTTATATTGTTGTAATATCTAAATATTTGTTCATTCTCTCTCTCATATGTTTAACAGCTAAATTGAAGTATCTGCAACGGACGACTGCCGAAAATCCGTTACAATAAATAAATAAATACAAAAATGCGCGCTCATTTTCAACAACAAAACAAATAAATAAATTTTTTTATGTATGTAAATCTAAAATATTTAAAGGAAAAAGAAACTTTTTTTTCAAAATGTTACGTAAAATATATTTTTATTTCATAAATTAAAATTTAACGATTAGGTATTTTAGTAAAGGTATTTAATGAATGTTGGAATCAGAGTTGCGTCGTAATCGAAATTTTTTTTCGTAATCGTAATTCGTAACTCAAAAAATTCAGTAATTCGTAATTACGATGAAACTTTGGTTGGAATTTTTTTGTATTTTAATTTTTTCCTAAGCACATTTAGCTATTGAACATTTCAAATAATTGTAAAACCCTTTTCTTTATAAGAGGTCATAAGCGATCGAAACATACTGATCGCAGATTTAGTTCGGCAAATATACTGACACAAAACCTGCCAAATAAAATGGCGACCAAGGAGTTTTTTCTAATTAATGAAATTTTGAGTCGGAAATCCAAAGTTTGCTGTTGAACGAAAAATATACGCGTGTTTAGAGCTTTGTCGCATCCTGCGAATTAACTCCAATTAATTATTTTAAATAACTTATTAAAATTATGAAATATATTAATCACTACTAAAATTTCCCACACACATATTTTGAAATACATTTCCTCCAAAAACAATAACTATAAATATATTGTTTCCCTTCCCTTTAATCACTCTTCAATAATATTATTATAAATTATATATTCTCCTTCTCTTAAATTAATTGTTTTTTCTCTCGCGAAATAAATTTTATTGGATTTTGAATTAATTGAACTTAGAACTAGGATTTCTATAAATATTAGGGAAAAAAACCCTACAGCTCAGCCGGGTTAAAGAAAAACCGAGAAAATGTCAGCCCCTTTTCGTAACCAAATTCGGTTGTTGGCTGAAGAAGCCGATGATATCCTAAATAATCAAAAATCATTTGCCCTTCCTGTCCAAACTGGAAGCATTTCTCAATATCATACCCAAATTCGCACCCTAATTAATTCATTAGATACTGAATCACAAAATGCAACAGAAATTTACAACGATATCAATCGCCAAAATGATCTTTGGATGGGTGTCAGAACGTCAATGACGGGAGCCGAACGAATAGCAGATAATCCCATATATGATGAATTTGTACAAGATGTGCCCTACCCAACTACAATCCGTAATTTAAAGAAATACATTAACAAACTACGCACAGAAAAGGCAACTTTATCTGAAAACCTTCCCGACCCTTCCAAATCCACTGATACTTTATTTCATCTACCCAAACTATCACTTCCCAAATTTAGTGGAAAATGTATCGAATTCACCTCCTTTTGGAACTCATTTCGCGTTGGGGTCCATGATATTCCAAATCTTTCAGACGCTGTTAAATTTAATTACCTCAAGGAATGTCTGGATGGACCGGCACTTTTATTAATAAAATCCCTTCCATTAACTGATGCTTCTTATCACGAGGCAATTCGACTTTTACGGGAAAATTATGGAAATGCCAATGAAATTAACAGAACCCTTCTGCATTCAATACGTAAATTGCCCATAGTTCATTCAAATAATGGCCCCGAAACCCTTTGTATGGAACTACGAGCTTTCGTAGACCAATTAGAACTATTATATTTACAAATGCTTGAACAAGAATTTGACATAAATACCCTTTCCGTGCAAATGGAGTTAGAATCAAAACTCCCTCCCCTTATTTTGGAAGAAATTTTTAAGGCTAAGGATGAATATGGAGATGAATGGCAGACTGATCAACTTAGGACAACACTAAAACAAATATTGAAGCGCAAAGAAGGTATAAAATCATTAAAGGATCAAAAGAAAGAATTGAATATACCAGAAGCAACACGTTTTTCACCCAGATCCCCAAGAAACAATTGGACTAATGAAAGTTCACCGCCTCACACCCCTAATTCCTCATTAACATTTTCTACCACCCGTAATAACATGCCAATGCCTAGATCAAGATTTCCATGCGTATTTTGTAACCAATTTTCTCATTTTTCAAACGCATGCACACAATACCCCAACCTTCAAACACGTACATCCCGTCTGCGAGAAAAAGGACTGTGTTTTAAATGTTTTAAAAATAACCACCAATCAATGAACTGTCCCCGTCCTATTAAATGCACTTTCTGTCAAAATAATCATCCAAGAGCTATTTGTCGAACTTTATTTAATTTACCTCAAAATAACACAAACACCTTTAATAATTCACGGTACAATACCAATAATTCAAATCGTACCAATCCA
Organism: Meloidogyne enterolobii; assembly: GCA_963681835.1. Taxonomy (NCBI): domain Eukaryota; kingdom Metazoa; phylum Nematoda; class Chromadorea; order Rhabditida; family Meloidogynidae; genus Meloidogyne; species Meloidogyne enterolobii. The sequence continues at coordinate 3,157,975 of CAVMJV010000012.1, read as the reverse complement.
CAATTTCCTTATCAAACTAATTATTCACAACCCCAACCTTCACAAATACCATCACTATTTGATAGCACATCTTCACAAAATTTTAATGAATTTCCCTCACTTCAAAATCATTCAAAATATAAAAATGAACAAAAACAGCCATCACCAAACCCAGAAACAAAAACTATTGGCCCCGCCCAAATAAATACTTCATCACGGTATGTTTACCCTCGAAAACCAAATTCAAGCCCACCGATACTGCTTAAATGTATTAGAGTAGAGTTCTTCAATCCGACTTACCCGTCAAAACGTAGTACAGGCTTTTTAATGTTAGATGATGCTAGTACCCACTCCTACATACAAAAGTCCGAAGCAATTTCACTAGGACTAAATATGAAACCCACTACAGTTAATTTAGGAGTATTTAGCAATCCCTCGTGTCAAACGACCACCACCTTTTCCACTGAATTTGGCCTAAAACTTATAGACGGCCGATCCATTTACATTAATGCTTGTACAATTAATCATTTAACACAACCCACAAAATATATTCCCCCATTTTTTGAGACAATAAATAGCACTTCCGAATTTTTGCCTCCAGCCGAAATAATATACCCAGTAATATTATTAGGAAGTCACTACTATTATGATCTTGAACCCACTCCAATAAAAAAGCTTCCATCTGGATATACTTTAGTTAGCACCCTTCTCGGCCCTATTGTGGCCGGCAAACCGTACTCACCCAGTAATAGTCTAATACACAATACTAATTTTTGCTCTCAAATCGATGACCAAATACAACAATTTCTTTCCCTAGAAGGAATAGGTATAAAAGAGGATCCCGGGGAAAACTTTGAAGACAAGGTATCAACCCAATTTGTTAAAGACATAAAATTTGTTGACGGGCGTTATGAAATAAAGTTCCCGTTTAAAACCGATCCAGCCCATTTGCCAATACCAACTAATTTTCCTTTATGTTACGGACGCTTGCGTTCTGTATTAAATTCCTTGAAAAATGATAAAACGCTTATTTCTAAATACCAAGAAATACTCACAGAACAGCTCCAACTGGGAATAATAGAAAAGGTTCAAAACCCAAATCAAAATTGTGTACCACTTCATTACCTTCCCCACCACCCAGTAATACGTCAGGACAAGAAAACGGTTCGAATAGTTTACGACGGTTCAGCAAAATTAGGAAAGAACCTGTCACTTAACGAATGCTTATTCTCTGGACCTAACCTTCTGAATGACCTTGTCGGTCTTTTATTTAAATTCCGCCTCCCTAAATACGTAATCACGGCCGATATTCAAAAGGCCTTCCTTCAAATTAGTATAAATCCTTCTGATCGTGACGTAACACGCTTTTTGTGGTTACAAGACATTTCACTTCCCCTCTCCTCGGCTAATATCCAAATTTATCGATTTGCCCGTGTACCATTTGGACTAATCTGTTCACCATTTCTCCTTGCAGCAACAATTCGCTACCACCTTTTAAAAAACAAATCCTCTCTATCACAAGAATTGGAAGAAAATATTTATGTAGACAATATACTTCTTACAGCCTCCTCTATAACAGAAGGAAAATTAAAATGTCTTGAGGCAACAAAGCTTTTTGCAACGGCAAATATGAAACTCAGAGAATTTGTAAGTAATTGCCCTAAAATTATACAAGACGTCCCAGAAGAGGACAAACTCCCCAGCTCAAAAATTAAATTTCTTGGTATTAAATATTGCCCAATAGAAGATAAATTTAGACTTAACTTACCAAATCCCCCTGAAATCTCCAACCCAAAGAAATGCGACATTCTCTCATTTGTTGCATCAGCTTATGATCCATGTGGGTTTTTATCACCCATTTTACTCCCTTTAAAATTATTTTTCCAATCCTTATGGCTCAATAATCTGAAGTGGACCGACCCCGTGCCCGAAGAAAAAGTAAATGAATGGAAGCAATTATTTTCCGAATGGAAAGACTTAAATTTCTCAATCCCAAGATGTATATGTCCCGACCCCTTAAATGTGAAACAGATTGAATTACATTGTTTTAGTGACGCTTCTTCACAGGCTATGTGCGCCGCTATTTATTTACGTATCCACCTTCCCCAATCAATACATTCAAATCTTTTATTTAGTAAAACAAAGCTTAAACCCATTACAAAGAAAGGTCAAAAATTTACTATACCAAAAATGGAATTGGTTGCAGCTCTAATTGGGTTAAGAGCTCTTATTTATGTAAAATCACAACTCCCTCCTTCAAATGTGGACGAGAACCTGACCCTTTGGGTAGATTCATCCGTAGTTATTGGTTGGCTAAATTCCCGATTGCCAATTAAAGACATATTTATTTACAATAGAATTAAACCGATAAAAGCCACACCCAATTTAAAAGTCCGCCACATACCAGGAAGTCAAAACCCCTCAGACCTGGGCACACGCGGAATCACAAAACCAAGTGAATTGTTTAAAAATGATTTATGGCTACATGGACCAATTTGGTTGTCGTGTGCAACAAGTTCCTGGCCAAAAGAAAATGCCGAAATTCAAACATTCTCATCGAATGATTACAAACCAGTACTAGAAACAACAGAAACACAACCGATAATGACATTCCACTCTACACAAACAAAACCGACGCCCCTAATGGAAATAAATAAATTTTCTCGTTTGCCAAAACTCCTTCGTGTTACTGCGTATGTTTTGAGATTTATTGCTTATAATGGACACCCTTCAATTTCCCCATTTTTGAAAAAATACCCAAGAATTAAGACTTTAAACATATCCATCCGAGAACTACGCTCGGCTTTGAAAATTCTCATTAAAAAAGAACAAGAGTATTACCCTCCATCAGAACAAGAAAAAAATTCATTAGGCTTATTTAACGATGAAAATAATTTAATGAGAGCAAATGGCAGGTTAGGAAATAGTAATCTCCCACAAAATACTATATTGCCATTATACCTTCCAGCCAACTCTCATCTCACAAAATTACTAATTTATGAAATCCATATCTTAAATCATCATGCCAGCCCCCTCTCAGTACTTTCAATGATTAGAAGAGAATTTTGGATACCACGTGGCAGACGGGTTGTACAACACACTCTTTATTTAAGTTGTCTACCCTGTCGCAGATTTAATTCCGTGCCATTTAACCGCCCACCATTTCCACAACTCCCAGAAGACAGAGTGACACCATCCCGTCCATTTTCCGCCATAGGGTTAGATTATTGCGGACCACTACGATTAAAATATGCTGATACAAATAATCAAAAATTTTACATTCTTTTGTGGGTTTGTCTAACAACCCGTGGAATATGCTTAGACTTAGTCCCAAATCAATCCGCCCAACAATTTTTACTGGCTTATCGTAGATTTTCTGCCAAATTTAGCCCTCCCACAGTCATTTATTCCGATAGCGCTCCAACATTTGTCTCGTTTAAAAATTCCCTAAAAACTTACCCACCAACTTGGAACCTCCGAGTACCATATGCGGCTTGGAGAGGAGGTCACTATGAAAGATTTGTGGGTCTAATAAAATTTCATCTCCGCCGCACCCTATCAACCGGAATTATTCCAAAAATTTTTACCTTTGAAGAAGCGCTAACAATAATCGGAGAAATTGAAAATATTATAAACCACCGGCCAATAACCTTCGATTCAACCGACCCAAATGAAATACGGCCATTACGTCCAATTGATTTTATACGTCCCCTAAACAAAAATATTTCCCCAATCTCCAACTTATGCCCACAACCCCACCCTCTCGAAATAAACAGTAACACAATTTCCCTTCAAAAATTATGGAAAACTTTAACAAAAACAAGCCAAAAATTTTGGAAACAATGGGCCCAAGAATATATATTATCACTCCGGGAAAGGCATAAAAAGTTGACAAATAATTCAAGCCGGAGCCCCATCCCAGGGGAACTTGTCATCGTTGTTGAAAATTCCCCCGTCTCCGTTTGGAGAACAGCAATAATTGAGAAAATACAGTGTAATAAAGATAACATTCCCGATATCGCAACCATTCGTTTCTCATCCGGCCGAAGAACAAATCGCTCAATTAGTCACCTCTGTCCTTTAGAAACAACAGATGAAATTAATAACAGAATAAATCTCCCAGCTAATCCCACAAAAGAAAATAAAGAAATTACAACAACACTTTCCCAATAAACACAAATACAAACAATTTCTAACACTTTCCCAGGATTTTTTTATTAAAAATTTTTTAAATCTTTAATTTTTATTTATGTTAAAATGGGAGGAGAGATTTATGTTTTTAAAGCATATAAAATCTCTCAACTTTTCAATTTAATTGTCATTTTTTTAATAATAAATTTCTTGAATTAATTATGGGAAACATAATTTCTATTAATATTTTTTCTTTGGATTTTTCCGCTTATTTCCAACCAACTAAACCTGAAGGCCCAAATTGGGCATATTACTCATTTTTCCTAATCTTTCTTGTATTAATAGGCTTAACAATAAATTATGTGTACAAACATTTAAAACTCTTCCATAAACCGACCCATAGGCAAACTAATAAAAAATCCAAAGGCCTTTCCCCGCATACAACAAATACTAGGCCCGTTAAAACATTAATAAAACAATTTGAATTGTCTTCAATTTGTATAATATTTTTCCTCATTTTATTCCTACCACCCCCTGCCCTCCCATTTCCAAAAAGAAAAGGAAAATACACAATAAGTAAAGCCTTTAAAACGGTTGGAAAACCAACCGCAAAACTTTCGCTACCAATTCTGGCTAGCTCGGCCCTCTACTTCGGTATGGAATCACTCTCCTCATTTATTCAAGAACACCCAGAATCATCGGCAGCCATATTCTCCCTTTTAGGCTGTTTTGTTTCCTTATTTATACTCCTTATTTTAAAAATAGCTACCTTACTGTATAAATATTTTTCTCGGCCCCAATCCCCTCAAATTGATCAACCGATAGAAATGTCGGAAATTAGAAATAATTTAGAAGAATTAATACTCCGTAGCGACCCTCCCCGCCCTCCTACCTCTCAATAATATAAAATAAATTTAGATGAAAACGAAAAATATTCGAACCCCTATTCCCCAAAACGAAATTTATAAATTACGAAAATATTTAAACTTTACTATTAATAATAATTCATCTAATTCTTCTCCCGAACCAATGTCTATAAATACTAATTTGGTGGCAACTACCGAATCCTCACTTCAGGCGGCCCCCACCGCTGAAATTTCTTCTAAATTTTCAGAAATATCAATTACTGCTAAACCAACTGCCCATCCACCAATCCTTCCTCCATCACCAACACCCCCACCAACCAACATGCCTGTGGATGAAATCCCACTGCCAATTCAACCACCACAATCGCTTGCGTCTCCGGAACTGAAAATGATTTTGGATCCCCCACCGCCTCCACCCAGCTCTCCCATCAAGTTCCCAATCAGCCGTGTACGTGTGCTCCCTTCTGGCTTTGTTGAACGTCTCCCAGCATCAACCATTTCAAAAAATCAATTGGCCAAATTGCGAAAGAATAAGAATAAGAAATTTATGAAAAGAAACATTTCACACATTCCCCCATTAAACTCATTAAAATTTACGGTCCCCCCTGTTGTTGGGCGAAAGCCCCATATTATAACTAATTATAACAATTTAAACCCCAACTGGCCCACCCAAAACAATCAAAATCAATTTTCAGTTCCGAGAACCCAAGCTCCACCACAAAATACTATTGTTACTAACACCATGGTCCCCATTGTTTATTTGCCTAACAATCTTCTCCCCCTATTTAATGTCCAACCAATTCATCCAATTTTCGCCGCGGGACTGTCGCATCCTGCGAATTAACTCCAATTAATTATTTTAAATAACTTATTAAAATTATGAAATATATTAATCACTACTAAAATTTCCCACACACATATTTTGAAATACATTTCCTCCAAAAACAATAACTATAAATATATTGTTTCCCTTCCCTTTAATCACTCTTCAATAATATTATTATAAATTATATATTCTCCTTCTCTTAAATTAATTGTTTTTTCTCTCGCGAAATAAATTTTATTGGATTTTGAATTAATTGAACTTAGAACTAGGATTTCTATAAATATTAGGGAAAAAAACCCTACAGCTTTAACTTAATCCCTAACCTAATTTTCTTTCATTTTGTTATTTCCTCTTCCATTCATTTACTCCAAAAATTAAATAATTTTTAAGTTTATTTAATTTTTTATTTAATTATTACTCTATTTAAAAGCTTCTTTTGGATTTTTGGGGGTTTTTGGATTTTTTTTGGGATTTTTGGGATTTTTCTTCTTTTAGTCCATGAGCACACATTGAGACAACGAGTGTTTATCGCTTTCACAATCCCAAGAGGGAAAAAGCAAAAATAGAAGAAGCAAAATAACGAACACAACAAAAATAAAAATAATATGACCACCCCTCCTAAAAATAAATAAAATTGAGAAAAAGGAGAAAATTGAGTGAGACATTCTTCGTATTTTTAAGGGAGTGAGAGGGAGGATTCTCTCGTAAATAAATAAATATATTCTCCAATTGCAACAAGCATTTTATTAAAACAAATTTTATTTTAAAATTAATTGCTATTTATTTTAAAAAATTAAAGTTTATTTTATTAAAAAAATTATTTTGGATTTTTATGAAAATAAAAAATAATTTATATTTTCTATTAGAATCTCTGGACTTTTATTTTTTGTCATATAGTGAGCTTTATATCATATTGTATCATATAGTGAGCTTGTAGTATATGTACTTATATTAAAGTCGAAAATTTTTAGAGTTTATTAAGGTTATGAAGGTCATAGGCGAAAAAATATATTTCTTTTTGTTGCGTGCGAAAAAATTATGGACGGATATTCGCAATATCCACGAATTTGGAGCATCATATCCGTATCAATCCGTATCCGTCCGATTTAAAAATACAATATCCATATCCGTCTGTATTTGGATTTATCCGCGGATATCCGGATATAATCCATATCCATGTGCGTTTATTAGACCTTCAACTGATATGAAATAAAATAACTACTCTGCTTATTAATTCTACTTTCTTTTATTAATTTTAGCAAACTTTTCTTTCACAATTTTTAAAAAAATATTTTATATTTTGAGGGGTATCTTAAATTAGGTGATAATGTAGCTACTACACACATTTCCTACCAATTTAAAAAATTATGTTTGTGAAGTAGAGATTGAGATTTTTGAAAAGCCTGGACCTGTTCATGAACTCTGAAGTGGACCTGGACTCTGGGTACATGAATAACCCAGGCCTTGGTCCAGGTCCAGCTCGATTTCTAATAAGAATTGTATTTATTATGGATATATTTTGGGGAATTATAATTATTTATTTTTTAGTATAATTTATTTAAAAATGTTATTTCTTTCCAAATTCTTTCAAAAAACAACAAAAATTGCCTTTACTTTTTATTTATTAGCTACATTCAGCAATGCATTTTGTCCTCCAGGATGTGAATGTAATGACGAATTATTAACTGTATTTTGTGATTTTCCGGGAATTAATGCTGTTCCGATATTGTAATTTGAAGAAAATATTTTTTAAACATTTTTAAAATATTTTAGACTTAATCCAATGCTTAAATCTTTAACAATAAAGAATTCAAACGGATTGAAATTAGATACATTTTCAATAGCTTTATATCAGGGTATCTTTTTTGTTAATTTCCAAATATAACTCTGAGCAGAAATTTATTTAACGGGAAATAAAAAATTTAATTTCAAAACTTCCGTATATCCTTAACTACCCTGGGTAATTATAGTTTCGACTTTCCGTTGGAGGGAGTACTTAATCGAGGGAGGGTAATTATACGAGGTTTGAAGCTTGAACGTGTTTTAGGGCATTTGATCGGGGGTAATTATTGTTTTAATTTAATTAATGGAAGTGGGGTAATTATTTAATTGAGGGCAATTTATACAGGGTATACGGTATTCTATGTTTCACTATATTTTTTCTTAAACAATTATACCTGTTGTTAACCTTGTAGCTTTTAGCATTGCTCAAATTTTAACCTTATTTCAATCTCAATATTAAAAATTATTTTTAGAATTAGAGCATTTGGATATTTCCGACTCTCAAATTAATTTAATTCCGCCTGGATTTATTTCACAAATGAGCAAATTAAAATATTTATCATTGAGGGGTAACCGGTTAAAATTAATTGATGATCAAATGTTTGGAAATGGACAAAATATTAGGGAAAAGTCAAAACAAACTTTAGAAGTGAGTAAATAATTTATGAATTTGACTCCAATTTGGGTCCTTTCGAAAGGTGCTGGTAAGTGTAAGGTCCTCCTTATTATTAGAGCCCAGACTGAGAGGGGCAATCGAGATTGATAGCTCGAAAGATATCGATAGCGAGAACCTAGATGTAGCCTATCTAAGATCAGACACTTTTTTAGACTTTCAAATTAAGTTTAGAATTTTAGTTATATTTTTTCTTTTATGATAAGCTACAGAAACACCTTTAAGGGTTGGCGGATTGTAGAGATGAGCAAGACCGAAAAATTTCCAAAACTCAAGACATTTCCAAGACTCAAGACCTAGACTACACCCCAAGACCAAAACCGAAAAAACCCCAAGAAAAGTCTCGAGTCAAGACTTAAGACCAAGAGGCTTGGACATCTCTAGCGGTTTGGTATGATCGTAATAACTAGAGACTAATTTTTTGGAACGTGATCTTGTCTCAATCCGATCTCTAATTATAAATTATATAGCAGTTTTAAATTACATTTGGGATTATAGCTTATCTATAGGTTGCATTTTCACATGGGGTTGTGATTAATTTAATTAAGGTGGTTGAAGCTTTATGGAAAACCTTAACAGTCTTGTGAATTGAGAATGATTTTATGATAGTAAATTCACTAAAATTTTATTTTTAAGCATCTGGATTTGTCAAATAACCAGATAGAAAGAATATCTCCAAATTCCTTTCAATTATTATCTTCTCTATTAACTTTAAATATTTCTTTCAATCAACTCCATTTTCTCTCAGAAAATACATTTTTGGGATTAAACAAATTAAAAATATTGGATTTGACGAGAAATAGAATTTCAAAATTTGAAAAAATAAAAATTAAAAATGAAGGAATTAATTTAGAGAAAAGTTTATTTGAAGGAATTGAAAATTTGGAAGAATTGAAACTTGCTGGGAATTTATTGGCTGAGGTATTATTTTCTTTTGGGTGTATGGGAAGAGTCGGGGTTAGGCCATTTTCACAACTAAACTCTGATTTGTGCTCCGGAGTAGGAGACAAACCACTGTGCCAAAATCTCTATCAAGAGATCGGATAAATGGCAAAATTAAATTTTGATCAAAATTTTGGGTTTAGCTAACTTTATATATTTTTTGGGGTACACCCCGATGTACCACTAGCCCAATGTACCGCAGAGCTATAACTTCGTTCAATGTGGTCGAATCAGGGAGGCACTAGCATGGTTCGTTTCAGCTCGTCAATACGCATCGAAGCATACCAAGACATCCGGATTCCAGACATCCGGCATCCGGATTTGAACGAAGTTACAGCTCTGCGGTATAGTGGGCTCGCGGTACATTGGCATGCTCCAGCAATTTTTTAAAATTCGATCTCTATCCCATTAAAATTCGTATTTTACCTGAAAGAGTTGAGAAAAAATATTAAATTTTTCATTAAATTATCACAAATTTAATTTTAAAATAAAATTTCTTTAGTGTTTCTCAAAAAATTTAATTTTTTAGTTACCTCCCAATCAGTTCCATTCATTACCTTCACTTATTAAATTGGATTTAAGTTCAAATTTAATTAGTTTTATTTCTTCTGATGCCTTTTCTGGATTGAAAGAATTACGGGAATTGAAACTTGAAAAAAATTTGGTAAAAAATTTTTAAAATTTTTCTTTAATTTAAAAATATTCTAAAGCTTTCTTCGTTTGTATCAGAATCGAATAATAATAAAATTCCAACAGAATCTAAAATAAAAAATTTGTTTCCTCAAAAACTTGAATTTTTGGACCTTTCTGGAAATTCTTGGATGAAGGTAAAATTAACTTATAGGCTTAAATAATGAGGGGAAGAATTTTTCTAATTGGCTAATTGAGTGATTAATTATTGGCTGATTTATGAGTTTAGTCATTCAATTTTACCAAACCTTCCCTCTTGTCTCTATTCTTCAATATAAAATTTTTTCAATGCTTAAAATTTTTTTCGAAAATTTTTTAAAATTTCAAATCGCCGCCATTAATTATTCTCTACTTTTTTCTAGCTATCCTTATTTCATTATTGAAAATATTTTTATAATCCATGATTAAACTATAGTATAAACAGCCATGATCAGCCTTTTAGTATACATTTGGATCTCGATTTTATATATACCCGAAATAGCTGTGTCGCTTTAATATATCCACATTTGTAAACAACCTCAAATCAAAGGTGTATATCAAATCGCGATGCAATTGAAATTAAAGTCTTCAAACTCGTAAAAAATAATTTTTTTCAGATTCCTCCACTTAATATTTCAACTTTAAAAACTCTAAAAATTGAAGAAATGGTTCAATTAAGAGAAATACAAGTATAAATAAATTTAGAAACAATTCTGTAATTAATTAATTTTTAGGAAAATTCTTTTACTTTACTTCCAAATTTGGAAAGTCTCTCACTTGCAAATTCAATATTTCTTTCTAAAATTGATCAAAAAGCTTTTGGAAATTTTTTAGAAAATAAATTGGAAACAAATATTAAATATTTGGATCTATCTAATTGCCAATTATCTAATTTGTCTGTTTTGCTTTTGGACTGGAAAAAAATTAAAATGTTGAAATTGGAAGGTAGAATTCAAATAAAAAAATTTTTGGGTCCAGATTTTGTGCTAGACCCATTACTAGTTGAATCCCGATCACCGAACTTAGCTGGCATGAATCTAAAACAACAAATTTAGCTTTATAACGTATATTAGGTGAATTGTATTAACGAGATTCCACTTTTAATTCTAGATTAATTTTGGCCGTTTAAAAATTCTGTTTTTGATTTTGTGATGGTGAGACCATTAGTAGAATGTGGATTCTTGGAGAATCTTCGGATATCTGAAATAAGAAATTTTCGGTTCTCAAGTTTTGTTCATAACCAACCCTAGTTATAACCATCCTAAATTTATAGTATAAAATATAAATTTAGATGTTTCCCAAATTATGGCCAAATATAGCAAAGACACAAAATTCTTTTAGATAAGAGCCCAGATCTCTTTAATATTTTAATTAATTTAAATAATTTTTTTAAGGAAATCGTTGGAATTGTGATTGTCAATTAATTTCTTTTCTTCCCCAAATTCTTCAAAAAATTAAATCAAATGGTGATAATTTTGTAGAAAAAGTTTTATGTAAAGAACCAAATGAATATATTAATATTCCGTTAATTGAATTTAATTATAAGGTTAATTTTTTTCTAAACTTTTTGATCCTCATCCTGTCACTTTAAGTAAATAATTAGTTAGCTTTTTAAATTAATTAAATTACAATCAGCTCTATAAATAAATTTTTTTGAAAATCTGAAATCGAAAAAGACCCTCAAACATGGATACTCGAAGTATAATAATATGTATTATATCTGATCACTAGAGAACCTCAAATATACCTCAATGACAAGATCTCGAACGCAAATCTCGGTTATATGGTTAAGTTTGATTCATCAAGCTCGATTCTTGTATGAACCTTTCAGTCTATACTTATTACTAAAAGCAAAAAAAATAATAGAATAGAAGGGGATAGTCTTTCCCTTAGCCATAATTTTTAACTTTAAATTACGTTCATAATTTTTGAGGAATTAACGAAGATTATCATCTTATCCACTTCCCAATTACATGAACCCCTAATTTAACTTTAAAATAATTAAAAAAAATTTTTTTAAAAACAGAAAATGAACGAATGTGAAAATATAAAAATTATATCATCACCATTCTTGGAAAATGAAAAAGAAGAAAATATAAAAATTTTTAAAAATAATTTTATAACAACAATAATTAGCGGTTTATCTTTATTAATGTTTACAAGTATTATTCTACTTTTGTACTGTTTTTGTTGTACTACAAAAGTAAATAATAGTAGAAGAACAAGTATTATATCTGATAATAATGATTGTTGTTGTTGTTATAGGTAAATTTGGATTTTTAGAATTATAGTAAATATAGTGCCCCCTCAATTTAACCATTTTCTTAAAATAACGGACCTTCCTTTTGTGTTAGTTTTACAGTTGGACCTCATGTGTACGGCACCTAACAGTTTGAAAAACCCGACGTCAAATTGGGTGTTGTACAAGTGGTGCTTATCTTACCTTCGGGCTGAGAAACTATTGTTAATAGGAGAGTTTCATGCAGACAGGTTGTCATTGGTGAGGTCATACTGTATTAAGATTAAAGCCCGGACTGTAATGTCGTTTAAGATCGATATCTCAGAAAATCTCGATAACCAATATTTTTTTCAAGTATTATTTGATTTTGTCATACAAGTATAGAGATTTCGCTCGGTACGGGCTCTAATTAAGATTCGATGGTTGGGAAGGGAAATATTTGGAAAGAAAATATTTTTTGTAAATTAATTAAATTTTTAAAAATATTTCTTAAAATTTTTCAGTCAAAAGAATCAAAAAATAAATAACAAACAAAATCAACACAATAATAGCCTTCTTTTCCCAAAATTAATTATCGGTACCCAACAACAACAACAGCCATATTTATATTCTACGGGTTCTACATACATTGAATCTTTAATTTATGAAAAAGGGAAAGAAAAAGGAATTAAAAGGTTTTTAAAAAATAATTAAAGATATTTTCTAAATATTATAGTTTACATTGCCCTTTTTATGGTTGTGCAAATTGTCCTAAAGTTCTTTTAAACTCTACTGATTATCAAAAAAGAGAATCACTTTTAAATTTAAAGGTAGAATAAATTAATTTTTTTATTCAATATAAGTTACTTTATGTCATTTCTTGATGACGAATAAATTTAAAAATATTCTTTTTTGGAATAAAATATTTTTGATACACCCACATAAATTGTTCGTATAAATTTAGGGCAAGAGAGGACATTCACCTATCATTCATTCATCTTCAATTGTCCTCTCTTGCCCAAAATTGTGAAAAATAATATATTTTGTAATTTAAATAAATAAATATATAATTTTTATATATTTGGTTACCCTAAGATTTAACGATTTTAGGAAGGATAAAATTAATCTCTAAAATAGGGGAAAGATTTTATACTTTATGTAAGGAAGAAGGAAGATCAGATCCTTATCCTCCATCAGGGAGGAGGGAGATCAGGAAGGGAGATCATCTCATTAATGAGATGACGGGGGTCAACGCATACTAGACGGAGGTTTAAGATCTATCACACAATAAACCATAGCCCCGTAGCTCATAAGTACATGACTATGAACAGGAGGTCGTAGGATCGTTGACTGGGTTATCTATCTCTTACCCAAAAAATTTTTTTCTTCTTTAAATTTAATTAAAAAAGGTTTCAAATGAACATCAACAACACCAATCTTCTAATAGTAACGAAAACTCCTCTTCTTCATCTTCATCTACTGGAGAAGATTATTATTCAAGCATTGTACAGCTAGATAATTTTGAAGAAAATGATGAAACCCAAAAATGTACTAATTTTAATTTATATTTTTATATTCTGAGTAAGCGCTCTGGGTTTCGTTTAGTCCGTCTTTTGGACCACCCTATGTTTTCGATTTTCTTCCTGATTTTCTGAAATTATCAGTGTTAGATTTTCTAAGATATTTTCAGAGAAAAAATTCAAAGTAATTTGGTTCCAAACTCACTAGCTCTATAATTACCACATTTACTCAAGTAATTACCCCATCTCTATTACTATAATTACTTTCTCCAGTGAGAGATTTAAACAATAATAACCCTGAATAATTATTTGAGTATATACGGTATAACAAACCAAATTTTGATTTAACTAAAACAATTTATTAAAAAATTTTTCAGTTCATCTAAACCCCCCAAAATCACCACCACCTCCCCCTCCACCAAATTTTACAATTGCTATGCCAGAATTCCCAACAGCAGCACCTCCTTATCAATTAAGGCATAGCAATAGTATGCAATATACAACAACAAATATTAATAGGTAAATAAATTGTTAAAAATCAGTTTATAAAATTTATTTTTTAGACCAATAAATGGATTTATTAACGAAGTTGGTATAAGAAGAGATAATTTATTTTAAACATTTTTTTAATTTATTTTAAAAAAAGTTTATTTTTTATAGTATTTTTTAATTTTAATTTATGATCTCAAAATTTCAATAAAATTTTGTTAATTTTGAGTTTTTAAAATTTATTTGGATGAGAATAATCATAAAGTTTTTTTTCTAAGGATAAATGAACGGATAAATAAAAATAGATAACATAATGATAAATAGGGTTGGGGTTTTCGAGTCGGGCCGACGTTACAGTCATTGTTTTCGGGCTTCATTTTTATCTGGCCGGCCCGACCGAGCTTTTTCGTACCAAAATTCAATGCCCGACTCCATCCTTCGGACCGTGCCGGATCTGACCCCCTAACGCTACTAATAAATAAGTTCCAATGGGCGTAGGTCCCGAATATGAAAAAATGTTTTAGAACCATACCCTTACTTTGCAATACGAATAAAAATCCAATTATTTTCTGATCGGACTCATAAAGTCAATTAGAACCAAAAACCCCACCTTTTTTAATAAAATTACAGGAGAAATGAATTACGAAAAAAATTTTCGATTACGACGCAACTCTGTTTGTAAGGCTTCGAAAGGAAAGATTTTAAAGGAATTTCTTAAATCTTCTTTTTCTTCTGCTACATTTTGTTAAATTAGAAATTAAAATTGATTATTTCGTTATTCGAATCAACCATTTTTTCAACTTCTTTTGTTATTCCTTCCTTGTCTAAATAAAATTCATAGATCCTCTTATTTAGATATGGTTTAATTGAAGCAATTAAATTTATTCTCCAATTATCTGACAGCTGTTCATTATAGACATTCATTTGTCCATCTTCAATATCATCAATTTTTGTTTTTGTTACGTAAATTGATAGGGAACTTCTTAAATTTTTCAACACTTTTTTCTCCAAAACTTCCATTTTCTTAAAAATTTTGAACACACATTTTTCCTCATTTTCCTTTCCAATTTTAACGTAAAATTGAATAAAACCGTCAATGAATGGGTTCGCAATAACAATAAAATAATTGCCAGGATTTTTAAATTTTATACAAATTTCAATGTGAGAATATTCCTCTCTATATTTATTTCTAGTTAGTGAAAATGGCTCAATTAAATTCCCAACTTTTCGAAACTTTTCTCTTTTTAAAATTTTCCTAGTTCCTTCCAGATTCAAAAAACATATTAATCTTGACAATTTATATTTGCTTTGAACTTTTGTTTCTAATCTTGTTCTCACCCCGTTTATGTCTATGTTTTTACTATTATAAATTAAAAAACTTGGATGATTAACAACTGACAGTTGATTTGCTTCCAACTCGATTTGTGCAGTAAATATAGGTAGCAATGTCATTAATTCCTAAAAACTATGGCTTTGTCCAGATTACGCGTCCACTGATTATACGTCCAAAAAATATTTTTATACGTTCAAACTAGGGTTGGTCCCCGACCCCGACTAACCCCGACCCCGACCCCGAACCCCGACATTTTTTGACCTAAAACCCCGACCCCGACATTCCCAACCCCGAAAACCCCGACCCCCGAAAGTTCGACCCCGACGACCCCGAACCCCGAAAAATTTTTATGCCCCCGACTCAAACTGTATTAATTAACTAGAGATCGGAACGGGATCGGGACTTTGATGTTAAATATATGAAAAGGGAAAGGAATATTTATATTTTCTCCTGTTTCCTTATGTTGGTCGGTGGTTGTGTGGTTAGGTTAACTGACTTCACCCATCTATCTATTTTGATAGGGATGTTGTTCGAATCCATGGATGGAAATGAGGCTGAGAAAGTTTTTCTTCTCAAAAATAAATATTTTTAAACTTTGATCTTGATTTTAAATTTGCAAATTTATTTTTTAATATTTTAAACTTGAAAAATTTTAGAAATTTTAAACTAGTCATGAATTTTCCAAAATTTTCGCCTTGGGTCAGAAAATGGAAGAAATCTGTCTCTTGGCCTTCCAAAATTCTCAAAATTTTTGCCTGCGGCGCCGAAAATGGAAGAAATCTGGCTCTTGACCTTCCAAAATTCTCAAAATTTTTGCCTGCGGCGCCTTCATATCCCCTCAACCCCTTTACATAAGAGGGGGAGTAAGAGTTACCTTGTGGGTTTGGGGATTTTGGTGATTATGAAGGATAACTTGGATAAAGTAATTCTTGCGCCTTCAACTAATAACGAATTAGATATAGAAAGTGAAGATAATGAAGATTAAGTTGATTTTTTTAATAAAAATGTTGATTTTGAACAGTAATGTTGGATGAAAATGCTGGATTTTGTAAATTTTCACTACAACCCCGACCCCCGACCCCGACCCCGAACCCCGACATTATTTTCAGCCCCGACCCCGACCCCGAACAATTTGAGCAACCCCGACCCCGACCCCGACTTTGTCAACCCCGAAAACCCCGACCCCCGACTTTTTCAACCCCGAAGGCTCGGGGACCAACCCTAGTTCAAACAATGAAGATAGGTGCCCTGTTCTGCACCTTAGTTCCTAAAATCTATGCGAATATGAAGATATGCTCACCAAGAGTTATGGTACACAAGACAAGATACCTGACCAGGGGTTCTAAAATGCAGAACTAGGTACTTGTCGCGTAGTTTAACGCAGATAAATGTGATTGGACGCATAAAAATTTGTTTGGACGCATAAACTTTTCATTGGACGCTAAGGGATGACCCCTGTAGGTGACCCCTGTTGGACTCCTGTGGAGGCCTGGTTGGACCCCTGTGACCCCTGTGGAGGATGACCCCTGTAGGTATCTATTCCAAAATTTATCAAAAATACTAAAAACAATTTTAATATTACTAATAACCTTTCGATTTATATTAAAATTATCCAAAGATTCTAAACAAATCGTTATTCCCCATCTGTATCCCTCAAAAATATTTCTCCCAATTAGTGTAATATTCCAAACTCCCCCTGTAACTTTTACAAAGTTTTTAGGAATAAGTTTAGATAAATTGCATTCGTACGTTTTTGGATTTACAAAAAATTTATTGTTCAAATTTTTTTCATTAACTTCAAGTAAAATTTTAATTATATATGGTTTCCTTTCACCCATTTCATACAATTGCATTTTCAATAATTTTATTTTCAAACTTTTATCCTCGTTTTTGTTGTCCTCTGTGGATTCAACCAAAATTCGTTGATTATTTTTATAATCAGAAAAACAAAAAGTAAATATTAAAAATAATATTTGATTAAAAAATAAAAATTTAATAAAAATCATTTAACAAAAAAATATATTTTTTAAATTTTGTTTAGTGAAAAAAATTTTATATAATTATTTAAAGCTTAATGAATGGTCTGTTTTTATAAGTGATTCATTTTTGTATTCAATTTTTGTATTTCTCAACATTTAAGAAATTTTTTCTTTAATTAAATTCACATGAGTACATTAATATAAATTAAAAACAATTATTTTAAAATAATTAGTCTTGAATATTGTCTAATATTTTGTACTTTTTGGATACAAAATTATGTACTTTTCTGTACTTTTCTTTTTACTTTTTTGCTTGTATTCCGTACCTTCCATATTTTTGACTTCGTACACTTATTTCCATCAAGTACGAGCAAGTACGAGTTTAGGTACGATATGAAAAGTACATAATTTTGTACCCAAAAAGTACAAAATATTAGACAATATTCAAGACTAATTATTTTGAAATAATTGTTTTTAATTTAAATTAATGTACTCATGTGAATTTAATTAAGGAAAAATATATTTCTCAATATTATTAAATGTTAAGCAATAAAAAGTTACTTATAAAATTCATTAAGTTTAAAATAATTAAAAAAAATTTTTCTTCTAAACAAAATTTAAAAAAAAATACATATATTTTTTGTCAAATGTTTTCTATTAAATTTTTATTTTTTAATCAAATATTATTTTTAATATTTACTTTTTGTTTTTCTGATTATAAAAATAATCAACGAATTTTGGTTGAATCCACAGAAAATAACAAAAATGAGGATAAAAGTTTTAAAATAAAATTATTGAGCATAGAAATGGATGTAATGGAAGAAGGAAGGGGACCATATAAAATTGAAATTTTACTCGAAATTAATGAAAAATTTGTAAACAATAAATTTTTTGTAAATCCAGAACATTTCGGATGCAGAATTACCATAAATGTTGTAAAGCCTGTTAATACAGGTGGAGATAGGAACAAATTTTTGCTAATTGTGAATGATCTTTATGGAGGATACAGACAAGGAATAACAATCTGTATAGAATTTGTGGATAACAATAATTTAACGGTTATTAATTTTTAAATTATTTTTATTGTGGATAAATTTTGGAATATATACATATTTAGTGGTATTTAGAGTAGAGTTCAGCGGGATCGGGATCCCGTTCGGGATCGGGCGGGATTATCCCGATTTTTCGGATCACGAGACCGAATGACGAATACTGATCCCGAAATTGGTCAATCCCGATCCCGTGTCGGGATCCGGGATCGGTATCACCATTCCAAAACCCCGATCCCAGTTTTTTTTCTCTAAATCCCGATACCGCTGAACTCTAATTTAGAGAATGGACTTGATCTGGACATAGACCTTGATTTTTCATGGTTCCAGTGTCCAAATCAAGGAATTTTCAGGATCGCTTGATTGTTCCTGACTCAAGGTCAAGAATCGGGTCAAGGTCCTAAATATAAAGTTACGTTTAAAGTTTTTAAAAATTTTCTATCATTATCATTTTTAGGAATTAATGACATTGCTACATATATTTAAAGCACAAATCGAATTGGTCGCAAATCAACTGTCATTTGATAATCATCCACGTTTTTATGTGTATACTAGTAAAAATATAGACATAAACGGGGTAAGAACAAGATTACAAAAAAACGTTAAAAGCAAATATAAATTGTCAAGATTAATATGTTTTTTGAATTTGGAAGGAACTAGGAAAATTTTAAAAAGAGAGAAGCTTAGTAAAATTAATTTAATTGAGCCATTTTCTTTAACTGGAAATAAATATAAAGCGGAATATTCTCACATTGAAATTTGTATAAAATTGGAAAATCCGGGCAATTATTTTGTAAGTATTACGAATCCATCCAATGACGGTTTTATTCAATTCTACGTTAAAATTAAAAAGGAAAATGAGGAAAAATGTGTGTTTAAAATTTTCAAGAAAATGGATGTTGTGGAGAAAGAAATATTGAAAAATTTAAGACGTTCCCTATCAATTTTCGTAAGAAAAACAGAAATTAATGCTATTGAAGATGGTCAAATGAATGTCTATAATAAATGGTTTTCAAATAGTTGTATAATTACAGAGTTTATTGCTTCAATTAATCCATATCTAAATGAAGGGATTTATGAATTTTATTTGGACAAGGAAGGAATAACAAGAGAAGTTGAGAAAATGGTTGATTTGTATAACGAAATAATAAATTTTAATAAATAAAAAATAAAATGTAGCAGAGAAAAAATTTAAGAAATTTCTTTAAAACTTTCCTTTAACTGAAGTGTGTTAATATTTTTTTTCAAATTTTTTCTAATGTGCTCAAATAAATATTAAACCTTGTATTTCGTTACATAGAAAATGTTAGGTTCGATAATCTTCAATTTTTGGAAAAAACTAACTTAATGACAAAATCACATAAAATAGTCCCATAGTTAGCTCTAAAAATATTTAGCGATTATTCATAAACTAGTAATTACACCTGCTTCCAGCGAAAAGCTGGAAACTTTTCAAATAATGTAATTATCGTTTTCTTTTAATTTTAAATAAAGCCGAATAAGTTAAATAATTATGTTTTTTGATTTGTTTTTTCTTAGAACCGAAAAACAATTATTGTAAAAAACCGTTTGAGCTAGAGCCTGATTCACCTGACAAAAAGCTTTGGTCTGTAATTTTTTCATGAGGTTCTAAAAAGGAAGACTTATGTGTATATCAGAGGATTTGAATCGTTATTCCCTTAGATCCCTTGAAATATCCGGATATCACTAAAATCCACCTAACTCTATTCAAGTTCTCTGATATACACATAAGTCTTCCTTTTTAGCGCTTCAGGAAAACATTACAGACCATAGCTTTTTGTCAGGCTCTAGCTATAGAGCCCGACTTGTCCAGCTCAAACGGTTTTTTACAATAATTGTTTTTCGTTTCTAAGAAAAAACAAATCAAGAAACAAAATTATTTAACTTATTCGGCTTTATTTAAAATTAAAAGAAATGAAAGTCATGCCGCAATCATAAAATTACATCATATGAAAAGTGCATATTTTTGTACCCAAAAAGTACAAAATATTAGGCAATACTCAAGACTAATTATTTTGAAATAATTGTTTTTAATTTATGTTAATGTATTTTTCATGTGAATTTAATCAAAGAAAAATATTTCTCAATTAAATGTTAAGCAATAAAAAGTTACTTATAAAATTCATTAAGCTTTAAATAATTAAAAAAAAATTTTTTCACTGAACAAAATTTAAAAAATATATTTTTTTGTCAAATGTTTTCTATTAAATTATTATTTTTTTGTCAAATATTATTTTTAATATTTACTTTTTGTTTTTCTGATTATAAAAATAATCAACGAATTTTGGTTGAATCCACAGAGGACAACAAAAATGAGGATAAAAGTTTCAAAATAAAATTATTGAGCATGGAGATGGATGTAATGAGAGAAGAAAGGGGACCATATAAAATTGGAATTTTACTTGAAATTAATGAAAAAAATTTGAACAATAAATTTTTTGTAAATCCAAGTTTATACGAATGCGATTTATCTAGAGATATTTCCACAAAAATTGTAAAGGATAATACGGGTGGAGATAGGAACAAATTAACACTAATTGGAAATGATATTTATGGAAGATACAGACGGGGAATAACTATTTGTTTATATTCTGTGGATAATAATAACATAAATACTCGAAAGGTTATTAATTTTTAAATTAGTTTTATTGTGGCAGAATTTTGGATATAGTACATATCAGGGATGGCCATTCAACTTTCTTATATTTATCCAATACAATACTTGATCCCTAGCTATCAGTAGCAAATCCCTCAACATTCCATATGTTTTAATTAGAGATCGGCCTGGATCTGGACTCAGAACTTGATTTTTCATGGATTCATAGTCCAGATCAAGGCATTTTTAAGGTCAATTGATTTTTCCTTGATTAAAGAACAAGATGTCAATTTCCTCAACTAAAGTAAAGATCACGTTTTTTTAAATTTCCTAACTCTTGTATTTTTAGGAATTAATGACATTGATACCTATATTTAATGCACAAATCGAGTTGAACGTAAATCAACTGTCATTTGATAATCTTCCAAGTAATTATGTTCATGATAGTAAATATATAGACATAAACGGAGTGAAAACAAGATTAGAAACAATAATTGAAAAGAAATATAAATTGACAAGATTAGTATGTTTTCTGAATCTGGAAGGGACTAGGAAAATATTAAAAGGAGAGAAGCTTAGTAAAATTAATTTAATTGAGCCATTTTCACTAAAAAATAATAAATATAAAAAGGAAATGGAATATTCTCACATTGAAATTTGTGTAAAATTTGAAAATCCTGGCAATTATTTTGTAATCATTGCGAATCCATTCATTGACGGTTTTATTCAATTCTACGTTAAAATTAAAAAGGAAAATGAGGAAAAATGTGTGTTTAAAATTTTTAATAAAATGGAAGTTTTGGAGGAAAAAATATTGAAAAATTTAAGAAGTTTCCTATCAATTTGCGTAACAAAAACAGAAATTGATGATATTGAAAATGGACAAATGAATATTTATAATAAATTTTTGTCAATTAATTGTCAAATAAATAATAACATTGCTTCAATAGAGCCATATCTAAATGAAAGGATTTATGAATTTTATTTAGACAAAGAAGGAATAACAAGAGAAGTTGAGAGAAAGGATGATTCGAATAACGAAATAATAAATTTTAATAAATAAAAACTAAATGTAGCAGAAAAAAATTTAAGAAATTCCTTTAAAATCTTTCCTTTCGTTTATAAATTTCAGTAATTGAAGTGTGTTAAAATTTTTATTAATATATTTTCTAATGGTTTCAGAATAAATAGTTAAATTTGTATTTCGATATTTAAAAAATGTTAGGTTCAATAATCTTCAAATTTTTGGAAAAAATGGTAAATTAATGTGGGAATCAGAGTCTGTGGGAATCGCGTCTAAAAATATTTAGTGATTATTTATAAACTAGTAATTACACCTGCTTCCAACGAAAGGCTGGAAGTAAATTGAAGTGAGGCAAACAGGGCTGTGCACCAAAATGTTTGTTAAGGCATAACGATAAATGCAATTTTTCAAATTTTTAAGCAAGCCAAACGCAAAACGCTATTTCAATACTCTCATAGGGTGTGCTTAAATTAGAGAATTTAAATTTGTTAGTAAGCTGAGCTGCTCAATATAAATTGAGCTTCACACAGTTCGATTTTGATGTCAATATTAAATCAAAAACTACAAACCGAAGCTTCAGTTCAGGCTCTAACTATTTTTTTTATTTATGCTCAATAGATACATAAGTTGAGTCAATACCTTTAGTTAGTACCTCTAGTTAGAACTACATTTAAAAATAGGAGGTTATAGTTTAATCCATTTAAACTTAATTATGTAGTATATGTACATACTATGTAGTTTAATCCATTTTATTTAAAAATAAAAGAAAAGTGCCGCAATCATAAAATTACATCATATGAAAGGTGCATAATTTTGTACCCAAAAAGTACAAAATATTAGGCAATACTCAAGGCTAATTATTTTGAAATAATTGTTTTTAATTTATGTTAATGTATTTTTTCATGTGAATTTAATCAAAGGAAAATATTTCTCAATTAAATGTTAAGCAATAAAAAGTTACTTATAAAAATTCATTAATTAGAAAATTTTTTGTAAAATGATTTCTATTAAATTTTTATTTTTTAATCAAATATTATTTTTAATATTTACTTTTTGTTTTTCTGATTTTAAAAATAATCAACGAATTTTGGTTGAATCCACAGAGGACAACAAAAATGAGGATAAAAGTTTTAAAATAAAATTATTGAAAATGCAATTGTTTGAAATGGAAGAAGGAAGTGGACCATATAAAATTGGAATTTTACTTGAAATTAATGAAAAAAATTTAAACAATAAATTTTTTGTAAATCCAAGTTTATACAAATGCGATTTATCTAAACACATTTCTAGTGATGCTGTAAAGGATAATACAGGTGGAGATAGGAACAGATTGATACTAATCGGGAAAGATATTTTTAGAAGATATAGATGGGGAATAACAATCTGCTTAGAATTTGTGGATAACAATGACATAAATACTCGAAAGGTTATTAACTTTTAAATTACTTTTATTGTGATGAATTTTGGAATATACATATAATGGTATCAAAAGCCCAAGAATTTTCTTTTTGTTTATGCTGATAGGTCTGGAAATCTTGGCTTTTAATAACTAGCGCGAAATTGTCTGATCTAGACGGATTAGTTACTGTTGTATTCCGAAGTTTGAATATTAATAGCAGAAATAATTAGTTGTCAGCAATAGAAATTTTTATCTTAATTTATAAAAAGCTCGACGGCTTTAACAATCAATGACACGATTAGACTTTATTAACAATTGATGGCACTATTGTAGCTTTTATGGCCTATAGTAACAATTTTTTATATTGAATGGCGGCCTGGGTTTTGGGCAGTCATATGCTTACTTCCGTCCAATATGTAGTCTGGGGAAGTTATCTTGGCTTTGATGGCGATAGCTATCTTCAGAGCCTGCAAAAGAATAAGATGGCGAAAGTTAGTATAAAAAATATACCTATTTATTATTGTATGGGAAAGGAATGGCACGCGGCCAAGTAGTGATATTTCACGAGGGAACATTGTACATTGTCTCAATGTGCGCCCGCGACAGTGGTTTTTATAGATCGGCCTGGATCTGGGCCCAAAACTTTATTTTTCATGGTTCAAGAGTCCAGATCAAGCATTTTGATGGTATCTTGACAGATTCTTGACTCAAGTTTAAGAATCTGATCAAGCTTCTCACCTAAAGTCAAAATCAGTTTTTTAAAATTTCTTATCTATTATTTATAGGAATTAATGACATTGCTACCAATATTTAAAGCACAAATCGAGTTGGACGCAAATCAACTGTCATTTGATAATCTTCCAAGTAATTATGTTCATGATAGTAAATATATAGACATAAACGGGGTGAAAACAAGATTACAAACAATAATTGAAAAGAAATATAAATTGACAAGATTAGTATGTTTTCTGAATCTGGAAGGAACTAGAAAAATTTTAAGAAGAGAAAAGTTTGGCAAAGTTAATTTAATTGAGCCATTTTCATTAAATAGAAATAAATATAAAAAGGAAATGGAATATTCTCATATTGAAATTTGTGTAAAATTTGAAAATCGAGCCAATTATTTTGTAATTATCGCGAATCCATCCAATGCCGGTTTTATTCAATTTTACGTTAAAATTGGAAAGGAAAATGAGGAAAAATGTGTCTTTAAAATTTTCAAGAAAATGGATGTTGTGGAGAAAAAAGTATTAGAAAATTTAAGACGTTACCTATCAATTTGCGTAACAAAAACAGAAATTGATAATATTGAGGATGGTCAAATGAATATTTATAAAAAATTTTTGTCAATTAATTGTCAAATAAATAATAACATTGCTTCAATAGAGCCATATCTAAATGAAAGGATTTATGAATTTTATTTAGACAAAGAAGGAATAACAAGAGAAGTTGAGAGAAAGGATGATTCGAATAACGAAATAATAAATTTTAATAAATAAAAACTAAATGTAGCAGAAAAAAATTTAAGAAATTCCTTTAAAATCTTTCCTTTCGTTTATAAATTTCAGTAATTGAAGTGTGTTAAAATTTTTATTAATATATTTTCTAATGGTTTCAGAATAAATAGTTAAATTTGTATTTCGATATTTAAAAAATGTTAGGTTCAATAATCTTCAAATTTTTGGAAAAAATGGTAAATTAATGTGGGAATCAGAGTCTGTGGGAATCGCGTCTAAAAATATTTAGTGATTATTTATAAACTAGTAATTACACCTGCTTCCAACGAAAGGCTGGAAGTAAATTGAAGTGAGGCAAACATGGCTGTGCACCAAAATGTTTTTTAAGGCATAACGATAAATGCAATTTTTCAAATTTTTAAGCAAGCCAAACGCAAAACGCTATTTCAATACTCTCATAGGGTGTGCTTAAATTAGAGAATTTAAATTTGTTAGTAAGCTGAGCTGCTCAATATAAATTGAGCTTCACACAGTTCGATTTTGATGTCAATATTAAATCAAAAACTACAAACCGAAGCTTCAGTTCAGGCTCTAACTATTTTTTTTATTTATGCTCAATAGATACATAAGTTGAGTCAATACCTTTAGTTAGTACCTCTAGTTAGAACTACATTTAAAAATAGGAGGTTATAGTTTAATCCATTTAAACTTAATTATGTAGTATATGTACATACTATGTAGTTTAATCCATTTTATTTAAAAATAAAAGAAAAGTGCCGCAATCATAAAATTACATCATATGAAAGGTGCATAATTTTGTACCCAAAAAGTACAAAATATTAGGCAATACTCAAGGCTAATTATTTTGAAATAATTGTTTTTAATTTATGTTAATGTATTTTTTCATGTGAATTTAATCAAAGGAAAATATTTCTCAATTAAATGTTAAGCAATAAAAAGTTACTTATAAAAATTCATTAATTAGAAAATTTTTTGTAAAATGATTTCTATTAAATTTTTATTTTTTAATCAAATATTATTTTTAATATTTACTTTTTGTTTTTCTGATTTTAAAAATAATCAACGAATTTTGGTTGAATCCACAGAGGACAACAAAAATGAGGATAAAAGTTTTAAAATAAAATTATTGAAAATGCAATTGTTTGAAATGGAAGAAGGAAGTGGACCATATAAAATTGGAATTTTACTTGAAATTAATGAAAAAAATTTAAACAATAAATTTTTTGTAAATCCAAGTTTATACAAATGCGATTTATCTAAACACATTTCTAGTGATGCTGTAAAGGATAATACAGGTGGAGATAGGAACAGATTGATACTAATCGGGAAAGATATTTTTAGAAGATATAGATGGGGAATAACAATCTGCTTAGAATTTGTGGATAACAATGACATAAATACTCGAAAGGTTATTAACTTTTAAATTACTTTTATTGTGATGAATTTTGGAATATACATATAATGGTATCAAAAGCCCAAGAATTTTCTTTTTGTTTATGCTGATAGGTCTGGAAATCTTGGCTTTTAATAACTAGCGCGAAATTGTCTGATCTAGACGGATTAGTTACTGTTGTATTCCGAAGTTTGAATATTAATAGCAGAAATAATTAGTTGTCAGCAATAGAAATTTTTATCTTAATTTATAAAAAGCTCGACGGCTTTAACAATCAATGACACGATTAGACTTTATTAACAATTGATGGCACTATTGTAGCTTTTATGGCCTATAGTAACAATTTTTTATATTGAATGGCGGCCTGGGTTTTGGGCAGTCATATGCTTACTTCCGTCCAATATGTAGTCTGGGGAAGTTATCTTGGCTTTGATGGCGATAGCTATCTTCAGAGCCTGCAAAAGAATAAGATGGCGAAAGTTAGTATAAAAAATATACCTATTTATTATTGTATGGGAAAGGAATGGCACGCGGCCAAGTAGTGATATTTCACGAGGGAACATTGTACATTGTCTCAATGTGCGCCCGCGACAGTGGTTTTTATAGATCGGCCTGGATCTGGGCCCAAAACTTTATTTTTCATGGTTCAAGAGTCCAGATCAAGCATTTTGATGGTATCTTGACAGATTCTTGACTCAAGTTTAAGAATCTGATCAAGCTTCTCACCTAAAGTCAAAATCAGTTTTTTAAAATTTCTTATCTATTATTTATAGGAATTAATGACATTGCTACCAATATTTAAAGCACAAATCGAGTTGGACGCAAATCAACTGTCATTTGATAATCTTCCAAGTAATTATGTTCATGATAGTAAATATATAGACATAAACGGGGTGAAAACAAGATTACAAACAATAATTGAAAAGAAATATAAATTGACAAGATTAGTATGTTTTCTGAATCTGGAAGGAACTAGAAAAATTTTAAGAAGAGAAAAGTTTGGCAAAGTTAATTTAATTGAGCCATTTTCATTAAATAGAAATAAATATAAAAAGGAAATGGAATATTCTCATATTGAAATTTGTGTAAAATTTGAAAATCGAGCCAATTATTTTGTAATTATCGCGAATCCATCCAATGCCGGTTTTATTCAATTTTACGTTAAAATTGGAAAGGAAAATGAGGAAAAATGTGTCTTTAAAATTTTCAAGAAAATGGATGTTGTGGAGAAAAAAGTATTAGAAAATTTAAGACGTTACCTATCAATTTGCGTAACAAAAACAGAAATTGATAATATTGAGGATGGTCAAATGAATATTTATAAAAAATTTTTGTCAATTAATTGTAAAATAAATAACAACATTGCTTCAATAGAGCCATATCTAAATGAAAGGATTTATGAATTTTATTTAGACAAGGAAGGAATAACAAGAGAAGTTGAGAGAATGGATGATTCGAATAATGAATTACATAATAAATTTTAATAAATAAAGAACAATGTAGCAGAAGAAAATTTAAGAAATTCCTTTAAAATCTTTCCTTTCGTTTATAAATTTCAGTAATTGAAGTGTGTTAAAATTTTTATAAATATATTTTCTAATGGTTTCAGAATAAATAGTTAAATTTTATTTCGATATTTAGCAAATGTCAAGTTCAATAATCTTCAAATTTTTGGAAAAAATGGTAAATTAATGTAGGAATCAGAGTCTGTGGGAATCGCGTCTAAAAATATTTAGCGATTATTCATAAACTAGTAATTACACCTGCTTCCAGTGAAAGGCTGGAAGTAAATTGAAGTGTGGCAAACAGGGCTGTGCACCAAAATGTTTGTTAAGGCATAACGATAAATGCAATTTTTCAAATTTTTAAGCACTCCAAACGCAAAACGACATTTCAATACTCTCATAGGGTGTGCTTAAATTAGAGAATTTACTGTAAGTTAGTAAGCTGAGCTGCTCAATATAAATTGAGCTTCACACAGTTCGATTTTGATGTCAATATTAAACCAAAAACTACAAACCGAAGCTTCAGATCAGGCTCTAACTTTTTTTTTTATTTATGCTCAATAGATACATAAGTTGAGTCAATACCTTTAGTTAGTACCACTAGTTAGAGCTATATTTAAAAACAGGAGGTTATAGTTTAATCCATTTAAACTTAATTATGTAGTATATGTACATATGTAGTTTAATCCATTTTATTTAAAAATAAAAGAAATGAAAGTCGTGCCGCAATCATAAAATTACATCATATGAAAAGTGCATAATTTTGTACCCAAAAAGTACAAAATATTAGGCAATTACTCAAGAATAATTATTTTGAAATAATTGTTTTTAATTTATGTTAATGTATTTTTTCATGTGAATTTAGTCAAAGAAAAATATTTCTCAATTAAATGTTAAGCAATAAAAAGTTGCTTATAAAATTCCTTAAGCTTTAAATAATTAAAAAAAATTTATTTTTCCACTAAACAAAATTTAAAAAATATATTTTTTGTAAAATGTTTTTTATTAAATTTTTATTTTTTTACCAAATATTATTTTTAATATTTACTTTTTGTTTTTCTGATTATAAAAATAATCAACGAATTTTGGTTGAATCAACAGAGAACAACAAAAATGAAGATAATAGTCCTAAGATAAAATTATTGAGAATGGAATTCTATGAAATGGAAGAAGAAAGCGGACCATATAAAATTGGAATTTTACTCGAAATTAATGAAAAAAATTTGGACAATAAATTTTTTGTAAATCCAAGTTTATACAAATGCGATTTATCTAAACATATTTCTAGTGATGCTGTAAAGGATAATACAGGTGGAGATAGGAACAGATTGATACTAATCGGGAAATCTATTTTTAGAAGATATAGATGGGGAATAACAATCTGCTTAGAATTTGTGGATAACAATAACATAAATACTCGAAAGGTTATTAACTTTTAAATTACTTTTATTGTGATGAATTTTGGAATATACATATAATGGTATCAAAAGCCCAAGAATTTTCTTTTTGTTTATGTCTGGAAATCTTGGCTTTTAATAACTAGTGCGAAATTGTTTGATCTAGACGGATTAGTTACTGTTGTATTCCGAAGTTTGAATATTAATAGCAGAAATAATTAGTTGTCAGCAATAGAAATTTTTATCTTAATTTACATATAAGTGTTTTACTAAAGCTCGACGGCTTTAACAATCGATGACACGATTAGACTTTATTAACAATTGATGGCACTATTGTAGCTTTGATGGTGCTATAGTAACAATTTTTATATTGAATGGCGGCTTGGGTGTTGGGCAGTCATACATACTATGCTTTCTTCCGTCCAATAGTCTGGGAAAGTTATCTTGGCTTTGATGGCGATAGCTATCTTCAGAGCCTGCAAAAGAATAAGATGGCGAAAGTTAGTATAAAAAATATACCTATTTATTATTGTATGGGAAAGGAATGGCACGCGGCCAAGTAGTGATATTTCACGAGGGAACATTGTACATTGTCTCAATGTGCGCCCGCGACAGTGGTTTTTATAGATCGGCCTGGATCTGGGTCCAAAACTTTATTTTTCATGGTTCAAGAGTCCAGATCAAGCATTTTGATGGTATCTTGACAGATTCTTGACTCAAGTTTAAGAATCTGATCAAGCTTCTCACCTAAAGTCAAAATCAGTTTTTTAAAATTTCTTATCTATTATTTATAGGAATTAATGACATTGCTACCAATATTTAAAGCACAAATCGAGTTGGACGCAAATCAACTGTCAGTTGATAATTTTCCAAGTAATTATGTTCATGATAGTAAATATATAGACATAAACGGGGTGAAAACAAGATTACAAACAATAATTGAAAAGAAATATAAATTGACAAGATTAGTATGTTTTCTGAATCTGGAAGGAACTAGAAAAATTTTAAGAAGAGAAAAGTTTGGCAAAGTTAATTTAATTGAGCCATTTTCATTAAATAGAAATAAATATAAAAAGGAAATGGAATATTCTCATATTGAAATTTGTATAAAATTTGAAAATCGAGGCAATTATTTTGTAATTATCGCGAATCCATCCAATGCCGGTTTTATTCAATTTTTCGTTAAAATTGGAAAGGAAAATGAGGAAAAATGTGTGTTTAAAATTTTCAAGAAAATGGATGTTGTGGAGAAAAAAGTATTAGAAAATTTAAGACGTTACCTATCAATTTGCGTAACAAAAACAGAAATTGATAATATTGAGGATGGTCAAATGAATATTTATAATAAATGGTTGTCAATTAATTGTAAAATAAATAACAACATTGCTTCAATAGAGCCATATCTAAATGAAAGGATTTATGAATTTTATTTAGATAAGGAAGGAATTACAAGAGAAGTTGAGAAAATGGATGATTCGAAAAACGAAATAATAAATTTTAATAAATAAAGAACAATGTAGCAGAAAAAAAATTTAAGAAATTCCTTTAAAATCTTTCCTTTCGTTTATAAATTTCAGTAATTGAAGTGTGTTAAAATTTTTATAAATATATTTTCTAATGGTTTCAGAATAAATAGTTAAATTTTATTTCGATATTTAGAAAATGTTAGGTTCAATAATCTTCAAATTTTTGGAAAAAATGGTAAATTAATGTAGGAATCAGAGTCTGTGGGAATCGCGTCTAAAAATATTTAGCGATTATTCCTAAACTAGTAATTACACCTGCTTCCAGTGAAAGGCTGGAAGTAAATTGAAGTGAGGCAAACAGGGCTGTGCACCAAAATGTTTGTTAAGGCATAACGATAAATGCAATTTTTCAAATTTTTAAGCACTCCAAACGCAAAATGCCATTTCAATACACTCATAGGGTGTGCTTAAATTAGAGAATTTAATGTGTTAGTAAGCTGAGCTGCTCAATATAAATTGAGCTTCACACAGTTCGATTTTGATGTCAATATTAAACCAAAAACTACAAACCGAAGCTTCAGATCAGGCTCTAACTATTTTTTTTATTTATGCTCAATAGATACATAAGTTGAGTCAATACCTTTAGTTAGTACCACTAGTTAGAGCTATATTTAAAAACAGGAGGTTATAGTTTAATCCATTTAAACTTAATTATGTAGTATATGTACATATGTAGTTTAATCCATTTTATTTAAAAATAAAAGAAATGAAAGTCGTGCCGCAATCATAAAATTACATCATATGAAAAGTGCATAATTTTGTACCCAAAAAGTACAAAATATTAGGCAATTACTCAAGAATAATTATTTTGAAATAATTGTTTTTAATTTATGTTAATGTATTTTTTCATGTGAATTTAGTCAAAGAAAAATATTTCTCAATTAAATGTTAAGCAATAAAAAGTTGCTTATAAAATTCCTTAAGCTTTAAATAATTAAAAAAAATTTATTTTTCCACTAAACAAAATTTAAAAAATATATTTTTTGTAAAATGTTTTTTATTAAATTTTTATTTTTTTACCAAATATTATTTTTAATATTTACTTTTTGTTTTTCTGATTATAAAAATAATCAACGAATTTTGGTTGAATCAACAGAGGACAACAAAAATGAAGATAATAGTCCTAAGATAAAATTATTGAGAATGGAATTCTATGAAATGGAAGAAGAAAGCGGACCATATAAAATTGGAATTTTACTCGAAATTAATGAAAAAAATTTGGACAATAAATTTTTTGTAAATCCAAGTTTATACAAATGCGATTTATCTAGAGATATTTCTAGTGATGCTGTAAAGGATAATACAGGTGGAGATAGGAACAGATTGATACTAATCGGGAAAGATATTTTTAGAAGATATAGATGGGGAATAACAATCTGCTTAGAATTTGTGGATAACAATAACATAAATACTCGAAAGGTTATTAACTTTTAAATTACTTTTATTGTGATGAATTTTGGAATATACATATAATGGTATCAAAAGCCCAAGAATTTTCTTTTTGTTTATGTCTGGAAATCTTGGCTTTTAATAACTAGTGCGAAATTGTCTGATCTAGACGGATTAGTTACTGTTGTATTCCGAAGTTTGTTATTAATAGCAGAAATAATTAGTTGCCAGCAATAGAAATTTTTATCTTAATTTATAAGTGTTTTACTAAAGCTCGACGGCTTTAACAATCGATGACACGATTAGACTTTATTAACAATTGATGGCACTATTGTAGCTATGATGGCGTTATAGTAACAATTTTTATATTGAATGGCGGCTTGGGTGTTGGGCAGTCATATGCTTACTTCCGTCCAATATGTAGTCTGGGAAAGTTATCTTGGCTTTGATGGCGATAGCTATCTTCCTAGTCTGCAAAAGAATAAGATGGCGAAAGTTAGTATAAAAAATATACCTATTTATTATTGTATGGGAAAGGAATGGCACGCGGCCAAGTAGTGATATTTCACGAGGGAACATTGTACATTGTCTCAATGTGCGGCCGCGACAGTGGTTTTTATAGATCGGCCTGGATCTGGGCCCAAAACTTTATTTTTCATGGTTCAAGAGTCCAGATCAAGCATTTTGATGGTATCTTGACAGATTCTTGACTCAAGGTTAAGAATCTGATCAAGCTTCTCACCTAAAGTCAAAATCAGTTTTTTAAATTTCTTAACTCTTGTATTTTTAGGAATTAATGACATTGCTACCTATATTTAAAGCACAAATCAAGTTGGACGCAAATCAACTGTCATTTGATAATCTTCCAAGTAATTATGTTCATGATAGTAAATATTAGAATGTCCGAGACCGAAATTTTTCCAAGACTCAAGAGCCAAGACAAAATTTTTTCCAAGACTCAAGACCAAGACCAAAACTCCAAGACTCAAGACCAAAAATATTACAAAACTCGAGACAATTTTTATGTCCCGTAGGTCAAATTTTTGGTTCATTTTTTGTTATTTTGACATGATCACAGTCAACTTCAGCAAAAATCACCTATAATTTCGAAAAATCTATGCTAAATTCAAAGAATTTTGGGGCATTTATCCGGATGGAAAATCAATGAGATATATTATTTCAGAGGATTTGGATGGATTAAGGCGATATTAGTGATATCAAGGGGTAAAGCCAAAATTTTGGCGACACCCAACGTTAGCCCTCCTCGAAATCGACCCCCTGGCTACGCCCTTGGATAAAGGAGGATATTGATGTTTAAAAAGGAATTTAAGTGGATTAAGAGGGATCAAAAGGAATATTATGAAGTTGGGGGACCTGGGTGGTTGAGTGATGGTGGCTGCTGATATCCATCCTCTATTTTATCCCTATTTTCTTGCGCCGCAGGCGAAAATTTTGATAATTTTGGAAGGGTAAGAGGCCAAATTTCTTCCATTCCATTATAAATGACCCATTGGACGAAAGGTCCAAACTTTTCGTGAGAGACATTTTGTCAATTAGAAATTTTTGTCCGAAAAGGCCAAAAACCCAAGACCAAAAAATAAAACCAAGACAAGACCAAGACAAACATCCCAAGACCAAGACCGAAAAAAAACAAGAAGTCTTGGTTCCAAGCCAAAACCAAGAGTCTCGGACATCCCTGGTAAATATATAGACATAAACGAAGTGAAAACAAGATTACTAACAGAAATTGATAAAAAATGTAAATTGACAAGATTGATATGTTTTCTGAATTTGGAGGGACCTAGAAAAATTTTAAAAGGAGAGAAGCTTAGTAAAATTGGGTATTGTGACTTATAGGGGGTTTTTGTAGGCTGGACCGATTTCGACAAATGAGGTGTCATTCGAAAGAGCTCGCCGAGCTGAGTCGATCGCGGGGTGAGAGAAGTCGATCCGACAATCAGGGACCGAGATACAGACCCCTGAAGTTTGAAAAAGAGAAGGGGGGAGTAAGCTCATTTTGGGGTGAAAAATTCGAAAATGCAAATAATAGCTCATTCGACTCAGCTCGTCGAGCTGAGTCGAATGACACCAAAATCACCGAAATCCGACTTGATTTGACAAAGTTATGATCGTTCGTTTTAGCTCCTTACCTATGGTCATTGTTGAGGTTTTTGCTACTACGGAGGCCCCTAGTACGTTCAGAGCAAAGGGAGATAGGAATAGGTTTATGTTACTGACCCAGACCCAGCGACCGTTGACTCCCCGCGAGGCGCGTGCCGCGAAACTCCGCGCGAAGCGCGGAGTTTCGCACAAGCGCCTCGCCGACGCTCCATAGGTTTATGTTGACCATTTTGAACTTGTTTATTTTGGCTCAGAATCAAGATATCGAGCTGATTTTGGTGTCATTCGACTCAGCTCGACGAGCTGAGTCGAATGAGCTATTATTTGCATTTTCGAATTTTTCACCCCAAAATGATCTTACTCCCCCCATCTCTTTTTCAAACTTCAGGGGTCTGTATCTCGGTCCTTGATTGTCGGATCGACTTCTCCCACCCCGCGATCGACTCAGCTCGGTGAGCTCTTTCGAATGACACCTCATTTGTCGAAATCGGTCCAGCCAACAAAAACCCCCTATAAGTCACAACATTCATAAAATTAATTTAATTGAGCCATTCTCACTAAAAAATAATAAATATAAAAAGGAAATGGAATATTCTCATATTGAAATTTGTGTAAAATTTGAAAATCCTGGCAATTATTTTTTAATTATTGCGAATCCATTCATTGACGGTTTTATTCAATTCTACGTTAAAATTGAAAAGGAAAATGAGGAAAAATGTGTGTTCAAAATTTTTAAGAAAATGGAAGTTTTGGAGAAAAAAGTGTTGAAAAATTTAAGAAGTTCCCTATCAATTTACGTAACAAAAACAAAAATTGATAATATTGAGGATGGTCAAATGAATATTTATAATGAATGGATGTCAAATAATTGTCAATTAAATAATAACATTGCTTCAATAGAGCCATATCTAAATGAAAGGATTTTTAAATTTTATTTATTGTTAGACAAGGAACGAATAACAAGAGAAGTTGAAAAAATGGATGATTCGAATAATGAAATAATAAATTTCAATAAATAAAAAACTGAATGTAGCAAAAATAAAATTTAAGAAATTCCCTGGTACTATCGCATTATACGCCAACATTTTATTTTGTTCCTCTTTTTTTCCTTTCTACAAAAACGAACACAAGGTGATGCCAGATAATCCGGCAGGAGAGAGAAAATATTAATGAGAAATTCAAAAAATATCGAAAATAACGACCGGACAGAAATTAGTCTGTGCCATATGTTGGGTTACGCCCCGAACGCTCGGGGGCGGTTGTGTAGAGGTACGGGATTTTCAAATTGTTTCGGGGATTTTCGAATTTTTTTTCTTGGCGTATAATAGTGCCAATTCCTTTAAAGCTTTCCATCCGATTGTAAATTTAAGTAATTGCAATGTGTTAAAATCTTTATAATTTTTCTATCATTTCGTAATATTATTTAAAATTTTGTCGACTCTAACGCTTATATATGTGATAAAAATTTTTTGTTCCAGTGTTGAGAAAGTGTTCAATAATCTTAAATTTTTAGAAAAAAAACTAAACAGTAACGTAATGACAAAATCACACTAAAACTAGTCTATTTTTTAGTGTTGGTCAAACGCGATTTTTCGGTATCGGTATTTTCGGTAAAATACCGATACCGAAAAAATACCGATTTTTTAAAAATTGTTCGGTACCGTATTCGGTATCGGTATTTCGGTAAAAATACGGCGGTATTACCGAAAAATACCGCCGTAATACGGTACCGTGACCAACACTACTATTTTTATCAATTTTATATCAAGTTTGAGTAATACATTATATGTATGTTAGCGTATTTTATAATATGTATAAACTCCGTTCCAAAAAACCTCGACACCCCCAATTTTTCGGATAAATCGACTTTCAGTTGTCTAAATTTTTATGAACTTTTTATATATTGATTCAGCGGCTAAAACTACGTTATTTTACAAAAAATTTTTGAAAACCGATAATTTTATCAAAAGTTGTGGTAAATTTTCAAAAAACCAGGCGTTCCAAATATCCTCAAACAGTTTGTAAAAATACCGATAATTACGGAAAGGAGGTAGCTAAAATTTTATAAAAATTTCTATGAACATAACTATCAATAGGTATACAAAATAGAAAAAAACGAAGTCGAAAACTGCTTTTATCATCGAGATCTCAAATCTCGAAAATCAACGGAAAATAGGGTTACAGTAATTTAAAAAATATTTTAACCAATTTAAAGAAAATATTAAAAATTTTCTTTAAGCCTATCTGAAAGCCAATAAAATTTGCTACAAGATACAAAATGACACAATTTTCTAAAAAATTTATCCTTGTCGGCATTAATGCTTAAATAACTAGCATGCCAAAAATAGCCTAAAAATGCACTATTATTGGTAAACGGTTATTCTAGCTTGAGTATTTACCGGATAAATTTTTTTAGAAAATTGTGTCATTTTGTATCTTGTAGCAAATTTTATTGGCTTTCAGATAGGCTTAAAGAAAATTTTTAATATTTTCTTTAAATTGGTTAAAATATTTTTTAAATTACTGTAACCCTATTTTCCGTTGATTTTCGAGATTTGAGATCTCGATGATAAAAGCAGTTTTCGACTTCGTTTTTTTCTATTTTGTATACCTATTGATAGTTATGTTCATAGAAATTTTTATAAAATTTTAGCTACCTCCTTTCCGTAATTATCGGTATTTTTACAAACTGTTTGAGGATATTTGGAACGCCTGGTTTTTTGAAAATTTACCACAACTTTTGATAAAATTATCGGTTTTCAAAAATTTTTTGTAAAATAACGTAGTTTTAGCCGCTGAATCAATATATAAAAAGTTCATAAAAATTTAGACAACTGTAAGTCGATTTATCCGAAAAATTGGGGGTGTCGAGGTTTTTTGGAACGGAGTTTATTTGGCCTGTTTCCATGATGATTAAAATCTCCGATTAATTACACCTTCAGCTACAAATCGGAAAGGTCTAATATCCATCTTAATCCTCCGATATCTTTCGAAAGCATTGATATCCTCTTAATTACTCACTCAAAATAGTCCGATATCCCTCCAAATTAAACTTAACCCTCTGATTTCCTCTTATATCCCTATAAATCCTCTGATATCCCTCCAAAGCACTCACTCAATTTTTAAATACGTTACGGATTACTGAATATTCTTATTGGTATTTATAGGTATCGGTTATTTTCGGTAGTACGATACGTATACGGTACCGCACAAATTTTCAATCTGTAAAAATAGTAAATATTTATCATGATTTGAATATAGAAAATTGCAAAAAAAGATTAATAATACAAAATAACTCAATTCTTTCAAGTTAAAAATATATTTTTAAGTCACTTAAAAATAAATCTGGTTAATTTTGAAATAATTAAAAAGTTGTGTAATTGGTTAAAATACAAGAGACCGGCCAAGTTCGTAAATTAGAAGTTTGATCAAATTATTTTTCGTTACTACCGACTAGGTTGGCGGTTGCTGGGAAACCTCTGAATATCCGGAACGGAACCGATATCAGAACCGAAGATTTCTGATATTTGGAACCGGTATTCGAAAATTCACAGATATCCGGGGTTTTCGTTTCAGGATACCCGGAACCGTTCACCTTACGACTAACTTTCCCTCACCCATCATATACCATCGGCCATGTTTTTGACTACGGGTGAGATAAAAAAAGCGAGCTTAAAACTTTTGGATCATAAAGGAAAGCGGCAGCAGACTAGTGTTCGGCACGGTACGGTATACCGCGGTATTTTTCCCGGTATACCGCGGTATTTTTTTCCGGTATACCGATACCGTACCGGTCAAATTTTGAAAAAAACGGTATTTTTCGGTATCGGTATTTTTTCGGTATACCGATACCGTACCGGTCCTCGAAAAAATACCGCGGTATTTTCCGGTATTTCGGTATTTGTGAAATTCTAAATTTTCGCCTGCGGCGCTGAAAAAGGAAGAAATCTGTCTTCTGGTCTTCCAAAATTCTCAAAATTTTCGCCTGCGGCGCTGAAAAAGGATATATAGGGACATTCTATTAGAGGGGGCATTGTATTTTTCAATTATCCTGTTGGGGCATTCTATTAAAGGAGGATATTCTAATGGTGGGGGCATAGTAATTTTCAATCATCCTACAGTGGACATACTATTAAAGCAGGTATTCTAATGGAGGGGGCATTGTATTTTTCAATTAGCTAAATGTCGAGCAATTGTTGGACATTTTGCTGATTCAAATCTTGCCTATGATCGATTAGAAGAAGCTCAAGTCCTTGAGATTGTTAAGATTTATTGTTAAAATTTTAAAATTAAAATTTAAAAAATTTTATAAAATTTTTTAAAAAATACCGAATACCGGCCGGTATACCGAAAATGTTGAGACGGTATTTTCCGGTATCGGTATTTTTCCGGTATACCGATACCGATACCGTACCGGTCAATTTTTGTAAAAAACGGTATTTTTCCGTATCGGTATTTTTTCGGTATACCGATACCGAATACCGGAAAAGGTCATTTGCCGAACACTACAGCAGACCCATAGGCTTAAATAAAATTTGATCAAAGCTCGGATTCTCACAAATCAAAATTTGAATAGCCTGGTCTCTATCAATTAATATATATCTTCAAATTTATTCCTCCCCTTCAATTTAATTCTGTCTCACAATAATAACATTCCCTTGATTACTTCGAGTACTGCCAAAAACACGTTGATATGTCCCAATATAAGTATAACATTGAGTACAGCGATGTTGGCAATCTTTACAGCTGTCAACACAAAAAGGTATGAGACAACAACAACAAACAAATCTTCAAAGGATTTAATTTTTTAATTTAAAAATATATTTAATTAACCCAAAAATTATAAAGACAAAAACCAAAATCCAAGTAAGCAACCCAGAAACATATTTAACTTCAGTTAGTGTATGTTGTTTACATGTAGGGCAATAAGCCTAATAATATAATATTTTTAATTTAAAAATTTAGTAGACTTTTTGAAAACCCTCTCTAATTTTCTCTATTATTTTGGGTATAGGGTTCTCGGTTTGGAAATGACCCGATGATTTTTTGGTACGGTTCCGGATATACTAAATTTTAAGGTTGTATATCGGTTCATCAGAAAACAAAGGATTTCTGGCTTCTTGGCCTTCTAAAATTTTAAAAATTGTTGTTTGTAGCGTTAAAAGGATGAAGAATTTTTGACTCCTTATACACATGGAAATATCAAAAAATTGTTTCAGTTCCTGATATCAGGAGTTTTCAAGAACCGACAGGTTATATTAGTTTATAAAATAGGGGTATCCAAAATTTGTTTTAAATTTAAAAAATTTTCTTAGAAATTAGGTTTTTCAACATTAAGAAACCCCTCAAATTTTTTAAAACACCAAAGACGTAAATTTAAATAATTATAAGTAAAATCAAGCAAAAATAAATTTTAAAAATTTTTTTACTTGTTGCGGGAACGGCCCAAGAAACTGGTCAACATTAGGATGTGGATGTGAATAAGGAGCATCATCATTCTGTGGAGGAATACCCATTAAAGGTTGTGGAAAAGTTTGGTCATTAAATTCCGGAATTGGTGGATAAACGTTTGCAGAATCGTCTAGGGGAGGTGCTGTTCCTGTTGTTTCGTCATAACTGGGTGGTGGAGGGACTTTCATTTTTATGAAATAATTATTTTTCTTTAAAAATATCTAAAATTATTTAAGGAATACATACATACATAAGTATTTTTAAAGAAAATAAAGATAAATTTTGTTATTCAACAATTAATAAAAATAAAAAGAATTTTTATTTTTTTCTATTTTCCATTTAAAAATCAAAGAACAAAAATATAAATAAAATTTTTAAAAAAATTTTATAAATAATCCATCAATAAAGTTCCAAAAAAACCTTATTTCTACGACTTTATGTATCATTATATTTATGATGATGGACGAGCACGTTGCATTGTCTTGACTCTGAGTTTGATCAAAAATACCAAAAACATGTTTTTTGAACGTTTTACACTGACAAACATGCCAAAGTCACAGAAAAAATATTTGACCAGACCTTAATATTTCTATACACTTTTTTAAAAAATTAGAAAACCTTCATATAAACATTATTCAAGTTAACAAAGTCACCCATTTTTCTTCTCAATTTTTCTAAAACTATCAATTAGTTAGCATCAAAATTCATTAAATTAATTTAACAGAACAATAGATCAATCAACATCAAAATCCAACAAATTCATTCAAAATTATAGCCAAAACTCTATTGAAAATATTATAAAATTTTAATTTAAAATTACTTATAAAAAAGCGCAAATTTGAAGACATGTCCAAAATATTTGTATTAATCAACATATTGCTTTTACATTCTGGACAAGCTTTCTATAATAATTTTAGAAAAATAAAAAAATTTTTAAATTTATTTTGAAATAAAATAGTTAGAATTTTAACTGGGGTAATTTTTTTATTTTATTTTTATAATTTATGACTCATCCGCATAAAAATATTTAATCAATTATAAATTTATTTGGTTAGAATTTGATGAAATGTGTGAACATAAAAATTAAAGTGTAGTCGTATTTGTATTTCCATTGGAATTTTTAATATACAGGGTAGTGATGCTCGGGAGAAGAAAAAACCCGGGAATCGGGAAACGGGAGTCGGGTCGGGAAATGACCTCGGGAGTCGGGATCGGGAGTCGGGAATTAGCAATAAAAAATTTTCCAAAAATTTCAAAAATTTTTGGCGCCTTCGGCGCCAAAAATGTCCAAAAAAATGTCCTGTCCAAAAAAAAAAAAATTAAAAATTTTTGAAGGTAAATTTTGAGAAAATTTTGGGCGAAAATTTTGAGGCGAAAATTTTGAGAATTTTTAGGTCAAGAAGTCAGATTTTTTCATTTTTTGCGCCGCAGCCAAAAATTTTGACTCTCATTGGAGTGAAATAGAAAGGGGTCTTGACCGATCCTTAAGGGTAACTTAAGAGTTTATTTCCCCGATTATTTGGAAAGATAAGCCAACAGCCTGTCCAAAAAACCTTGTAACCGCAAAGATAATCAGTGTTGGGTATTGCTGGAGGCTTTTTCTTTGAGCCAGAGCCCAGCTTTGATTTATATTTGTTGTCATTGACCTTAAGTCCTTAGAATCTCTCCATTGGAGTGAAATAGAGGAAAAGTGAAACAGAGAAAAATATTTTTACGTTCAATTTTGGTGGAATTTTGGTGAACTAGCCACATATCTCTTTATATCCCCTCAATAGTATTAACACCCCCTATGCAACATTAATCATCCATTGATATCTCTCTTTATTACTGCAAATCCCACGTTATCTCTTTAAATTCACCATAATCTTAGTAAATCACCGAAATCTTCTATACTACAACTCCATATATTCTTCAATTTCCAGCGCCGTAGGCGAAAATTTTGAGAATTTTGGAAGATCCTTAAGCCAAAAATCTTCGCTTTTCAGCGCCGCAGGCGAAAATTTTGGGAATTCTAGAAGACCAAGAGGCCAGATTTCTTCATTTTTTCTAAATGAAAATATAATTTTGTCAGAAAAATCCATTCTTAGGGGTGTATAAATTTCCCGACTTAGTCGGGAATTGACACCGGGAGTCGGGATCGGGATCGGGAGGCCAAAAACTCGGGAAATTTTCCCGAGTCGGGAGTCGGGATCGGGATACCCGAGCATCACTAATACAGGGTGACCATTAAAGTTTAGGACACACATTGGTAATATAAGAGTACATATCTCCGCGCCTGGAGAGTGGTACCGTTCGACTCAGCTCGCCGAGAC
The DNA here is from genome assembly GCA_963681835.1 of Meloidogyne enterolobii. Classification (NCBI taxonomy): domain Eukaryota; kingdom Metazoa; phylum Nematoda; class Chromadorea; order Rhabditida; family Meloidogynidae; genus Meloidogyne; species Meloidogyne enterolobii. The sequence goes on along the minus strand of CAVMJV010000012.1, from coordinate 3,115,907 downwards.
GAATCGAATGGTACGGGTCTTATATCGGAACTAAAACTCCGGTATACTAAACTACAGCCGGAAAAAATGAGGTCTGTACTCTTCAATATTACCCACACATTTTATGCCATAACTTTATTAAACTTTAAGATATCGAGTTCAAATAAATCTTAAATTATAGAGAATTAACAAAAGAACAAATATAATCAAGAATATTTGAATAATCCACCCTTTGCGATAATACAGAGTACAAGATTGAGATATTAGGAATTGAGATTGTGGTTTCTTTCTTATAAATCCTAAACTCTTTTCTAACCGTTATTTTTACATTAATATTTTTTTGAAATATTTAAAAAGTGATAGGAAATGAACATTGATCTAATGATCTATTTTAGTTTGATATTTTAACAAATATTATGTAGACTAAAAAAGACTAAAAAACGATTTCTTTCTTTCTACGTTAGAAGCAAAGGAAAAGCAGCTTTTCTTATTTGCCTAGCACTTGGCCATTATTCTTTTGCCAAAAAGAAAAGAGAAGAAAGAAAAAGAAACTATCGATATGTGAAAATATGGGTAAAGCTTATGTTTGTTTGTTTGGATATTGAGAATTATCGTCATTGGAATATTCATCTTGAAGAATTTTAAAAAGTTTAGGAATTCTTGTCTCGAACTGAATATACATTCGAATCTACATAAATCTAGGTATTAAGCTTAAAAATGAATAAACACGGGTATTAACCAATTCTGAAGTGAATAGATAGGGTTGAAGAACAAGCAAAAAAGCAAGAATAAAATGAAGGACAAGTAGGAGTTGAAAATTCCGAATAATCTTTGAAATTAAAGCTCTGAAAAGGAGCCAACAATCACACATTTGTGATGCTTATTGTTAACAGAGGTGGTTCGGAACATTCAGAGGTGTCGGAAATCGGAAGAGCCGGAAATCGGAACTGGCTCAAAAGTCGAAACTCGGAAATCAAAATTTTTTCGGAAATCGAAGGAAAAAAACGTCGGAAATCGAAATTCCGACCAACCTCTGATGCCTAGATTAAAAGATTTAGGTATCTATCTCTGCTTAAACGATAATAAAACAAGAAATTTTTCCGGACTTACTATTATTTTCTGTAATATTTCGTTCCAAACACTTTGTTGAATTAAGTATTTTTAGAATAACTGATTCGCATTGTCTCCCTCTGTTGTCTTCAAATCTAACAATAATTCTATAGAAATTTTTAAAAAATATTTTAAATTAGTTCAAATTTAAAAATACACGAAAATCCATGCTAAAATACAGAATATACACAAAAATTTTAAAACCATTATTCTAGTGATAATTCGTTGTTTACACGTTTGGCAATGACGCTATAAATTTAATTAAAATTTAATTTAAATTAATTTTAAAATAAATATACAGGCGGATATCGGTTTTACGTCTTAAGAGACCTTGGGGGCTTAGGTAAATAAAACTCTTCCCATCTAGTAGCTAATTAACTTAGGAAATTTTATGTATAATACGGAATGAAGTAAATCTTGATGTACGCATGTTCAGGCAGTACTATTTTAATTCATAAAATATGTACCTTCAATGAATTAATCTCAAGACTGGCCAAGTGCCAAAGATTAAATTTTCGGTAGAAGATTAAATTTTAACGTTTAAGTTAACGTGAGACACTAATCCTAAAAATAATCAAAGGCTTCGAATCTTGCGATTTTTTTTATTCCCATGCATGAGTAATACTATGTAAAGTTTTTGTAAGGATTATTTATCTGGCAGCATTTGGTGTGTTTAAATATTTAGTTAAGAAGATAAAAAAGCAGAAAAATTTCTAAATTACAGCAAAAAATTATCATTAGAATATTTTAGGAAATTAAACAAATTTTTAGGCGGTAATCAAAGAATTTTAAATTATATGATCAAATATTCAGCTTTCTATAATATTAAACACTCCCTTACTTGAGGAATATTTGATTGTTGATTGGTATTCTCTTGAGTGTCAGTATTAGAAACATTTTGATTTAGATGTAGCGTTTCTAATGCCTCAACAGGAGGCGCTTCATGATAACTTGGAGGTGAAGAGAGTAATTCATCATTACCAGAAGATGATAAACTCGTCCTTACTTGGGGAATAGTTGACTGTAGATGGATATTCTCTTGATTGCCGTTAATGTTGTTTTGCTCCATAAGGGATGTTTCTGATGTCTCAACATAACTTGGAGGTGTTGCATGATAACCTGGAGGTAGTAAAATCATCTCTTCATAATCAGAAGATGATACACTCATTTCTTCAAAAAATATTTTTAAATTTAAATTTAAAGCGAATTAATTGAAAAATAAAGATTCGAAAAGAATCAATTAAGAAAATTTTTAAAAATTTAATGTAAAAACTTTATGCTTAGAAACTATAAGTAAAAAAAATTTTTTTTCTGATAAATAAATTGAACATATGTATTAAACTATTAAAAATATTTAATTAAAAATAATCAAAACAAATTTTTAGTAAAGTTTATTAATAATATAGATAAATGACTTGAATAATTAGAGGGATTATTTGGATATAAGCAAAAAAATAAAAAGCAAAAAAGCATTAGAAATTGGAGATTTGTAAATTTATAATTTTTAATTTGTCCATAGTGGAAGCTCTCTGTATCACCATACTTTCTCTCTTATGTCAGCAAATGTTAATCTTAGGTATGTGAACTAACGAGAGCTTCCACTTTTGCGATCAAACTACCGTATTTCCTCTATTAGAATGGCCATTTGAATGGCCCCCTCTAATAAAATGGACCCTTGGAGGATGATTGAAAATTACAATGACACTCTCCATTTGAATGACCCCCTCTAATAAAATTGACCCTTGGAGGATGATTGAAACATAGAATGGCCGACCATTATATTAGAAGAAATACGGTAATTGTTAGATATAATACCACATTTATAATTTTTAAAAAAATTTAAAAGAAAATATTATCATCTGCTGCCCAAATAAAACCATTTAGAACCCAAATATCATTGAAAAATTGTCATTAAACTTGTTTGACTATAACAACATTCGGGGCTCTTGATTTACTCCCCAAACGTGTATAAGTCCCAATATAAGTGTCGCATCGAGTGCAACGATGTTCGGCATCTTTACAGCTGTCAACACAGAAAGGAATACAACAACAACCACAAAAGAGTCTTTAAAAAATAAAAAATAAAATTTTGTTTTAATTAGAAAATCACCCAAAAAGCAAAAACAAAAAGCACAATAACCAAGCAAACGTTCCAGAAACATAATTAACACTAGTTTGAACTTGTTGTCTACATGAATGACAATAAGCCTAAAAATCGAAAGGAAATTTTGTTTAATATCGCCAATAAACTAATTACTCTAGGTAAATATTATTACAGTCTCTTGCTGTAAAGAAGGGATCGAAATTTTTGAAAGCCTGGGTCTGTTTCTGGGTACCGGGTTTGATTTATTAACCTGGACCGGATCGAAGGCCTGTAGTCCAGGAAAAACCCAGGAAGGTCAAAAATGCCTGGGCCGGAACTCTGGGTAAAGTAAAAACTCAGGCCTTGGTCCAGACCCAGCTATCTCTACTGGAAAGTATTATGCATATCATTCGGGAGGATAATTAATCGAGTAAATATGATAATGTGCTCCAGTTCCTTGAAGCACATTCCCCCAAATCTTAAAGCTTATCAGGTTATCAGTTTCGAAAGCTTTAATCGGAAGCCTTAGCTAGTTTTTAATCTACCTGTTGCGGAAAGGGTCCAAGAGCTAAAGTCGATTGAGGGATTGTAACTTGTGCAGTTTCCATTATTTGAGTATTTGGTGGATACACACTTATATTTTCGTGTGTAGTTTCGTGATAATTTGGAGGAGGCACTTTCATTTAATTTTTTTTCTTAAAAATTTTAACAATAAACTTATCAAACCACTAATAAAAATCTTTCAAAATTTGCAAACTTTTTTATAAATTTCAAATAAAATCCCTAACCAAAATTTAAAATCTGAGTCATTTCTAAGAAATGTGTCTCGTTCCTTTTAAAATTTATTTAGTTTTTTAGCCAACTTTCTAGGCCAAAAAATAAATAAAGATGAGTAAAGAGGCCTTTAGAGAATAATCGATTTAAAAAAAGTAAAAAAGGCTGGCAGGAATAAATATTTATTTGTGTTTGTCAGTATTTCTTTTATTTTTTTGACACTCCCTTTAAAAAATATTTTGGGTAAATTTTAAATTTAATTTGATAGGAATTTTTGGTATTGAAATTTTAATTTATTTTTATAAGCGGTTTAAAAATTGATAAAATATATTTGAGACAGATATTAAATTTTGAAGTGGAAATTTATTATATTTGTTAATTATTAACTCAGGTGTTTGCATTATTAATTATTAACCCGGGTTAATAATTAATTATTAAGCCCCCCCCCCCCACTAATCAAAATTTCTGCTTAGATAACAATTAAATTTGGGAGAGAAAAGAGTTATTCGATTACAGATATAACGAACTCAAAAGGACCGAAAAGTTGGCTAAATCGAGAGGCAGTTTAAGGGGAAATATTAGAGTTCGGTAGAAAAAGTGTCTGTATTTTATGAGGCTCGTTACAACAAAGGGTCACGTGTACACCCCAATCTACCGCGACCTAACCTACCGCTGAGGCTATAACTTCGTTCAAAATTGTCGAATGTGAGACAACTTGATATGATTGGATTCAGCTTGTCGAGGAGTATCGAACCATACCAAGTCGTCCCGGATTCGATAATTCTGAGAGAAGTTATAGCCTCGGCGGTAAGTTGAGCTGCTCTCAAGGGTCACATATCTACATAGGTTCAGGTTTTAGACAAAGGAAGTTTTTTATTTTTAAAAAAGTACTTTTACGTTTCTTGTCCTATATATTTTTTAATGTAATTTTAGTTTTAAATTTATTTATTAAATTAAAAAATAAGTTGTTAATTAAACTAGTCACGAGAATTTCGAAAAATAAAAAAATAAAAAAATTTAAAAAATAAATGATGTAATGTGTTTACAAAAAATACTTAAAAAATTCTTTTTTTAAATGTCTGATCACTAAATAATTTATAATCATTTAAGAAAGGATTGATTTTTAAAACAGCGTGTATAAAATTTTGATAGAAAAAATAGATAAAGAGAACACACAAATTGATGATACATTACTTGAAATTTAGAAAAAATTTAAAAAAATAATTTTTTTAAAACCATATTGGATGTTAGATAAGCCTTATTATAAATAAAGATAGTGGATCAGATATCCGAACTTCTCGATTCGGACATCGATTCCGGATCCAGATATATGAAAATTCCCTAGGATCCGCCAAGAAAACCGTTGAAATTTCCTCCCAGTCATTGATAAACCTTTGTTTTGACATTATTGTTTCGTAAAATTCGGCGGAAGACGGAAGCGAAGGATGATACTGACTTATGTACATACTTAAGTCTTGACTTAAGTATGTACACCTCTATTTTCGATACTTGTTTTAAAATTAGTTTTTAAGAGATAAGGAGATGCCAAATAGATTATAACCTCAATCTAATATATCCCTCATTTAGCACCGAATATTAAAGTACGAAATACGACTTTGAATGGCTTGATTTTGGATTTTTATGTCAATTATTTTTTTCCTTCAATATCTATGATGATGAAAAACAGCCTTATTTTATTTCAAATAACATCATAATAATTCAAAAAATTAATTAATTTATCAAAAATAATTTACTTAAATTCCAGCCAAATTTAATTTAAAAAAAAAACAAAAAAACAATTGAAAAATAATTTTGTCTAAAAATAATGATAAATTACCCATTTATTATTTTTTTAATTTTATTAAAATTTGTAATCTTTCCTTTTTAACTAAAAAATTATTTAAAAAATGTCTAACAAATTAATTAAAAAATTAATTATTTTAATTGTTTTATTTTGTTTAAATTTAAAAGTAAATGGAGGTAACCCATCTTTGGAAGAATGTAATAAAGTTATGATGAAAGGGAGTAGAATTTATGGATCTAGAGACTGCAAGTAAAAATAATTTTTGTATTTTTTAGGAAATAATTTTGGACAATATTTTTGGAAGAAAAAAATACTTTAAATAAAGATTAATGTCGGATTTTGCTTAAAATACAACCTTAAGGCTGAAATATCGTGTTTAAAAATAAATACAAATTATCATCTGGGATCTTTTAAAGGCTTAAGCATAATATGATACTATTTTTCTGAAATATCGTGGTTAAAAATAAATTAATTTAAATTATAATCTGGGATCTTTTAAAGGCTTAAGCATAACATTAATAAACTTGGTGTGGAAAACACTCTAGGCACATGCTGACACAAAAATAGTATGGTTGACGAAGAATTTTTTAGATTCAAAAGACCAAAGCCTTATTCCTTCCGTTTTTTGATATTTTGAACTTTCTATCGGAAATCCTTAGTTTTTGGATAAACATATAAAATGCATTAATGTATAAACTGCTTGTAAATGGATTATATTAATGCATTAAGTGCTTCCTTATAAATTTCCTTATAAATCTTTGCATAAATGCCTAGGTTTTTAGAAAATGGACATAACCGATTATAAAACCGGAATTTTTAATATTTTTTGCCCAAAAATTAACCGTTTTTAGAAAATTTTAAAAACCGAAACTGGGTATTTTAAAATTGGATTAAGCGAAAACCGGTGGTATCGGTTAATTACCGGTTGTGTCAAACCCAAATTAAAATGTATAATTAAATAAATAATTATAAATCGCAGTGTATTTTTAAAATAAAAATCTATTTACCGTAAAACTTCTAATAGAAGCACACTTTCCAATAGAAGCACACCCTCTAATATAAGCACACCCTACGAGAGGATCAAGATCGAAAAATTGAAGCACATGTGCTTCAATTAGAAGTTTTACGGTAATTTTATCATATTAAAATACATATTTAATAAAAGATGTTTCAAAGACGTATTTGAATGTATTTTCAAATTATACATAAACTATACATGCGATCATAATTCGGACCCAAATCACAAATATTTTGGAAATAATTCTTGTGAATATACTTATTCTACATGTGCTACTTTTATTAAGGAAAAGAAGAATAAATGTTTAATTGGAATGTGTGATTGTTATATGTAAGTTTTGATTGAAAGAAACTTAAAAACATTCTTCGTCATAAGGGTTTTAATATTACTCTTTCAAAATCATTGATGTCCCCCATAATACTTTGAAACAACTTTAATATCACCAATCCGCTTATATCCCTCCAGGTCATGAAAAATTAATAGACCTAATCTCTGCTAATCGCAAAAATTCCAATATACTCGCCAATATCCATAGCCCTCTTAAATACTTCTAGTTCCTCTTTATCACTCCTTGGGCCCTCAACTATATACAAAGGGGATCAATCGTGCGGGCTCAACTGTAGAGATCGGACCAAACAAATATTTGGTCAAATAAAATCAAATATTTGACCAAATTTTATTTGATTTTATTTGATCAAATATTTGTTTGATGAGTTTTTGAAGAAATTTGATTTTTTCAAATATCAAATAATTTTCAAATTATTTGATCAAATATTTGATTTTGTCTTTTGTCCGATCTCTACTCAACTGTACGGGTCAACTGAATGGGCTAGTGGGACAAGTCTTCATTGGTCAGGAGTATTTCCTTTTTAGCGACGCAGGCGAAAATTTTCTGAAAATTGAAGATCCAATTGGCCAGAATTTTTCCATTTTTGCAATTCTAGGATCCTACCCGAAATTTTCCGGATATCAGGATCCGACAACTTTGTATAGACTAGTTAATAAATATTTTTTAAACTTTTTATTAGACAAATTTCAGGCCTATGATAGACTGTTTTAGCAAAAACCAATGTACGCCGGTATCTAATAAAAGTTTGGCCATGCCTATAAGAAGTTAGATTATTTATTAAATTTATTATTTAGGATTTTTTCCTATTTTTCCAAATTTTATTTCCAAATTTATTTTGTCCTTGATTTCCTAAATCTCTAAAAAATACGCTCATTATTTCAAAACATTTCTTTGAGATTGACATATTTAATTCAGAACTTCGTTCAACGGATAGTGATTTAACTTTTGATGGAGTTGTCAATGGATTGCTTCCGAAAGATATCAAGAATTAAATAAAAAGAAATTTATTTTTTGTAGAGATTAAATTTTAATTTTTTGTAAATAAAAAAACTTTTCTTAAATAAAAATTGATCAACTTTTGTTATTTATTTTCTTTTATGCAAATTTTCTATAAGATGTATATTAGTGCGATATCGTTGGATTTAATGGATAGCTCTAAGCTGGATATGGATGGGTTCTATCTTATCTCCTGAACTTTCCTAATCATCCTGATATTAACGAGGATATTAAGGATACGAATATCCGGATCCGATGCGAAATACGATAAATACTGAAAATAACGTCGGTATTACGGTACAATTCGATAGATTGAACAAAATAAAAAACTCGAATTAAGAAACAAAATTAAAATAAAAACACAAACTCGGAAACAGATACTATTACAATCAAATTGGCTCAGTAACTTCATCTTAAAAAGAAAGAGTTAAACCAAAATGATCTCAAAAGCTTATTCACTTATAAAAGCTAAAATAATTCAATTTATTGCCTTTAAATTAAAAAAAATATTTCCCTTAAGTGACTGCGCGAGAATTAAATTTACTAACGAGGAATTTTAGAGTGCAAGACTCATTCTTATTTTTCTCTTAAAAGTTTAAATCAAAAACTACTTTATAAATAATACTTTAGTTTCAACGGAAAAGAAGAGTTATTAGTCAAAAGAATTTGTAACATAAAAGTAAGCATTTTGATTTTGTGAGATACCGTATTTACTATGATAACAAACCTTGGTAATTATTTTTTGATGCAATCCTCTTGACGGAGGCAATTATTCGAGTTTGAATTTTAAACGTGTGGTGGGGCATTTGTTTAGAAAAATAATAATTGCTTCAACTATCGCTGTAGTGAACTCGGGTAATTATCTGATTGAGGTAATTAATACAAATCATACGGTAGGCCATAACTTTAAGCTAATTGTATCGAATCTTCACACCTGACTACACGATCTGACTCATAATGGTTAGAGTAAACACTATGGCTTCAGTTGCTCGTCTATTGTTGCTTGGTTTTGTTCACAGTAACATAAGCCTATTACCTCTTAATAAATGGGGTGTGTTTTCTAAAATAAAAAAAATCTTATGATGAAACAGTTGCATGAGGTTCCAGCGAAACCAACCACATGTTAAAGAATGCAAATCATCTACTATGGGGTTCCAGTATGCTTTCCACCTTCTTTTTTGTGTTTCCAAAAAGTGTTTCCAAACACTGTTTGGTTTGATAGAAAAAATTTAAGAGAAATAAATTTTTCAGGCTAAAATTTTTCCTTTAGCGTTGTTAGCGAATTAAAATTTTTAGAAGGCTAATAAAGGTCGTCTGCCCTCGCCCGCTTTTAATTGGATTTCGCTTCGGGCCTTCGGCATTCATTGTCGCGGAAGCGACCAGTGATTATTCATAAATAATTTAAAGTCTATTTTTAAATTTAGCTAAAATTCTTTCTATTGAATTTGCCCCGTCTTTTGTCCAACTAAACTTATTTCTGTCTCTCTTTTGTATTTAAAATTAGTTCTATTATATTAAATAAGCGCATCTGTTTAATTCCCTTTTTTTGTACCAGCCGCCATTCATTAATTTATATTTTTTGCCCACTTTAGGAATGTTGTTTACCTTTAACTCTGTTCTACCCGCCTATTTTTCTGGCCTATATAATCTCCCCCTCCAAACCCCAATTAGCTTCTGTCTTGCTTTGATTCTGGGTTCTGTTGTGGCGTGCTTCTTTCTCTCTGGCTCCTGTTCCTATTTGTGGCCTTATCATTAATCTATTTGTTGGACTATTTATTTGTGTGAAATAAACTTTTACTATTTGTTTGGTTTTAATTTATTTGGTGGTCAAATCCCTCGGCCAACTGTGTTGGAATCTTTTGGCCTAATCCAAGCAAAAGCTTTTGCTGAATTGATTTGTTGGTACTAAACCCTTGGCCAATTGTGTTGGAATCTTTTGGCCTAATCCAGCTTTTGCCCCCTATTTGTGTATTGGCTCTATTTGTTTGCTATATATTTTTTGGTGCAACGGCCGGGAATTTGTGGTCTAGCATTCGTGCAGCATCACAACCCCGAGCAGCCTGTGTTCAATTTGAGAAGAGCCAATTGCCGAAACTCTGAAACTTATTGGAGGAAACCCATTTAACCGTTGCAACTTTTGAAGCCACTTGCCGCTAATCTGTGTGACGACAATGTCAGGAAAAATCCGAGATGATTTGTTGGCCGCTCTGAGCGAGATGCAATTCCATTCTAGCGAGGCTATGCGTATAATGAAGATGGAACGAGATGCTAACATCTACCGTTTGCTAGATGTGGAAAAATCGCATTTGGTAAAAACTATTTCTAAAATAGAGAAGCTCGACCTCCAATGGAACAAACATATGTCCAAACTGCATGGGCTAAAGAAATTAGCTGAAGAAGATTTATACAGGGATTTTCCATCTAATGAACCTTCCTATGAGTTCATGGCAGACTTCCTACTCTCTCAACAGCACTTTGTTACCCAATGCGAATTTGCCCGGCAAATGGCCGTGGCAATTGGACTAATGCTGGAGGACCTTAGCCGGCTCCCGAAAAACGAGTCAGAGGAAAATGCAGACAGTTCTCGCCCATCTGAAATGAACAAATTGTCAGATGACTGTACAGCAGATCTTGGAAACCAAAATGGGAAACTACTTGAGTCACCTACGCCACAGCCGCCTATGGTTAATAAGGGTCGAGTGGTGGAACAGAACCGTTGCCTGGAGTGCTCATTATGTAGAGGGAATCACCTTCCGAGCCATTGTACTCAATATAGCAACCCAAAAGCTAGGAAATACAAATTACTCGAACAGCATCGTTGCCTTAACTGCCTGAGGGATGACCATCTAACCTTTGATTGCCAAAATAATCGACGTTGCAGTAAGTGTCGCGGAAAGCACCACGTCATGGTTTGCTATTCACGTATGCCAAAAACTCAAATGTTGGAACCTATGCGAAAAAGCGAGGTTCATTGTTCGAGGCCGGCTGGGATGTTTGAAGCTAAAAAGATGCTGGAAGAAAAGACGAAGGCTCTCCAAGAAAAAGATAAAACGATAGTGAAATTGATGTCCGAACTTATGTTGGCACGCAAAAAGGCCGAGGATAAATCCAAAAAAGCTAAACGATTAAAACGTCTGCTGGATAAATCTAATCAGAGGATTGTGGATGATTATGGAAAAAGAATTCTGAAAGAGACTCATGTCAATGCCCTTCAGAAGGCTAACCGAAAATTGATTGCCAGAAATGGTAAGCTAGAACGGGAAGTGCACGCCTACCGCAAAAAATGCCAACTGGAAAAATTGGAACCACCAGATTTCTATGACTTTTGCCGCTCATGGATAGATATGAAAATGTTTGTGCTAGTCTTAGCCGCCTTTGTCATGATTCTGGATGGCACTAAAAATGCTCTGAGGATGATTATCCGCGCAACAAATAAATTTTGGAAATGTAAAACAAAAGAAAGGATGGAACAAGAAATGACCTCGAAACATGGCCTAAATAGAGCACGCATAAAAAGATTACTTCGATCTTCGATAGCCTTAACACTGTTCACCGCCGTTGCCGCGATCAATCCATGCTGGATCTTTGTCGCCATTTTGTTCAGTACTATGGTCGGTTGGGCGCATGCACTGAAAGAGAACAGAAGATGTGCGATGACTGAAGTGCCGAAGATTAAGAAAAAAAGAAAATACTTGAAAGATGGAAGATAAAAAAGAAAAAGAGGATGAACCTTCAAGACGCGGGCGGGAATGTCGCGGAAGCGACCAGTGATTATTCATAAATAATTTAAAGTCTATTTTTAAATTTAGCTAAAATTCTTTCTATTGAATTTGCCCCGTCTTTTGTCCAACTAAACTTATTTCTGTCTCTCTTTTGTATTTAAAATTAGTTCTATTATATTAAATAAGCGCATCTGTTTAATTCCCTTTTTTTGTACCAGCCGCCATTCATTAATTTATATTTTTTGCCCACTTTAGGAATGTTGTTTACCTTTAACTCTGTTCTACCCGCCTATTTTTCTGGCCTATATAATCTCCCCCTCCAAACCCCAATTAGCTTCTGTCTTGCTTTGATTCTGGGTTCTGTTGTGGCGTGCTTCTTTCTCTCTGGCTCCTGTTCCTATTTGTGGCCTTATCATTAATCTATTTGTTGGACTATTTATTTGTGTGAAATAAACTTTTACTATTTGTTTGGTTTTAATTTATTTGGTGGTCAAATCCCTCGGCCAACTGTGTTGGAATCTTTTGGCCTAATCCAAGCAAAAGCTTTTGCTGAATTGATTTGTTGGTACTAAACCCTTGGCCAATTGTGTTGGAATCTTTTGGCCTAATCCAGCTTTTGCCCCCTATTTGTGTATTGGCTCTATTTGTTTGCTATATTCATTAACATGTGGTTGGTTTCGCTTTGAGCCCTTCGCAACCTGCCCACTTTCGGATGATTTCGTTTCGAACCTTCGCCCTCGTTCGCATTTGGGCTAGTTTCGCTTTTGGCCTCGATCCTAGCCCGCTTTTGGCCTCGGTCCTCGCCCGCTTTTGGACCTCGAATACCTCAAAAAATTGTTAGCTTCAACAACATTCTCTTGGGTCTCATAGTTTAAGCCGCAGTTTCCGCTATCTCACCTCGTTTTCAAGATAGCCGAGCAGCGCAGGGAAAAGCCAATAATTTCCCAAATCCCTCATGCAATTTTACCCTCTAAATTTACCACCTTCAAATCCCTTCCTGTTACCGTCCCTGAGTTATCTTGTAATATATATATATTACAATCAAATTGGCTCGATTAAACCATTTTACCAAGGAGAGAGTTAAGCCAAAATGATCCTTAAAAGCTTATTCCACTCTTAAATGTTTAAAATAAATCAATTTACTGCCCTTTGAATTAAAAGAAAATTACCCGAATTTATTAACGAGGAATTTTAAACAGACGAGACTAGACGATTATTGGCAAATAGATGTGAGTTTCAAGGCGCAAGAAAGAACTATAGGAGCATGTTCTCCCTCCCTTTTACCGTTCAGGGAGGGAGCACAGTAGGGCGAAAAGGCCTTTACCCAGTACAATAAAAAGTTGAGTGGTAACAGTAAGACGTTTGTTAATATAAGATTGTCTGTAACAAGTTTAATAGTATCGAATTTTACATTCGGTTTGGTTTGATTCATTGTACTGATGACATAGACGGTACCAAAACTTTCAAGGATATAAAAATCAAAGTAAAATTAAGATTAAGAGTATTTGAAGTACTTCAAGGATTGTTTAAAAAAATTATAAGCATTTCTAATGTTTATTATAAGCTAATGTTAAAAAATTTTTTTCTTTCTAATGTTTATTTAGGTGGTCTCGAATTTTTCTGGCTTATCGAGACAAATTTAAAAAAATTAAATGTCGAGAAGTGATCTTTCCCTGGTTTAAATTTCGCAATTGCTTCATTGTGTAGCTTGTGATTAAATTTTATTTAGCGTCTTCCTTGGGTAGTATTTTATGTTGGGAAATTGACATTAATTTTAGTTTTACTTACTTGCCTTCATTCTTCATTTAAATTAAAATATTTTCAAAATGTAAAGCTTTGGGCTAACATTAGAGAAAAGACTCAAAACAAGTTTTATCATCAAAGCTTTGATTAAATTTTATTTTGAATAAGTTTATTAAAGCTTCGGTTAACCTTCTGTAAAGAAAAACTATTTTTTTAATATCGGACGATCAAGGCTTTGATTTTTCTTGAAAGCTCTTGATAGTTCTGTGTTTCGAAGCTTTTCGAGGATATTTTTTCGAGAATATTTACACAATATATAATTTTAGATTAATTCTCCCTTTAAATATTTTAAATTATAGAATGTCATTTAACGATTTAACTCAACAATCCATAATTTATCAACAATTATTGTCTGAGCAAGCCGGCAATAAAGAGAAAAATTCTCGTCGAATTAATACAAACTGCAATATTTGTGGACGTTTGACATGTTGCTATCTGTTTTATAAAGCTAAATCTGCTAGTTGCGATCGTAAGAATTTCCTCAAGTTATGAGTTTTACTCATATTATTTAAGGTTGTCGTCAATTTTTTCGACGTACAGCAATTAATCAAAAATTCTATTTGTGTTTGTACGAAGGAAATTGCGTCATATCTGAATGTAAACATTTAATATTTCCTTTAATAAAATTGAACTCGAATTAGAGGAGGCGAGGGTTAATCAGTATACTCATATATTTCTATTAGACTCAATAAGGGATCCTTAGCGATTTATGGTTTATTCTCTCTACCATTAAACTCGTTATATACTTAGTTACTGCGGAGGAATTCCGTTCTGATTCACCAAATTAGAAAACGAGGCAATATTTTTGAAAATTTTAAAAATAATTTTTGTTTCAATTACTTCATTTAAAAATTAATTTTTAGTTGGCAACAACTGCAAAAGCTGCCGATTAGATAGATGCATTTTATCTGGAATGAGTACATTTATGTTTAAAGGAGTGACTAAAACATCATTGGCTAAGATAAACGAATTGATGGATAAACGTCGTCGAGAGGTTATTGAGAGAATATTAGAAGGACAGAAGGAGGAAGGAATGTCGTGTTAGATCCAATTTGGAATGCTCTATTACAACAATGTACTTTTTTAAAAGTCCTGTAAAGCATATAGCTATTAATTTCCTAAGGCTGAGCAGTAGGCGGCGTGGTGTAATGGCTAATACATCAGTCCGGTCTACTGAAGATGCTGGTTCGCTCCCAGCCGCCGAATAACCATTTGCGCTAGCTAAAGGAGAGAAATAGCTATAGCCCAGCTGCTTTACTGTCCCGAATTTATTGACTTGATTAGATACTTTTTCAATTTTATGAAAGATTTTGGATGGAATTATGTATAATCCATCTTTTGCAACGCTGTCAATAATCGAAAAATTTTTAAAGCGTCCGTTTCACTGTATTTAATCTCCTTTATTAAATTATTTTTTTCTTCGCAAAGCATAAATCTAACCTGAACAAACATTTAAATATTTTATTTTAATGATTTTATATCATTTTTATTTAACTCAATTTATAATTTTAAATTAATATTTTTTATTTAAAAATGAGTAAAATAAATTTTATTTTATTCCAGAACCAAAATTTAAAACTCAATCAATTTAACTTTGGATTGAGTTTTAAATTTCCTTTAATTTCTAATAGATGCCTTTAAACCAGGGCATATACATATTAGGACATTTACGATAAATTAAGATTTAAGCAAAGGCTTAACAACAACTTTTTCAATACATATGTATTGTTGGATCCAGATTTTAAAATTATTTATTATTAATTCTTAAAATATTATTTCCGTTTATTTTTATTGAACTTCCTTTTTATTTAAACTATTCCCCCAAAACATATTTCAAATGTTTCTTTTCTTTTTATCATTTTACAACATTTCCCCAAAACATTATTTGAATTCATTTTCTCTTTATATTTTCTTATCAACCTTTTCCTTAACCTACATTTATATATATTTCCAACTTGTAAATACTTCACCTCTCTTAACTTCCCGCCCTTTGTCACTTATATAAATAGCTTTTTACTTACCTAAATTTAGCTTGGTCTGAACTAGTCTTTTGTAAATAAATAGTTTTAATTTGTTGGAGTTGGTTTTAATAAGATCCTCATTAAATTGAGAGAGTTTAAACTTAATAAATATATTGAGATCGGGGACATTATTGAATACGATGTTCATGCTGTGGAAAAATTGTGGATGGGAGATGGAATTGAACCATCATGGAATGAGCCCAAACCGAAAGCACAACCGACTGTGCCACCATCCAACCCGATGTTGGGTTATTTATTTTCATTTATGTTCTTTCTGCAAGTGCGGACACAACACTCCTTCCGCCTTGCGAAACCAAGCGTCCTCGCTTGTTGCTTGTCTTCCAATAACTATCAACTGTTTTTGATTATTTGGGAGAGAGCACACAGAAACCCATTTGTGGCATTTTTTTTCTAGCTGCTCACTCAGAGTCTTACGCTTCACTCTAGCTGCTCACACAGAGTCTTACGCTTTCTCTAGCTGCTCACACAGAGTCTTACGCTTCTAATTTCTGCCCGCACACAGCTCAGGCGATACTCACAGGGTCTTCTCCTTATTTCTCTAGACAGTTAAAGTATGTCTGATCATCACAGCATAACGGTTCGCTAAAGTTTCCTCGGGCTATGCCCGGCCGGGTCGTGGCACCATTATTGAATACGATGTTCTTTAGTGAAATATCTCTTTTGCGAGATTTAGCGTTTTATATTTCGCTTAGTGCGTAAAAAGGCTTTGTGCCATAGCTGTGTGCTAAAAAGGCTTTGTGCCATAGCTGTGTGCTAAAAAGGCTTTGTGCCATAGCTTTGTGCTAAAACGGCTTTGTGCCATAGCTGTGTGCTAAAAAGGCTTTGTGCCATAGCTGTGTGCTAAAACGGCTTTGTGCCAGAAATTGTTGAGAAAAATATTTTTAGGATTTCTGTGTGAAATCCTGCTGTCTGCATTTTTTGTTCTCTGTGTGAGAAATCCCTTTGTGCATTAAATTTCTGTGTGAAATTTTGAAGTGAAGTCTTTCGTCTTCTCTGATAAGACGGCTGTGTGCAGTTGAAAAAAGACTGTGCCAAATCCGCTGTGTGCAAGCAATATTAGATTTAAATTGAGTTAACAGAAAATTTTGTTATGGACCCATTCTTTGGAAATGGAGCGTTTATTGGCAATTTCGATGGAAATCCCACCATATCGTTTACAAAATGGGTGGAGAAATTTAAAGATATTTTGTCTTTAATGACCGAGCCTACCGAGGTACAAAAATTAGCCCGTTTGCGTTTTTGTTTGTCCGGCAAGCGAGAATCACATTTGATAATATTAACCCCGTACCTACGACTCTAGCGGAGGCTATTGCTTATCTGAAAGGTAAATACGAGAATAGAAACACTAAAGTAATCGCGCGCCAACTGTTGTCAAATTGTAGACATGCGCCAGGCGAATCTGTTTTTGAATTTTCGAACAGACTTACGGAGATAGTTCGTACAGCCCTTTCAGGAGAAAATGAGGAGACAATTAAAGGACGCCTTTTGGATGAATTTATCGATAGACTTTCACCTGAGCTTCAATTTGAGGTGAAAGCTCAGAGACCGACTGATTACGCTACTGCTTACGAAACTGCGCAACACTATGAGTTGCTTCTAAAGGACAGAAAATTCAGTCAAATATCGGTTAGAAATTTATCTGAAAAAGTCGAAGCCTTGCCAATTCAAAATACTAAGAATTATAGAAAAGGCAATAGAAAATGTTATTACTGCAAGAGAAAAGGCCATCTTGCCATTAACTGTTTTTACCGTAATCCGGAGTATAATCCGAGCAAGTACCGTAACCATAGTAATTCCGGCGAACATTGCTCCAAAAGAAGAGGGGAAAGGCCTGGGATAAACAGACATGTTAAAATTTACAAGCATTAGAAGCTCGAAATTTTAAAGTTTAAAGTAAAAGGACAATAGCAAGTTATTGGCTAGATATTTTCTAAATGTAAATCAAATTTCGACACTTTTTATAACAGATAAGTTATTGTTAATTTATGCATGCCACCCTATTCAGGAGTAAAAATAAATTCTAATTGAAAAAGATCTGTTTTAACAGATTGCAAATTTTTGCATATTGCCAATTACAATAATAAAAATAATATGCCCTGAAGAGAAAGGAGTGTAAATCTGATATTTAGAGAGATGGATGTATTTAATAATATTACAGTACAGTATGTTTAATTTACTGGTGATTTAAATTAATTTCATGTAGAAGTATTGGAAAAATAGCGAAAAATTGTAGACCTTTCAGAAATGATGTATTAAAAAAAAAGTTAATGAATAAATGCAGCTATTTTAGAGCTCCACTCTTCTGAAAATTTCAAGAGAGTGTAATAATTGTTTCAAAAAATCTAGGAGAGAAAGCAATCCCTCTAAGAAAGTAACCTACTTTAGTAGAGAAGTGTAACGGAAAGCTTGCCATTTTGTAGATTTTCGGCCTCTTAAAAAATATCGATCCATATCCCATTCCAAGAATGGAGCAATTGTGTAGCTGCTAGATACTTTTATAGCTCCCTAGATTATTCGCTGATTTTTAGAAAATTGTACTAGAGAAAAAAAAAATTTGGGCCTTCTTGAAAGGCTTGATTGCCTTTTGGAGTTAAAATAGGCATCTAGTACATTTTAACGTCCAAAGGATAAAATATAAAAGATTCAAAAAATATTAGCTTATTTTGATGATGAAAACAGAAAACATAAACGTTCATAACTCCTCTAGTAGGAAGATAAAATAATTAAATGAATCGATAGCAGGAGATCTGGAAAGCAAAAATGGAACATTAATGAAAGAAAATGGCGAATAGGAAATAAATTAGGTTGAGAATTTAGCAGCTCTAGTCCAGTCGAAAATGACTGAGATTTTAAAATAGAATTCTTTAAAAGAATATTTTTATTTGTCAATTTATCACATATCTAAAATTCTTTGTATTTTATCTTTCTTTATTTAATACCCCTAAATTGTTAATTGTATCCTGAAATTTTCCTTGTAATTGTAATTTATTTTTAATGGCGAACTTGAAAGAAATTATGGCTCTACAAATAGAAGATAAACAACAAACAACAACATCCCCAAGACGAAAAGAAGAAAAATTCAAAATTTTAAAAATTCAACTTCTCATATCCCTTTTAGGAGATATTAAAAAAAAAACTAATACAATATGTGAAACAGTTAAAAGATTTATAGGTCTATTAAAATCCCGCGAACCTTGCGGAGGAAAAAATAATAATAACAGAAAAAGAACCCCGTAATGGGAGAGAAAATAATAATGGTTGCGTGATTAGAGCATCCTTTACCTCTTCCGTCAACTCATTCGTTAGAGAGGCCAAGTATTGTCTGATAACCGTTTTGTCAAAAAAAAACCCACATGTTTGTGGAGAATATAACTGATGGAGACAACAAACATAGTAATGGAAACAACGAAAAAAATATGGACATCAATTCTTGTAAAGTGTTGGATTCATGTTTCTAAAGAAAATGGTCAATTCTTCTAAAGGGGAAAGGAGTGTTGGATCCAGATTTTAAAATTATTTATTATTAATTCTTAAAATATTATTTCCGTTTATTTTTATTGAACTTCCTTTTTATTTAAACTATTCCCCCAAAACATATTTCAAATGTTTCTTTTCTTTTTATCATTTTACAACATTTCCCCAAAACATTATTTAAACTTATTTCTCTTTATAGTTTCTTATCAACCTTTTCCTTAACCTAAATTATATTATATATTTCAAACTTGTAAATACTTCATCCTTCTTTACTTCCCGCCCTTTATCACTTATATAAATAGCTTTTTCTATTTCTAATTTTGGGTCTTAGTTTGAACTAGTCTTTTGTAAATAAATAGTTTAATTTATTGGAATTAGTTTTGGATAGTTAAAGTTCCTCATTAAGTTGAGAGAGATAAAAACATAGAATAAATATAAAGCCCGGGGACATAATATGTATGTATATCCGGATCCGGAAAAAGGCCGGGTATCCGAAGATTTCCAACTATCCGACAACTTATATGCCTTTAAATCAGGCATGTATTAGGACATTTAACCAGGATCTCTCTCATTTAAGTGTAGAGGTGATGGTTCTTGGACCGAAGGAGCGAAAATCTCCAGTTCTTCAGTTCGTTTCCAAACCAACAACCCTTTTACAGCAAGAAACGTCTCCTTACGAATTCCTGACAAGTAAGCGTTTTCAGCTAGCGAGTTTTCTTATATTTTTTCTATTCCATCTAGCGAGCTGGAATTTAATAAAAAATTAATATTTAATTCAAATTGTTTGCACAGGAATTTAAATTTTATTTAATACTAAATTCAATTTTAATATGTCATTAACAAATTATATCAATGAAGGATTCAATGAAGTAATGGGAAATGAAAGCCTTAATGATTTCGAAGATTTAAGTGATATTGAAGAAAATAACGAAAAAATTAAAGTTGATAATCAAAAAGTTGAAGAGAATAAAAATAAAAATTTAAAAGTTCGAAAAGTGGCTACAAAGACTAAACGCAACCTCAACCCAATTCCAACAGAATGTAGTATCTGTGAACGTATGGCTAGTGGATATATCTATTATGGGGTAAATTGTTGTGATGGTAGATTTAAATGTTTGAAGTCTGGATTAATAATGATACTGTTTTCAGGCTGTAAACACTTTTTTCACCGTTCTATTACTTCAAAACCCAAATATAAATGTAAAAAAGATGGGAACTGTAATTTGTCGAATAGTAATATTTTTGCAATTAAATGGTGGAGGGATGTTAATGATATTATGTGGAGACAAAGATGATGATCACGGCTGGACATACCAGTTACAACCGGTGCCCAAAAACACCGGTTAACGGTTCCGCTGTAGTTGACCGTTTGTATCCAAACCTAATGGAGACTATCTTAGAAAATAAGACTTTACTAGTGTAAGGATGATTCACCCAGCAGCATTTAAAACGCTTAGGCGGGGGTTAAACGATCTAAAAAGGAAAAAGAAAAAGCATTAGTCGATGCCCCGGTAGCTCTGAGGTAGAGCTCCTGCATATGGTGAGCGAAAGCGTCTGGCAACAACTGGCAGGTGGTCGTAGGTTCGAATCCTGCCCGGTGGCTAAACTCTTTCAAACTCTTTCTTTAGCTTAGCTCTTTAGCTTAGCTGCCTTTTATGGGGTTTTTCGTATCCATATTTTTGTTCATTTAATAATACAAACACAATAATATCTAAAAACACTAATTAAAGATATTAATGTTTGCAAAAGTTGCCGTTTCGATAAATGCATATTAAAAGGAATGTATATTCAAACAACAAAAGGAAGGCAACCCGAAAAGGTTTTGGAAATACAAACAATGATTCAAAATAAACGTAGAGAACTTTCTAGTAAAGGAAAATATGTTCAAGGAAAATCTAATAATTGTGCTGTTGAAGAAGTGAATTTTGTTGATATGGTAGATTATTATTTTGTTTATTAGGCTGTTCTTGTATTTAGACTTCCTTACACTGTTCGGGTTCCCCTTATTTTCAAATACAGAAAATTCTCAATTACCGTATTTCCTCTAATAGAGCCCCACCCTCAATTAGAGCCCCACCCCCTAATAGAGCTCCACTTTTGAGGATAGTTGAAAAATAAAGCCCCACCCCCTAATAGAGCCCCACCCCAAATACAGCCCCGCCCAAAAAATATTGGAGGAAAAATAGTAAAAAATAGCCCCACAAATTTTTAGATGTATTAAGAGTAGGAATGTCGGTTCTTGGAACTTCGGATATCCGGAACCGAACTGATAAATCATCGGTTCTTTGGTTCGGTTCACTCCCGAACCTATAACCCTAATTACGAGAGTTAAGGAAATAAAGGTGATGCGGGGGAGGGTTCGGTTCAGTCCCGAACCTTTTCCGGTTCAGTCCCGAAATTCTTTGGTTCGGTTCACTCCCGAACCTATAACCCTAATTACGAGAGTTAAGGAAATAAAGGTGATGCGGGGGAGGGTTCGGTTCAGTCCCGAACCTTTTCCGGTTCAGTCCCGAAATTCTTTGGTTCGGTTCACTCCCGAACCGATAACCCTAATTACGAGAGTTAAGGAAATAAAGGTGATTGCGGAGGATATTCCTCTAATAACACTAATCCACAATATCCCTCTCACTTCCTCTAAATCTCTCAATATATGTAACCTTAATCCTCTAATATTCCCCATAAGTCTTAAAATAAGGGTTGCCAGAATGGACCGACTCGGACAGAAAGATCGACGTTTGGCCAAAAAATGACTTGTACAGGCCCGTCTCGATAAAAACAAGCCCGAAAAAATGGCTCGGAAAATTCTGGCCAGACTCGAACAAGACTCGATATATTTTCACCAAATTTATGGACAAAATGGGAGAAATCCAGCCGATCTTTAGTTGCAATAGTTATTTAATAAATCAGATTTTATCTCAAAAGAGGGTTGAAAAATAGAGCCCCACCCTCAATTAGAGCCCCACCCCCCTAATAGAGCCCCATTCTGGAGGATAGTTGAAAAATACAGCCCCATGGGGCAGTATTAGAGGAAATACGGTATCTAACTCCTCTTTATGGCATGAAACTATGTTCCATTTAATACCGTAACCATCAAAGCTTTGTTTGATTCATATGTTCCTATTTCGATCTTCAATAACTTAGACTTTCTGATTTTTATAATATTCTAGCAAAAGTCAATGATCGCTGCACAAAACAAACAATTTCTTAACTATCTTCTAACTATTGAGAAAAATGCTTGTCGTACTATAGATTCAGGGATTAATGAATCCCATTACAATTCTTCGTGTAATTCTCTTGCTTCATTGCTTACGCGTACAGAAAATTTAATTGCTATGAAACACGAAAATGTTTGTTGGAATTTAAAAAAACAAAACAATTTTTTTATAAATTTAAAGATTTATATGAAAAAATATCCAAAATCTGGTCGTGTTCCCATTGAAGGATATCGTGTCTTTTCTAACCGACCAAAAATTTTAACGGATTGTTTGTTTATAGCTGTTGATATTGGAAGAACTATGCCTTTTTTCGATAAATTGGATTTATCTGACAAGGTGACTAATTTAGTCGAGTCCATAAAACCAACTTTTCACAAGTTCCAAAGTCATAGCTCCTAGATGCACAAAATAGTGTATTGTTTAAAATAGAGTAAGTCCGAGTCGAGCGAGTTCGAGTTACTCGACTCGACTACTCGGGTTTTTTGCTTAATTACTCGACTCGGAACTCTGGATCATAATACTCTGATTACTCGAGCTCGGAAACTTCCTACTCGACAGACTCGGTTAAAATCGAGTATTTTTATGCCCCTATCTGCAACGCAAAAAGGAAGATTTTTAGCTTAAGGGTCTTCCAAAATTTTTATAATATACCTTATCGTCCTTTTTATAAAGATAATTCTAATCAAAACAATCACCATGCCGATTTCAAAACTTAATTCGGGGTATTATTGCAGTACAAAATTATCCGAAACTGTTATTTTGTCGAATGGATTTCCAATTAAAAGTATTTTCAACGCAAATATTTACAAAGAAGACATGACGTAAATTCTATTTTTGATTAATCTTTTATTATGTGTTAGGATAAAAAGACATATCAAAAAATTATGTGACGATTTTATGGTTCCATTCAATCGACTACAACTCAGCAAAGAAGAATTTGTTCTCCTTCGCGCTATAATTTCATCACATTTTGTCTCAGTTGATTTAAGTCGACATGGCCGACACCTATTACTAACTGAGGCAGAGAAATATTCTGATATGTTGATGAAAATGTTACAGGTGTTTTAGCTTATACTTGGGGAATATTGAAGATCTGACATTATAGTAATAACATGATAAATGGGTCCTCTTAATTTTTGATCCCTCTTAATTTTTGAAAATCCTCTGCATCCTTATAATTAAATAGTTGACCACTTAATAATCCCATATCCCTAAATATTTCCCCAAAATCCTCTTAACCCCTATAATCTCCATAAATCCAACGATATCCCTCTTAATCCCTTCAAATTACAATGTATGGTCCCATAATCCTCCGATGTCCGCCCAATGACGCACACAGAACTAAAATCTTAGAGGACTAACCCTGACCATTGACTACTTTGATTATTCAAGATATTTATAATTGTTTATCCAAATCCTTACAAATAAAATTTGCATTGTGATCGCACTTGCAGAAAGAAAATGAATACATAAAATTAACCCATCATTGGGTTGGATGGTAACACATTCGGTTGTGCTTCTTTCTGGGCTCATTCCCTATTCCATCTCCCATTAAATGAACTCGGCATTTATAATGTTAAAATATTCTATTTCAGAATAACTATGGACCATTGGCAGGAGCTAAAAGATATGCAGAATTGCTTCATTTAATTGAATTTTGCTTCAATTGTGCAAACAGTCATAGTCTTTTTTTAAATTATATGGCTTATGTAAAGGAACAGAATAATTTCCATAAATCAATGCCTGAAGCATTTGCTGATCTTTGTCTTGGTTGCAAAACTTGAATTTATTAAGGGTTTTGATGGTCGGTTAAGGTTTAGAGGGGGGGGGGTTTGATTGTCCGTGAGTGAGAGGAATTAAGTTATTTAGGTAAAAAATCCGAAGATGCAGACAGCCTAATCTGTATTTTATGGATTATTATGGTTTTTCCCGGTACCGAAAATATCCATTTGGCAAAACTAACCAAGAGTCATTGAAATCTCTAAAGGCAACACAAGCTATGTCATTAATATATATATACTTTTGTGGAGGAGTGTACATATTTACAATTCTTCAAAAACTATTTTATTTTAGTGGTTCAATTAAGTATAAGTAGATAGGTATTTACAAATATAGAGTTGGAAAAAAATTTTTTTGAATAGTTTTCCGTCACTGTATTTAATCTCCTTTATTAAATTATTTTTTTCTTCGCAAAGCATAAATCTAACCTGAACAAACATTTAAATATTTTATTTTAATGATTTTATTTCATTTTTATTTAATTCAATTTATAATTTTAAATTAATATTTTTTATTTAAAAATACGTAAAATAAATTGCATTTTATTTTAGAATCAAAATTTAAAACTCAATCAATTTAACTTTGGATTGAGTTTTAAATTTCCTTTAATTTCTAATAGATGCCTTTAAACCAGGGCATATACATATTAGGACATAAACGATAAATTAAGATTTAAGCAAAGGCTTAACAAACAGAGATGAACGTTCATTTTTCAATATACAGGTTGACTAGAAAGTCGGCAGTATATGAAAGTAAGGGCGGCATCCAAAGTAAGGGCGGCATCCCCCTTTGGCTTTAAGACAGAGGCGCAGACGCAAGTAAAAAATATTAATGAAGAGCTTCTGATATATACCTTTAAATCAGGCATATACATTATTAGGACATTTAACCAGGACCTCTCTCATTTAGGAGTAGAGGTGATGGTTCTTGGATAGACGGAGCTAAAAATCTCCAGTTCGTTTCCAAACCAACAACCCTTTTACAGCAAGAAACGTCTCCTTACGAATTCCTGACAAGTAAGCGTTTTCAGCTAGCGAGTTTTCTTATATTTTTTCTATTCCATCTAGCGAGCTGGAATTTAATAAAATAAAATTAATATTTAATTCAAATTGTTTGCACAGGACTTTAAATTTTATTTAATACTAAATTCAATCTCAATGTCATTAACAAATTATATCAATGAAACAGTCAATGAAGTAATGGGAAATGAAAGCCTTCAAAATTTTGAAGATTTAAGTGATAGTGTAGAGAATAACGAAGAAATTAAAGTTGAGAATCAAAAAGTTGAAGAGAATAAAAATAAAAATTTAAAAATTCGAAAAGTGGCAACAAAAACTAAATGTAGTATCTGTGGGCGTGTAGCTAGTGGATATCTCTATTATGGAGTAATTTGTTGTGATGGTAGATTTGCTTGACTAAATTTAAAAATTCAAATATTGTTTTCAGGCTGTAAACAATTTTTCAATCGTTGTATTACTTCCAAAAATATAAATGTGTATTACTTCCAATATAAATGTGAAAAAGATGGGAACTGTAATTTGTCGAATGGTAGTTTTTTGCACTTAAATGGATGTTATATTGGTGGAGGGATGTTAATGATAAATGTGGAGATAAAGATGGGGATTACGGCTTACTCACCGGTTAACGGTTCCGCTCTAGTTAACCGTTTGTATCCAAACCTAATTGAGACTAAATATTTTAGAAACAAGACTTTACTAGCTTAGCTGCCTTTATAGATTGCCAATTAATTAAGGGCTTTTCAATAATTCTGACAGTTAGGGGCTCTTAAGGGGCTTTTTTGGATCCATGTTTCTGTTTATTTACGAAGGAAATGGAATAATATCTAAAAAATACTAATTAAAGATATTAATGTCTGCAAAAGTTGCCGTTTCGATAAATGCATATTAAAGGGAATGTGTATTCAAACAACAAAAGGGAGGCAACCCGAAAAGGTTTTGGAAATACAAACAATGATTCAAAATAAACTTAGAGAACTTGCTAGTAAAGGAAAATATGTTGAAGGAAAATCTAATAATTGTGCTGTTGAAGGGCTAAATTTTGTTGATTTGGTAGATTATTATTGTTTATTAGGCCGTTAGTTTTCCCCTTATTTTATAATATACGGAGGACGTATTTTCAAATTTTATTTTGTCAATGTCTGGTGTCCTCTTTAATTTAAATTCTCTTCTGCTCCAGAAATGATGTTCTTTTTAATACCGTAACCATCAAAGCCCTTCTTTTAGAGTAATCCATTTAGTTCATAGTACCTGGGGACAAAATTCGAGACACGAGATTCACGTGATACGTAGTTCTCAAAAAAAAATACGAGAACGAGATAATACGAGGTCTCTCAAAAAATACGAGATTTTCACGAGATACGAGATATTGAGCTACTCCATGATTCATAATATCTTCTTATTCACTCGATATCCTTCTTCATTTTCACAATCCATTAATAGCTCTCGAAATTGACCCCCCCCCTGATATGTTCCTACCTATTTCGATTATCAAATTATTTAGAATTTTTTATTTTTATAATATTCAAGCAAAAGTCATTAATCGCTGCTCAAAACAAACAATCTCTTGACTATCTTCTAATTGTCGAGCAAAATGCTTGTCGTACTAGAGATTCAGGGATTGATGAATGCCATTACAATTCCTCGTGTGATTCTCTTGCTTCATTGCTTACGCGTAAAGAAAATTTAATTGCTATAAAACACACGGTTTAAATTTAAAAACAGACCAATTTTTGTTCTAAATTTAAAGATTGGATTGCAAAAATTTCAAGAACCTGGTCGTGAACCCATAGAAAGACGTCGTGTCTTTTCTAATCGACCTAAACCTATGACGGATGGTATGCTTATTTCTGTTGATACTGCAAGAACTATGCCTTTTTTCGATAAATTGGATTTATCTGACAAGGTGACAACCCTGATTATTTTTGGCTAAATCCGTAAAACCGACTTTTCACAAGTTCCAAAGTTATAGCTCCTAGATGCACAAAATATTGTATTGTTTGGTTTGTATTTATGACCCCACTTTCCTGGAGAGTATTTCGGTTATTGTTAGTGATCGGTAGGGCTGGCAATTCTATGGAAATCCATATTTTTTTCCTGAATTAGGGTCTGAAACGCACGAGAAACACACTTTCCGCTTTGTTTGCTTTCAAAAAGGGGCACTTTCATTTCCATATTTTTCCATATATAGTACCGTATTCGTGACAGTATTTTAAAAAAATTTCCGTACCGTATAACGTACAGTACTACAGATAAGGAACCCCGATAAATACCGAAAAATACAGCCGTAGTAAGGTACGGCTGATCACTAGTTTTTGTGTTCTCGATATATACAAGTAGCCTATAATGAACGAAAATTGACCCTTTAGCGAAGGGCCGTTTTAGTGGAAGTCTCTATAAAACTAACTTTTCGCAGTTATACAATAATTATTTTTTATAAAGATAATTCTAATCAAAACAATCACCATACCGATTGCATCACTTAATATACGGTATTATTGCAGTACAATTTTATCTGAAACTATTATTTGGCCGAATGGTGTTCCAATTAAAGCTGTTTACAATGCAAATATTTACAAAGAAGACATGACGTAAATTCTATTTTTTGATTAATTCTTCATTTTGAATTAGGATAAACAAATTTATCAAAAAAATATTTGACGATTCTTTGGTTCCATTCAATCGACTACGACTCAGCAAAGAAGAATTTGTTCTCCTTCGTGCTATAATTTCATCACATTTTGTCTCATGTGATTTAAGTCAGTATGGCCGACAATTATTACTAACTGAGGCAGAGAAATATTCTGATATCTTGATGAAAATGTTACAGGTGTTTAGCTTATTCCTTTAATAAACATGGGTGAATATCGAAGTTTTCATTCTTAACGTTTGCGGACTTGTGGAGAATACCACCATCATCGGGTTGAATGGTGGCTCAGTCGGTTGTGATTCTTTCTGGGCTCATTCCTGATGGTTCTAAATATTCCATCTCACATTAAATGAATTTTTCCACAGCATAATATTAAAATATTCTACATATCTCAGAATCAATATGGACCATTTCCGGGTGCTAAAAGATATGCAGAATTGCTTCATTTAATTGAATTTTGTTTCAATTGTGCATACAATCATACTCTTTTTCTAAATTATATGGCTTATGTAAAGGAACAGGGTTATTTCCATAATTCAATGCCTGAGGCACTTGCTAACCTTTGTCTTGGTTGCAAAACTTGAAATTATATTGCATGTCGATGAAGAAATTAAGGATTTAAAGATTTTATATAAATCCGATATTTTTGTGGAATTTCGTTTATACTTTTTGAGGTGACCCGAAAGGTATAATAATTTCACTTTTCGATGCTCTGTGTGAATATTCAGCCTTTATATATTTCGAGATAAAGATTTTAATTGTATTATTTGTGTTTATTTATTTTGTCTAATTAATTAATTCTAAGTGAATAATTAATTTGAGATATTTGTTCCGTATTTACAAAAACGGGAAGGTGAAAACTGGCAGGAAAAAATGAGAATGCAAGAAAAGTAAAGAAAAGAAAAGACTACTTGGATTCAAATTCGCGACCATGTACAAAATCAAACCAGGTAATGAAGAAAGAATTTGACTTGGATGCATAAATAGCATCAGGATCAGAACTTCAGAACGGACAAAATTTAAGAATAAAGTTGATCACGTCTTTCAGCTATCAAATTTATTTTGATTGTATACCTTTCCACTTGAATATTTTTATTTTATTCATACCGGTTATTGAATAAATATAGTCAACTAATTTAAAAACTGGTTATTTTTTAATTATATATTTTAATATAATTAATTTGTTGACTTGAATTTAATTTTTAAATTTAATTGACAAATTTATTTTTTCTTTAGTTTAGAGGAAAAAGGTGAAAGTGAATGATGTTTTAATTAATTTATTTATGTCTTTTACCTAATTAATTTTATCGATAGTTGATCAGATTATGTATACCATGATCTACTATTCATTTTATTTGTTTTTTTTAATTTTAAATTTGGTTACAAGAATATAACATTTGGTACACCGGAAGGAGTCTCGATTTTTATCAAATTGATGCTATTTTAAAGCTCCGATTTTTAAGAATAGGGAGTTCGGCAGTAAGGATGCCTGATACACATTTATAATATCCAACGTTTAAGAGTTCATCAACTCATTTACATTCTTACATATGTATTACTTTGAAAATTGTTTTTTTTTTTGATTAAATGCCCTCCACTATATTTACATAAAATAAACACTGAAACGATTATTTTTAAAATTCCATAATCAAATATCAAATCTTGGGATTTTTGCGAAATATTTTTTGACCTAAATTAGTTCTAAATATTGTAAATTTTGAAAATTATTATTACTTATGTTTATTTTCTCTTATTCAATAGACATCAGACCAAACATGAATTTGATCAAATTTTATTTGATTTTATTTGATCAAATATTTGTTTGATGAATTTTTGAGGAATTTAATTTTTTCAAATATCAAATAATTTTCAAATTAGTTTATCAAATAGTTGATTTTGCCGTTTGTACGTCTCTATTATTTTAAATAATTTTTAAATAACAAGCTAGTAACTACTATTTATATAAATATTTTAAAGAAAATGCTTATATCTCTTTCAACATTATTATTTTTATTAAATTATATTTATTGTAATCCACCAACAATTGATGAATGTAAAATTAGGGATAATATAAATGATTATCTTCATAATTGTTTTTTGTATGTTTTTTATTCTTCAAAATTTTTTTAAAATTATTACAATTTTTGAAGTTGTTACCAAGAATTGCTTGTTTGCCTTTTCTCGACCGAATTAAAATGTGATATGGAAAAAAGTTTTACTAATAGAGAATATTATTTTGATTATTCTAATTGTAAAGATTCATATTCTGGTTGTGCTACAGCTGAGAAAAATGGATGTTTAGATGGTTATTGTAAATGTGAAAAGTAATGAGTTTATTAAATAAAATTTTACGAAATTTATTTAATTAGAAAAAATTATTTGGTATTATAAACGTGTACCTTTTGAACATATTTTTATTTGCTAATAAAGTGAAAAATTTTGATTCTAATAGAATGGGAGTAGAAAAGTTATAGTTAATCAAAGCTTGTTGTTGCTCAATTAGCAGCGTTCCGATAAGAAGGATAGAGAGGACTTTTAAATTTCCAATCATTGTCAGAGTATTATCTATTTGGAACTGTGATAGTCTAAAAGATAATATTATTGCTAAGAGAATTCCTAATTTTTTTGTAAAAAAATATTAAAAAATAATTTAAAAATATTTTTATAAATTTTTTAAAACAACTATTCAAAAATAATTTTAAAAAAATAAATTTTTATATTAAAGATTAATGATTGGTTGTATAACAAAAAATAAATGCCGTCCTTTACATGATAAAAAATTAAATAAATCATTAAGCAACTTTTATTGGTTTATTACAAATTATAAAGTAGAATCTGGAATTACTATGGACAAAAATAAACCTATGAATACATCTTTTGTTTCTGTTAATTATTTTGATGGAATATTTAATTCTCTTTTGCATAAATTAATTAAATAATATTTTCCTTAATATTTTGAATAAATTTAAAGAGACAGGAACGAAAGTACGGGAGCGGTTTTCTCGTGTCAGTAAAAAATGATGGTGGTTAAAAAACCCCAGAACGGCGAAAAAGGTGTTAAAAGCCTTTTTAAAGCCGGTCTTTAATAGAGACCGGATCGATACGATATATCGATGAAAAATATCGATATATCGATGTCGATATTATCGATACGGATATTATCAATCAATAAATTTTTTCCCGTCATTGGTACAACTTCACCCGTCGGGAAAAAATATCGAAAAATATCGACGATATTTTTTTTTGTTTTTTTTTTGTTTTTCGAAATAGATACCGATATTATCGATCGATCACTCAAGTCCGGTCTCTAGGGGACTGGGCCATTAGGGCGCGGGGCCATTAGGGCGCGAGCTTATAAAACAGTGAGTTGCTTATCAAAAAAGATAAAATTTTGCAATAATAACTCTCATGCCTTTATCTACGTTCTCCAAAAATTTCAGAATTTTTGATCAAGAATTTCGGAAATTGTGGCCAAAAATGTTGATTTTCCGAAAAAACCCTAATTTTTCGCGGTTTATCGACTATAACTTCAGAAATATTGGATGAAAAATTCTGAAATTTCTGGAGGAGGTAGTCAATGATGTTAAAGAAATTTGAGAAAATTTTCATAAATTTCGGTTTCGCCTAAGTGTCAGTTTCTAGTGCTGGCGCCCTAATGGCCCCGCGCCCTTATGACCCCAACCAGTCTCTAGTCTTCAACCCTTTTTTGCCCGTTCCGTTCTTTTAATTAACCATTTTTTGTATAGCAGCCAGTTTGTTAAATCAAAAATAATATGTAGTATTGAGAGAAATCTTGGACAAGGACATTGAACAGAATAGTTATTTTGAAAGATTCGTAAAATTAAGTATTTATTTGTTAAATTATTTATAAATTTCTAATTTACATTCACATTTTAACATTAAAGTACAGATAAACATATTTATTTTTATCTTTAAAAATAGACTCAGATAATTATAAGTAATTAGATAAAATAAATAAACACAAATAATAATGTACAGTTAAAATCTTTATCTCGAAATATCACAGAGAAATTATAAAGGCTGAAATATTCACAAAGAACATTGAAAGGTTAAATTATTATCAGTGCTGGGTATGGCTCCGGGAGCTAGCTCCGGAGCCGGCTCCGGCGGAGCCGGAGCCGGAGCCGGAGCTAAGATTTTGAAAACCCCGGAGCCCGGAGCCGTAGCCAAGGTTTTCCAATTCCCCACGGCTCCGGCTATACACCCCTAAAGTTGTGTTAGAGAAAAAGAAGTAAGCAAAGATGGTAGGCGAGAAAAGAAAAGGAAGAGAAAATTGGGCTACCCTACAACTCATCGAATCCTTAACTCATCGAATCCTCAACTCATCGAATCGGCCAAAAACACTCAACTCATCGAATCCTTAACTCATCGAATCCTCAACTCATCGAATCGGCCAAAAACGATCAACTCATCGAATTTTTCCAAAAGGGGACGTTTGAGTCCCCGTGTTTATTTTTTAGATTTTTTATTGTTTTGTTTATTTTTTTTTGTTTTCTTCTGGGGTTTCAACTAATTTTGTTAATTAGTTGATCGGGCACTCATCCAAGTTTATCCGGCCAGTGAAAACATTATCAGAACATTATCTCATTCCTAATAAATTATGCTGGAGATTTTACCGGGTAAAACCGGACCAAATTAGTCCAGTAGACCCCGATTATGCCCAAAAGCCCTTTTTCCTAGCCTCCATAGCAGCAAAAAAATTTTTCAACGAAGATTCAGTTAGCCCTTTCGGGAGAAAAATAAAAACAGGGGACTCAAACGTCCCCTTTTGGAAAAATTCGATGAGTTGAGCGTTTTTGGCCGATTCGATGAGTTGAGGATTCGATGAGTTAAGGATTCGATGAGTTGAGTGTTTTTGGCCGATTCGATGAGTTAAGGAATTTTAGCCGATTCGATGAGTTGAGCGTTTTTGGTCGATTCGATGAGTTAAGGATTCGATGAGTTGAGCGGGCACGGAAAATTGAGACGGGTAAAAAAGATTTTCTTTCCTTTCCTTTCTAAAGTAGTTGTGGTTGAATGGATAGTGTTCCGAGTTTTATCCAGTTATAAGTTCGAAAAATATTACAAAAAATGATTAAATAATTGTTTTTCTTTGGAAAACAAATTATAATAAGCATTTTTTAAATAAATAAAGCTGGATAAATTTTTTAAATTGATTAATTTTAGTCTCCTGTGAGTCAAATTTTTCAAAATTTTCGCCTGCGGCGCAAAAAAGCGAGTGATAATGAGAATGATAAATCAAATCCCCCTTAATCCAGCTTAATTCCCCGATATCGCCCTTAATTCACAAGATAATCCACCCAAATCCCGCTTAATCCGTTGATAACCCTCTTAATCCTCTTATATCACTCGATATCACTCTTTATCTACCCAAATCCCCCAATGAAAAATAATTCATTGATTTTCCACCCGGAGCCCGGAGCCAACATGGAGCGGCTCCGAAAATCGCCGGCTCCGGAGCCGGAGCCAAGATTTTGAAACCCCGGAGCCGGAGCCAACAAATGGCAAATACCCAGCACTGATTATTATACCTTTGTGGGAGACTCACTGAGAGACTCACTCACTGAGTCAGCCCCAAAGGTTTAAACAAAATTCCACAAAAATATAAAAAATATTGGATTTACATATATAAAATCTTTAAATCATTAATTTCGTCATCGACATGCAAATTTGTTGAAAAAAAAATACTGCATTTTAACGGAAAAGAATGTTAACCTAAATTAATAGATATACCATATATAATATAAAAAAAACAAATTTCAAGTTTTGCAACCAAGACAGAGATTAGCAAATGCTTCAGGCATTGAGTTATGGAAATAATCCCGATCGGTTACATAAGCCAGATAATTTAGAAAAAGTCTATGATTGTTTGCACAATTGAAGCAGAATTCAATTAAATGAAGCAATTCTGCATATCTTCTAGCTCCTGCAAGTTGTCCATAATTATTCTGAAATAGAATATTTTAATAGTATATATGCCGAGTTAAATTATTGTGTTCATGCTGTGGAAAAATTCATTGAATGGGAGATGGAATAGAACTATCAGGAATGGGCCCAGAAAAAAGCACAACCGAATGTGCCACCATCCAACTCGATGACGGGTTAATTTTATTTATTCATATTCTTTCTGCAATTGCTATACAAATTTTATTGGCAAGGATTTGGATAAACAACGATAAATATTTTGAATAATCAAGGCATTCAATGGTCGTAGTCCAAACCGGACCGAAACATATGTCATTTGATTCGTCTCGGCGAGCTGAGTCGAACGGTACCACTCATAAATGCCTGTGGACCGAGATATAGGTCCCTAAAATTTGAAAAACCATAGGGGGAGTAAGCTCGATTTTGTTGTAAAATTTGATATTTTGAATGTTCGGGGACCTATATCTCGGTCCACGGCCATTTCCGCACATAGAGAGTGGTACCGTTGACTCAACTCGCCGAGACGAATCGAACGACATATGTTTCGACCGGTTCCGTGACTTTTGCGCCGAGAACATTTGCGCCGCGACTTATGCGCCGCGACTTTTGCGCCGCGACTTATGCGCCGAGCGACTTTTGCGCCGGGGGACTTTTGCGCCGCGACTCTTGTGTTAATTAAAAATAATAAATGCTCTAATGCTCTAACTAAGACCGTCCGAAGATATCCACTAAAAGTTTCAAGTCTTTGGAACTTATGTTGTACATATATACCGTAATTTTGGAAGGCGTAGTGACAGAAGACCCACAGACGAAAGACCCACAAGAAAAATTTTTAACCAAAATTTAAGAAGAAATTTTCTGAAATTTTTGAAAAAGACACGTCTATTGTTCTAGGCCCAAGATTAAAAAAATATTTTTAAAATATTGAAAAAAATTATTCCAAAGTTAATCAATGAAATTTGATTAATGAAAAATGGATTAAAGAGTCGGGTGATTAATTGGGATATGTAGGAATAGCGTGGGATTTTGGGTAAAACCTCAATCGAGGTCGATGGGCAAATTTTGGTCCATCGGTTCCAGTTCCAAACTGTTCCAGACATTTATTGGTTCTACGGTCCCAGTACCGGAACTGGAAACGCAAAACAACTTCCCTCTTAGAACAACTTCAGATGTTGTGAAAACAATTACCTAATAGATTAATAGTTCCTAATTTTCGGCGCCGCATGCGAAAATTTTAAGAATTTTGGAAGTCCAGAAGCCAGATTTCTTCAATTTACCTCCTGTCAGCCTATTTTCATCATGTTACTATCATAAATGTCCGAAACTTCAATATTCCCCAAGTTTTTTTAAAGGAATAAGCTAAAACACCTGTAACATTTTCATCAACATATCAGAATATTTCTCTGCCTCAGTTAGTAATAATTGTCGGCCATACTGACTTAAATCACATGTGACAAAATGTGATGAAATTATAGCGCGAAGGAGAACAAATTCTTCTTTGCTGAGTCGTAGTCGATTGAATGGAACCATAGAATCGTCAAATATTTTTTTGATAAGTCTGCTTATCCTAACACATAATAAAAGATTAATCAAAAATAAAATTTACGTCATGTCTTCTTTGTAAATATCTGCATTGTAAACATTTTTAGTTGGAAATCCATTCGGCAAAACAAGAGTTTCGGATAGCTTTATACTGCAATAATACCCCCCATTAAGTGATGCAATCGGTATGGTGATTGTTTTGATTAAAATAATCTTTATAAAAAAGATAATTATTGTATAACTGCGAAAAGTTAGTTTTATTAGAGACTTCCACTAAAACGACCCTTTCGCTGAATGGTCAATTTTCGTTCTTTATAGGGTCATACGACACTTGCAGATATGACACTTGCAGATCAGACATTTGCAGATCCGACTTTTGCAGATATTAATTTTTGAAAAAAAAATTTAAATTTTTAAAAAAATTTAAAAATCTTAAAAAATCAAAGGATATAGTATAGTATACTGGTGGAAAGGTTTTGATATAAGACCCATACCAATTTGTCTCGACGAGCTGAGTCGATCGGCACCACTCTTTTTTCCGGAGATTCTCTTTTTTCCGGAGGTTCAAAATGTTCAACGTAGCCCTATGGAGCGTCGGTCAGGCGCTTGTGCAAAACCCAGCGCTTCGCGCTGGGTTTTGCGGCACGCGCCTCGCGGGGAGTCAACGGTCGCTGGGCTCTGGGCTCGTAACATGATCCTATTCCTATCATCGATGAGATGGGCATCCCAGGATTCCTCCGCAGCAGCAAACACTCCACGGTACATAGTAAGGTAAAGAAGACAACGAAATGGGTCTAATCTGCAAAAGTCGGATCTGCAAATGTCTGATCTCCAAGTGTCATATCTGCAAGTGTCGGTATCTGCAAATGTCGGGTCTGCAAGTGTCGGGTCTGCAAATGTCATATCTGCAAGTGTCGTGACACGCTTTATAGGTGACTATATCGAGAACACAAAAACTAGTGATCAGACCGTACCTTACTACGGCCGTATTTTTCGGTATTTAATGGTATTCCGTATCGGTAGTACAGTACGGAATACGGTACGGAAAAAATTTTAAAAAATACTGTCGCGGATACGGTACTATAATATGGAAAAATATGTAAATGTAAGTCCACATTTTTGAAAGCAAGCAAAGCGAAAAGTGTGTTTTTCGTGCGTTTCGGACACTAAGCAATTCAGGAAAAAATATGGATTTCCATACAATTGCCAGCCTTACCGATCACTAACAATAACCAAAATACTCTCTAGGAAAATGGGTTCATAAATACAATTCAAACAATACAATATTTTGTGCATCTAGGAGCTATTACTTTGGAACCTGTGAAGTTGGTTTTACGGATTTAGCAGTTTAGTAGATCAGGGTTCTAATTGACTAAATTAGTCACCTTGTCAGATAGATCCAATTTATCGAAAAAAGGCATAGCTCTTGCAGTATCAACAGTTATAAGCAACAGATCCGTTAAAGGTTTTGGTCGATTAGAAAAGACTCGATGTCCTTCTATGGGATCACGACCAGATTTAGGGTATTTTTGCAATCCAATCTTTAAATTTTTGTAAAATTGTTCTGTTTTTAAATCTAAACCATGTGTTTCATAGCAATTAAATTTTCTTTACGCGTAAGCAATGAAGCAAAAGAATTACACGAAGAATTGTAATGGCATTCATCAATCCCTGAAGCTCTAGTAAGACAAGCATTTTGCTCGACAATTAGAAGATAATCAAGAAATTGTTTGTTTTGTGCAGCGATCATTGACTTTTGCTAGAATATTATAAAATAAAAATTCTAAGTTATTGAAAATTAGAGTTCGACATTTTAAATCTGCCGCGCACCGGTATCCGCGTTTTTTCCTATCAATCCGACTCGGGCTCCCTCCTATGTTTTTCGATTTTCAATCGCCCGTATATCTGCGAGTTTTCGTCTCCGGCAGAAAATTCCTGCATATTTGAACTCAGCTCGGCGAGACGAATGGTATATAACTTGTTTTTCGATCTCGGTGGGCATATACTAAACTACAGCCTGGGTTTTCCGGGCTAAAACAACGAAAACGCGGGAACCCCGAAAACGCGGTTTTTTACACTCGGGCCCGGACAAGTTTTTTAAAAATATGAAAACTTCTTAAAATTTGCTTTTTTCTAACATTTTATTATTATAAATAGAAATTTATCAGAAATTTGAGGTTATCCCTCAATACCTACATCTTGATACTAGAGTATTTGAAGTGATATCGGAGTATCAAAGGATTTGACGGGATTAAGTGAGTTATGGACGTAATAGTAATAGATATCAGTAGAGATCGGATTTGTATTGAAATATATTTTTTTTCCTGAATATATTATGACGAGAAAAGCCCAAATATGCCATTAGTTTTTCGATATTATGATTTTGAACAAAGTTACATTTCAATATATTTCAATATTTTGCCAATTTCCCCGTTATTTCAATATTTCGCGCTTTTTTCAAATTATTTCAATATTTTTGCATATTTTTACAAAATTTTGGGATTTTTCATAAATTTTAGGAAAAAAGTGAAGAAATCTAGACGTTTGACAACCAAAATTCTCAAAATTTTCGCCTGCGGCGCTGAAAAAGGGATGTTATGGCCTACAGTGCTGTCAAAATGTGTAAATGACCAAAGGTCCCCATAAAGGCCCATTCCAAAATGCTTCGCCCTTAAAATGTCCCACAGGACAAAACCCGAAATGGCACATTGAGAAAACCCACAAAATGTCCCATCCTCATTTTATCAATCAAAAAATGTCCAAGAGAGTAAAAATACTCGATTTGTCGAGCTATAAAGTCGATTTTAAAAACGTGGTTATTTTTTTTTGTTAAATTTCAACTTTTTTGGGAGGTTTTCTAGTGAATAAACGATAATTTATTTCAATATTTAGCTAGTTTTTTCCATTTTTTGTCAATATTTTGCCACTTTATTTCAATATTTTATGGCCATATTTTCCGATTTTATTTCAATATAAATCCGATCCCTAGATATCAGTAATATCTGTGATTTATCTGGTATCCGAGGACTATAACCTTTTGATCCTCCGATATCATGCCCAAATCACCCCCCCCCATCAAGGATATCAGCGGATTCGGAGAGATATCGGAAAATTTTATTGAAAATCGAAATATGTAGTATAAACTTATGCCAATCCAGGTGAATTGGGATCCCTGCGAAGAAAAAGTTTATAAATAAGAAGAACGATTTTCTATGGTAAAAATACGAATTTGAGCTCAAAATAATAATCTACCAAATCATCAAAATTCAGTCCTTCAACAGCACAATTATTAGATTTTCCTTGAATATATTTTCCTTTACTAGCAAGTTCTCTACGTTTATTTTGAATCATTGTTTGTATTTCCAAAACCTTTTCGGGTTGCCTCCCTTTTGTTGTTTGAATACACATTCCTTTTAATATGCATTTATCGAAACGGCAACTTTTGCAGACATTAATATCTTTAATTAGTGTTTTAGATATTATTATGTTTTTATTATTAAATGAACAAAAATACGGATACGAAAAAGCCCTAAAGAGGGCTTTTTTAGGGAGAGAAAAAAGAGAGAGCCCCTAAGAGCCCCTAACTGTCAGAATTATTTGAAAAGCCCTTAATCAATCGGCAATCTATAAATGCAGCTAACAAATAAGCTACGTCTCAATTAGTTTTGGACACAAACGGTTAACTGGAGCAGAACAGTTAACAGGTGTTTTTGGACACCGGTTAGTAACCGGTCATGTCCAACACCTGTCTCTATATTTATCTCCACATAATATCACTAACATCCCTCCACCATTTAATTGCAAAAAATTACCATTCGATAAATTACAGTTCCCATCTTTTTCACATTTATATTTGTTTCTTGAAGTAATACAACGATTAAAAAATTGTTTACAGCCTGAAAACAGTAATTGAATTTTTAAATTTAGTCAAGCAAACTACCATCACAACAAATTACTCCATAATAGAGATATCCACTAGCTATACGTTCACAGATACTACATTTAGTTTTTGTTGCCACTTTTCGAACTTTTAAATTTTTATTTTTATTCTCTTCAACTTTTTGATTCTCAACTTTAATTTCTTCGTTATTTTCTTCAATATCACTTAAATCTTCAAAATTTTGAAGGCCTTCATTTCCCATTACTTCATTGAATCCTTCATTGATATAATTTGTTAATGACATATTAAAATTGATTTTAGTATTAAATAAAATTTAAATTCCTGTGTAAACAATTTGAATTAAATATTTATTTTATTTTATTAAATTCCAACTGGCTAGCATTTAACGCTTGATTGACAGGAATTGGAAAGGAGAGACCTTTCTTGCTGTAATAGGGTTGTTGGTTTGGAAACGAACCGAAGAACTGCAGATTTTCGCTCCTTCAGTCCAAAAATGAACAACTCTACTGTTAAATGAGAGAGGTCCTGGTTAATTCCATCCCTATTTGTTAAGCCTTGCTTAAACCTTAATTTATCGTAAATGTCCTAATATATGCCCTGGTTTAAAGTAAAGCATTTATTAGAGGCTCTTCATTAATATGCATACATATTGAAACACTCGGGGACGGACATTTAAAGACAGACATTTAGGGATTGGGGACTGACATTTATATCACTCGATATTGTTTTTTGAATATTGTTTTCAAATTTTTAAATTAAAATTTTTTACTCAAATACAGCCCCTAAATGTCTAATCCCCAAATTTATGTCCCCAATCACCAAATGTCCGTCCCCGTGTCGTAGAATCGAAAAAAGTGCAGGGCTTCTATTAGAACATTTACATTATATATAAAAATTATATACCAATGTTAAATTAATTGAGTTTTAAATTTTGTTCTGGAATAAAATAAAATTTTATTTTACACATTTTAAATAAAAAATATTAATTTGAAATTATAAAGTGAGTTAAATAAAAATGAAATAAAATCATTAAAATAAAATATTTAAATGTTTGTTCAGGTTAGATTTATGCTTTGCGAAGAAAAAAATAATTTAATAAAGGAGATTAAATACAGTGAAACGGACGCTTAAAAAATTTTTCGATTGTTGACAGCCTTGCAATAGAAAATCGAAATATGTAGTATAAACTTATGCCAATCCAGGTGAATTGGGATCCCTGCGAAGAAAAAGTTTATAAATAAGAAGAACGATTTTCTATGGTAAAAATACGAATTTGAGCTCAAAATAATAATCTACCAAATCATCAAAATTCAGTCCTTCAACAGCACAATTATTAGATTTTCCTTGAATATATTTTCCTTTACTAGCAAGTTCTCTACGTTTATTTTGAATCATTGTTTGTATTTCCAAAACCTTTTCGGGTTGCCTCCCTTTTGTTGTTTGAATACACATTCCCTTTAATATGCATTTATCGAAACGGCAACTTTTGCAGACATTAATATCTTTAATTAGTGTTTTAGATATTATTATGTTTTTATTATTAAATAAATAAAAAATCTTTCATTTTGGCGCCAAAAATTCAAATTTTTTCTAAAATTCGAAAATCGTAAATCGAAAGAAAAACCCCTCAAAAACCGAAATTTCGAAATAACTCTGATCCGTATACGCATATTTACGACGGATACAGACGGATACAGGCGGATATTCGCAGGCAATTTGATATTATCTATATCCGTATCCATAAGCAAGTCTGCTTAATTAAACGACAATCTATAAGGGCAGCTAAGCTAGGAAAGTCTTATTTTCTAAAATAGTCTCCATTATGTTTGGACACAAACGGTTAACTGGAGCAGAACCGTAAACAGGTGTTTTTGGGCACCTGTTAGTAACCGGTCATGTCTAGCCCTGGTCCCTTCTGGTACTTATTTAGTTCCCCCCCCCCCCCCCCCCCGTCAGTTTTTTCGAAAATTATGTAAAAATGGTCAGTCTGAACAACAATTGTAGAACACATCGAACTGTGTCGAATGAGACCAAAATAAACGAAATCCGACTTGATTTGACAAAGTTATGACATAAGTCGTCGACTCCGGTAGGTCTAAATAATGTCATAACTTTGTCAAATCTTGTCCGATTTCGTTGATTTTGGTGTTAGCCGACTCAGCTCGACGAGCTCTTTCGAATGAGCTATCATTTGGGTAAACTTTTTTTATTTCGAAAAATCACCCCCATGGTTGTTCAATTTTCAGGGGTCTGTATTTCGGTCAAATCAAGTCGGATTTTGTTGATTTTGGTCTCATTCGACACAGTTCGATGTGTTCTACAATTGTTGTTCAGACTGACCATTTTTACATAATTTTCGAAAAAACTGACGGGGGGGGGGGGGGACTAAATAAGTCCAATGAAGTTTTACGAGTCCCATGAAAGTTTATGAGTCCGATCAAAGGTTTATGAGTCCAATGAAATTTTATGAATCCAATCAAAATTTTGACTATATGAAAGGAGTGCCTCAGATCATATTTTTTCTTACTTCCTGAGACCATGTCGTAATGGTCAATTTTCCTTAGTATTTAATGTTTGTCGTAAGGTGATTTAGTAATCACTGAACCATTGTCAATGCCTTAAGTATATAAAAATTAGAATTTAACCGGAAATTCCGGTTCCGGAAAGTTCCGGCGTTTTTTGGTTCCTTGAACCGGAATTCAAATTGGATCCGGCTGCGGTTCATGAATCGATTCCGAGCAATCCTGAACTTTTTTACACCACTAAGGATTTGTTTTTTTAATATGGGTTGGCCTTGCAATATTCCCACCGGTTTGTATTTTTCATTGGACTCATAAATTTTTGATTGGACTCATAAACTTTTGATCGGACTCATAAACTTTTGATCGGACTCATAAACTTTCATGGGACTCGTAAAACTTCATTGGACTCATAAACTTTCATTGGACTCGTAAACTTTCATTGGACTCATAAAATGTCATTGGACACATAAACTAGACCAGAACCAAAATTTTTTGTTTATAGGAAATATTATTGCAGTATTCACATGCATTCGCATGCAAATATATTTTGACCGTTCCTTAAAAAGGAATTACGACCGTTCTAAGAGTTTATCGCTCGATCCTTATCTTTATTTGTTATTACTTTTTACTGTTCCCTTGACCTGTAAACGTCCCCTATAAATACTCATTCCAAATGGTCATTAATATATTATATCAGATTGGTTATTTGATTTGTCCACTTATGTATTTTTTCCGTCCGTACATATTAGTGATGTTCGGGTATCCCGACTCCCGACACCCGACTCGGGAAATTTCCCGAGTTTTTGGCCTCCCGATCCCGACCCCGACTCCCGATGTCAATTCCCGACTAAGTCGGGAAATTTTTACACCCCTAAGAATGGCTTTTTTGATAAAATTTTACTATTTTTGAAAGGAAAAAAATAAAGAAAAAAAGGAAAGGGAAAATAAATAAAGAAGAAGGGAAAGAATATATTTAAAATTTTTCCATATACCTCTTGTAGATCGATGGTTTAGTGGTTAGGTTGAGTGACTTCACTTACTAAAGTATTTTGATGGGGCTGGGTTTGTGTCCAGCGTTGGGAAATGTGAGGTAATTGACTCTTTTTTCAAAAATAAATTTTTTTAGCTTTGATTTTCATTTTAAAATTGCAAATTTTTTTTTAATAAAAGAGTGAAAAAACTCTAAAAATTAATTTAGTCATGGATTCTCATAAATTTCTGTCCGCGGCGAAGAAAAATTGAAGAAAGCATACCAAATTTTTAAATTTTCGCTTCAGCGCAGAAAATGAAGAATATCTGGGCTCTTAGCCTTCCAAATTTCTCAAAATTTTCGCCTGCGGCGCTGAGGAAAGAAGAACTCTGGCTTCTTGGCCATCCAAAATTCTCAAAATTTTTGCCTTCGGCGCTGATCGAGGAAAAATTTGACTTCTTGGTCTTCCAAATTTAAAAAAATTTCGCCTGCGGCGCAGAAAAAAGATGAATCTAGCTCCTTGTCTTTCCTACATATTATCAAAATTTTCGACTCGGCGTTGAAATGGAAGAAATTTAACCGCTTGGCCTTCAAAAATGCTCAAAAATTTCGCCTGCGGCGCTAATAAGGAATATGTCTGGCCTCTTAACCTTTCAAAATTCTCATAATTTTCACTTGCAATGCAAAAAACCGGAATTTTTTGACGCCGAAGGCGGCATATATTAGCAAATATTTATGTGTAGCTAAAGTATTTTACAATAAAAATTGTTTAATTCTCGAAAGGCCTCGGAATCTGAAGCTATTAATTATTTAAAAATAGCCGAATTAAACAAATAGAAAAAAAAAGTTCAGAATAAAAAAATTTTTAAAATTAACTTTGTAAACTAGAATAATAAACATGTAAGTGAATTTCAAAAATTACATAGAAGAAGAATCAAAAAAATTAAAATTGGGTATTTTCAAGTCTAAGAGAAGTTAATAAATTCCACTCTAGTTTGACTCTCTGAGTTTTCCCTTGATGTACATAC
The DNA here is from genome assembly GCA_963681835.1 of Meloidogyne enterolobii. Taxonomy (NCBI): domain Eukaryota; kingdom Metazoa; phylum Nematoda; class Chromadorea; order Rhabditida; family Meloidogynidae; genus Meloidogyne; species Meloidogyne enterolobii. The sequence continues at coordinate 3,072,184 of CAVMJV010000012.1, read as the reverse complement.
ATAATGATCAGATTTTATCTTTTATTAATAATGCCTCATTTTAGTATGCTAAAAAATATAGAGAAGGAATTGAAGAAGTAATCAGCTTGACTATTAAATACATTTAAGATAAACTCTGAGCTACAAACTAAAGGGGGGGGGGGTATCCATAAGTACCTAAAAGCGATATATTTAGCAGTGTCTCACTATTAATTTGTTGAATAAATATTCTAATTATTAAATCAACAGATCCAAAAATGTTTGCCTATTTATTTATTCCTCTGGTAATTATTATTTCTTCGAGCTGCAGCCATGGAGTGCAGTTAAACCAACAATTTACAGGCTCCTTCACATTTTATACCGGTAATGGATTTGGTGCTTGTGGCCAGCAGATTAATGCAGATACTGAAATGCTGGCTGCTATTAGCCATACACAATGGACTAGTGGAAATCCAAATAATGATCCAATTTGCCGTAATATCTGCCTTAAAGTTGATTATAAAGGCAAAAGGTAGACATTTAGAATTATCAACTCTTATACGGAAATAATTTTATTTTTAGTATCACAGTCCCCATCAAAGACAAATGCCTAAGTTGTAAATCAACAGACGTCGATTTGTCAAAAGCTGCTTTTGCACAGCTTGAAAATTTGGCAGTAGGGCGTGCTAATGCTGTATTTACATATGTTCAATGCTGATGGATTGATATAATTTGAAAAAAAGAAATTAGAAATATATAAAGGAAGAATAAGAATTAGTTAATGAAAGAACTATTAATGTTTAGCTAAAAAATTCTGATATTAGCTGCCCATGAATATAACTGAATAAAAGCTTAAAAAATTTTTAAAAGTTCTGATAAAAAATTTGGCAATCAGGGTAGGGTGCCAAAAAGGACCGACTCGGACCGAAAGATCGAGTCGCACCTAAAAAATTTGAAAAAGACGTACGGCACTGATAAAGTAGGCCCGTTGTGACTCCTAAAAGCCCGACTCAATAAAAATAAAGCCAGAAAAATGATTCGACCTTCGGTCCGACTCGAATACGTCAATCCTAATAAGGGCACTAATTAAGCTTAAAATTGTCGTTTGCGTTGCAAAGTAAAATTAGGTTTCAGTTGAAAATTGCTTGTGAGAAATAAATATTTCAAAAATAATGTGTGCAGTACTTTTATGTCATCCTGCATATTTAATTTAAAGTGATTGATCACTCGATTATTTGATCATCGCTCTTCACCTGATAAGAGATGATTCTCGAACGATTTTCTCGATTTATACTTTAATTTTTTGATCAAATCAAAAAATTTACTCAGAAGCCATAATTCCCCGGCCTGAAATTTAGAATCAAATTTTCCGAACCCTCACTTGGAGCCCAAAATTCCGCTGGATCCTAAATTCCGAAAAATCTTAGAACCAACATTTTCGTTTCGGGTACTAAGCCAAAATTTTCCATTTCTTTTGATTCTTATGTGCGCATATTTAGTCTCGGTCCTCGGCGAGGTTCTAGGCAGGACCGAGACGAGGTAGGCTTGTCTTGTATTTGTTGTGATATCAAAATTTAATACTGTCTCTTTTTTCTTATCCAATTTTGTTTATCTTCTATATTCATCAGGCTATTAATTAGCATTTATAGATGTTCGAGAAAAAATATCAATATTTTCGAAAATATTTTTGGAATTTTGTTCAAATATTTCTGAGCAATATTTATAAAAAATACACTTTGGCAAACCTAACAAAGCAAATAAATTTTAAGCTAAACGTGGTTCTTATCAAAATAAGAATTAAACAAAGTAACAAAACAAACAAATAAGCTATAATAAAAATTTTTTAGAATTTTTCTGTTTTTAATTTTTAAATTTTTTTGAATAACATGTAATAAATTTTAAGAATAGAATTTTATAATTCAATAAATAATAATTATTTCAATTAGTGTTAGTTGATGATGATGAGAGTTGATGATCAGTTAATGATGATAGTTGATGGTCAGTTGATCATTGGCCAGTACTCCACTGTTTACGGATATCGGTGTTTTCGAGCTCCAATTTAAAGCTCGAGTCAACTAGAAAGATCAGTTTTGGATCTGAAAATGAACCCGAAAATATGTGTCAAACTTTAGTTTAAACTAGGGTTTGACCCCGAACGCTCGGGGGCGGGTATGTCGGGGTACGGGGTTTTCGAATTGTTTCGGGGCGGGGTTCGGGTCGGGAGAGCAAAATATGGTCGGGGTTCGGGTCGGGGTACGGGGTTTTAGGAAAAAATTTTTTAAAGAAAAAATGCTCTAAAAATGAGCCATTTTGGGTCTATTTTCGTTAATATATTCACAAATTAATGAGAATAAGGTGTGATTAAATGGAAATAAGAGAAATTTGAGTGATTAATTGGATCTGGAGGTGATTAAGGAGGATTTGGAGGGATTAAAGCGGTCCTTGGGTCTTCTGTCACTACGCCGTTTCAAGGGATATCATTGATTTAAGGGTTATCGAGTGATTAGGGATTTGGAGGATATCAGTGTAACTCTTTCTTTTCTGCGCCGCAGGCAAAATTTTGAGAATTTCATAAGTCCAAGAAGCCAGATTTTTTCGTTTTTCGCAGGCGAAAAATTTTTAAAATTTTTTAGGTCAAAAAGCCGGATGTCTTCGCTTATTTTAGCGCTGACCAAGAAAATTTTTGAAATTTTAGCTAAACAAAAAATCTTTACATTGTTTTTTATAGTTGATAATATTTAAAAATAAGATTTACATTTTAAATTAAAATTAAGTTCTTGATTTTGTAAAGAAAAATCCCAAAACAAACGAGCCCAGCTTATTTAGATCCGAACCCAACCCTATATTAATGGAAATATAGGCTAAAACCAACAACTAAGCCACTCAACCACTAGTCTCTTAACATACAAGGAAAAAGAATCATGATATTTCTTTCATTTTTCTTTCAAAAATAATAAAGGCAAAGTAAATTGTGAGGAAATTTTAAAAATTTTTCTCTTAAAATTCTCCCAAAAACGGCATTTTTTGGTATATAAAACCCCCGATAACCCCGAAACTTTTCGGGTCGGGGTACGGGGTTTTCACTTTTTTTCGGGGCGGGGTTCGGGTCGGGGAGAATCGTGAAAAAATCGTTCGGGAACGGGGTCGGGGTTCGGGGTACGGGGTCGGGGTCAAACCCTAGTTTAAACTACTCAATACAGAATGAATTCGAGATTTGTAAAGGAAAAATAATTTTTATTTCAATAAATCTCCATAGGGTTTTTTAAATTGAGAAGACAATTAATAGGTTAAATAATCAAACAATTTATTAAATAAAAAAAATACATAAAACGTGTAATATTTTTAAATTTTTATTTGTTTGTTTTCTCCAAAATTAATATAAAATTTATTAATAAAATGCATCAAATAATAAAAAGTATTTTTATGAAACGTGGATTGTAAGCTATAAAGGTTGTTTTCGAGAGTATTGTTAAACTAATATAAATAAATATAAAAAATCTTCTAATAAAAAATAAATATAAAAATTCTACTAATATAAAAAATCTTCTCTTCAGCCTATTTGAATAATCTGCCTTTGACCACTAAAGTCGTAGAAAATATTTTTTATGTAGTAAATTTAAAAAAATAAATTAAAAGTCTAGAATTATTTAAATAAAGGTTAATTATCGGCCTTTCTCTTTTAAGTAATAAACTTTTAATTTAATTTAAATTTATTTCATAATATGATGAAATAATAAATGTAAATACACGTGAAATAAAAATTATTTTAAAAGTCTTGTAAATGCACTTTAATTAACTAATTCGTTGAAAACTTAAAGGAAATGCTAGGTTATTTTCACATGTTTTTAAATTAAAGGGCAATCGCGAGACTTCCTCTATAAAACTTAGAAATATTCAAAGTGCATGCATTCCCCCAAAATATTTTCCATTTAAGCACGGAATTAAGTGAGGAAAAAATCAAAAATAAATTCAAAATTCAAACAACTAAAAAGCCCCCAAAAATGATATTTACTCAACGCAACTTTACTCGATTAATGTTTATGATGATGGCAAAAGTGTGGGGAGTAAATGGAGGTGGAGGTGCAACTGCCCCGATTTCCGCGTTCTCTTCAGCCTTTGTGCCACCGATGCATAATAATATGCCTCTGAAAAAATCGCCAACGAATCTCCACGTTCTAGCGCTTAATTCAGGGAAGAAATCTTTTCCGGCTGTTCAATCAAAACATTCGTTTGATAATCCTAAATTTGCAATGAAGCATAAAAATGCTCTTGTATCGAATTTAGGGGAAACGATTGGAGAAGAAAAAAATAAAGTTGTTGCCAATCAAGAAAAAGATATTCGTCTACTTAATGGCGCCGAAACGTTGCCGATAGCATCGCGTCGCCTTTTGTTAGAACCGAACAAATTGAAGGCATTTGATTTAAGCAAAGAACCGTTGAAGACTTTTGATCACGCAAACGCAGAAATGATCATTAGACACGCTGTTCCAGAAGGTATTTTTACTCATTAATAAAAGTATTAGCACTTCAGTTATTTTTTGAGCTCTGATTACTACTCGGTTCCAAAATTTAAACCGATCTCAATATTTCATGTCCCATTCAATTCTTATAATAATTTTTTATAATTATATAGGGCGAAAGGATAAACAATAGTTAATATCGAAATGAATTTTTTAATTTACAGCTGTTGAATTAGTTAACTTTTTAGAGTTGCAGGGATGATTCACCTAGTAGCATTTACAACGCTTAGGCTGGGGTTAAACGATCTAAAAGGGAAAAAAAAGAAAGCATTAGTCGATGTCCTGGTAGTTCAATTGTAAAGCTCCTGTAGGTGGTGAGCGAATCCTGCCCTGTGGCTAAACTTATGCTAAGGTCTTTTCTATAGGTGAAACTAAGTTTTAAAATATCCCTTGATTAAATTGCAGACTCTTTCTGAATAGAGGGAGTATATACCTTTGTTTTATTTTCTTAAATCAAAGTTTTTACACAAACTTTTTAAATCTAAAAATAAAAAAATTAGACATTTAAATTAGGTTTGTACCAAAAACCCTGATCTTTTCTAAGCAAAATTAGAAAGTAATTTTGAGTTAAAAATGATTTTATTTTTAATTAATTAAACAAAGATGCCACCCAAATGCGTCAATTGGCAATTTCTTTAATAAATTCTGCAAATGTTAAACCAGAAATTGAAGTTGACCAAATTGAAAAAGATTTACAGGAAGGTTTTGTGCATGCTTTAGTTATTGAAATTAAGGAAGAAAAAAAGATAATTGGTTATCTTTCATATACAATTTGTTCCTCATTAAATGGAGGGAAGGTTTAAAATGATAAAAAAAATATTTTTAATAAAATTAATTTATAGGTTGTATATTTGGGTGATTTAATTTGTGAAATTAAATATAAAGAACTTCCAGTAAGATTGTATGCAGAACTTGCAAAGGTGTATAATAATAATAGGGTTATTGGTGACCGGCCTTTGAAAACGAAGCTCGAAATTTTCTAAGATGGGTGATTTTTTCTTAAAGAAAATTCCCCAAAATACAACCAATATTTAGCTAAAACTCAAAACAGAAAACCGGGTTTTTTAAATTTGGATAAATCAAAACGGAGCGTATCTGGGTATCGGTTAATAACTGGTCGCCAAAAACCCTGATTTATAAATTGAAAATATTTTATGAAAATATTAAAGTTGTCAGCTAAAAGTGAAGAAATAAAAGAAATTCAAGCTATAGCCAACAGCAAATCTGTTGGATATTTTCTCTTTCCAGGAATGGATATTGTGCCAAAAGAAACTTTTTGGCAATTACATTTAAATGATAATGAAGTAGAGAAAATATTAAAAAATGGAATGAATGTACTTTGCGGGACTTTGGTTGGGGGGGGGGGTTTGAATTAATTTAAAAATTATTTTATAGAAATCAACCATTTATTTGCCTGGTAAATTGAGTGGAGATGAAGCAATTTATCTTATTAAACAATGGAAAGAAATGAACGGAGAAGGTAAATTATAATAAGAGAGAGGACTCCGAGCAGGCACTGAACCTGCAACCTCCTTGCAGTTATGGCTAGGAGCTTTCGCTCCTGCCTTTAGAGCCCGGCTCGATACGATATTTTTTCGATATTTGGTTTCGATAATTATCGGAAAATATCGACCAACCCCCCTCCGGCCGGGCTCCACTCACTATGTGCTTGTGCTTAATAGTCTTAAACCTATCAGTGAGCGTATTAAACCTAAGCAAGCTTAATCTTCCTTTTCCATTACAATTAGATAAGTGAGTGTGTAAAAACATTTAACGGATGTCAAAAAGTATTATTGGTGGAGTTAAAAACTTGACTATATCTTCACAAAGCTTTACCGCTAATTTTTAATAATAAAAAATATCCAAGATGAATCAACGTCAAATTTAACGAATTTACTAAGAACTGGTCAGGTAGGAGCAGTAACTGTCCATTTAGATGCTCGCCCCTCAGTTGTCAGCATGCTTTTCTTTCATGGAAATTATTATTCTTTGTGGGATGGACAAGTAATTAATTTTTAAAATTAAAAAAAATAATTTTAATTTTAAAGAGTATTTGGGTAGATAAAATGTCTTTTTCCCCCTTACATTTTGATTGTCATATTCCAAATGCAATTTCTGCAATGTTTGGAAAATTGGTTGAGGTAGGTCAGGAAAATAGTTGGAAATAAAAAATTTAAATTAAGCTTTCAAATGCAATAGGAGCAAAAAGAATTGGTTGGATTTTTAATGAAGAAACAAAAAAGAATTTTTATGAAATTATGGAAAATGTAAAAAATAATAATTTTTATAAAATTAAAAAAATTTATTTTTAAAAAGATTGGAGCTATAAATATGACAAAACAAGAGGATTGGCATATTTATCGAAGCAACAAATCAGAATTTTCTGAATATTTGACAACTACTGGAGATAATTATATGAAATTAGATGAGACACACAAACAACGAGCGAATGAATTGTTAAAGAAACAAAGAGCTCGAGAAATGAAAAAACTTCAACAAGAATGAAAGTAAAGGAAGTTTTCTAAGAGTAAAAAACAAAAGTGCGCGCATGTTTTGATTGGCAATTTTTTAAAAAATTTTTTGGCGCACCTCTTTGATACTTTCTATATTTTAGTCATTTTTTCTTTGGATATCCGTATCTATATTTTCAAGATATCCAGACTTTTTTATCCGGATATTCTGATTCGACAACTCTATTCTTTAATAGTTTTTCCAAACAATTTTTTATGCATATTGCATCTTTCCATTTTTATTATAGTAATATTTTGAATAATGTTAAAATAAATAAATTTTTATAAAAATATTTCTTTTAATATATTCCAAATAAATTAAGGATTGAAAAATATTTAACTAACATTCCCAACGACCCCGCTTAGCATAACCAATATACTCCAGAGATAAGCAAAGGAAAGAATCAGCATATTAGTCAGCCCAGTAATCATTATATTACTGTATATTACTTTCTTTCTTAATCAGCTATTACTTTCTTAACTTTCTTTCTTAATCAAGTCTAAAATTAAACTCAATAGTAAAGTTGTGCGGAAAATAAAGAGTGGCACAATACCTCGTCTGACTCAATTGAGGAGGGACAGGAGAGATTCGACCAGATCAAATCAACTCCTTAGGTGTTAGCGGGCAACGGAGATCTTCAATCTCCAGAAAACAAATTCCTTAGAAAAACACACAAAACACAGAAACACAATAAAAATGTTTATTTAGTTAAAATAAGATTAAAAGTGAAGTGCCTCGGGGGAATAAAAGCCGAGCACAAGTTTGGGCTGCCGGTCAACAAAGCTGGCCCTTGTGGTCTCAAGTATTAAAATATGGGCAAGTCAAAAGTTGGTGATAATTGATTGGCAGAGCTCAGGGAGCGCTGGCAATAAAAGGGTAAGCAAGTAAAAGGTGGAAACAATTCAAAAGCAAGTTGGAAAATGGTAAAAGCAAGTAATGGAAAAAACAACAAGTGATGGACAAAACAAGTGGTAGTAAGCAAGTAAGAAGCAAGTCAAAGCAAGTAATTAAAGAGAAAAGGCCAAAACATTATATAGGGGTAAAAAATGGGCGTACACAAATAGATTTTAGGAGAATAAATAAATGTGTAAAAAAGTGTGTTTTGAGCGGGGAAAGAAATAAAAGTTAAAATATTAATTAATAAAATTAAAATGGGATTTTAAGTGCCCTTTGGGCACAAAAGTAAAATATATTTTAAACATTATTTACAACACTAAAAGTCATAAAATTTACAAGAAAAATCCTATCAAAAAATTTTTTCTTTTTTACATCTTTCTATATAAATTATCAACAATTCTCTCAATTTGTTCAAATGAAGGTCGCTTATCCCTGTCTTCATCAAATTTCATACAATCCTTCATTAAACTAACAAAAGCTACAGGCATTCCATCGGGAGTATTTAATCTCTTCCTTTTAGACTTGGGAACATTAATGACTTGCTCGTAGACCTAGACAATGAAAAATTTTTAATAGAGGTTCACGCCAGGGATGTGCGACATGACGCTTGACGTCCGTCCATTTTTGGCGTTTGGCGTGTTTTAAAAATTTGAAAAATTGGCGTTTGGCTTTCGGCGCGCCCATTTTGGCGCACATCCCTGATTCGCACATTTTAAACCCCCACCTTTTGCCCACTCCATTTAGCATAAGGAAATTCATATGGACGACTGAAGACTTCAAAAAGGGTTATACCAAAAGCTAAAAATTCTTTTAAATTTTTTAAAAATAATCTTAAAGCCACCATAAACATCAGTCAATTTGTCAACAGATTTGCTTCTAAAGGAATCCGGATCCAACCAGCGAAGATTTGTTGGTTGGTTTACGTCAATTGTATGTTTCTGACCACGCTTACTTAACCCAAAATCGGCTACCTAAAAAAGTAATTTTAAAAAGGCTTCTCCTCTCAGACACACCTTTACTGTCATATTATTTATTGTCTTAGAACGTCCAGTCCAATTAATTAATAAATTTCGAGTAGCCAAATCCAAATGCAAAAATGGAGGATTTTGTGAATGCAAATACTTCATGCCTCTAGCAGCGCCAAGAATTATTTTTGTTCGCATTTTGTCATCGCTATCTGCTCCTTCCTCTTTTAAAAAATTGTCCACAGATTTTCCATTAATGTATTCCAATACGATACTGAATGGCTGAAAAAAAGGAAAAATTTTTTTAAAAGCTTTTCTTCAGGAAACTTAGAAACAAGGAAAACTCCGAAAAGAACGTTCACCCTGGAGTTGCCGTTTTCGAGTCGGGCCGACGGTCGAGTCATTTTTCTTGCTTCAATTTTACCGAGTCGGGCCGTACGAATAGTTTTCGGACCAAACTTCTGCCCGACTCGATCTTTTCCGTATCGGTCCATTTTGGGAACCCTCGTCCACTCCCCATAGAAAATTTTATACGTGCCTGATTTATTTCTTGGAAGAAAGAAACTAGTGTTGGGGTTTTCGAGTCGGGCCGATATTCGCGTCATTTTTTCGGGCTTCATTTTTATCGGGCCGGTCCGACCGAGTCTGTTTCGGGTCTCGATCTTTGGACTGGACCCCCAACCCTAAAAGGAACCCGATTAAAGAACTTTGCCTTTTGGCGTTCATCAAAAGCGATAACTACCCCCAAGAGAATATTTTTTCACCTTGCTATCATTAACAATTCCATAAAATCTAATAACATGTTCATTCCTCAATGCAGTCATAATACGCGCCTCTGACCACAAATTGGCAATCTGCTCTTTTTTCATATCCTTTCCAACTAATTGTTTAATAGCTACATCAATAACTGTCCCCCCATCCAGCAATTCCCCCTTATAAACAACTCCATAGGCGCCTTCACCAAGCTTATCCCCAAACCAGACTTTTGCTGAAGACAGTAACCAATGTGGGCGGAGAATTGGGGACTCTAAACGATCACAATCTCCTTTAAGAATTATTGCCTGTTTTGTGCACTTAAATGATAAAAGAACATTTTTAAATAACTGCAAAAATTTACCCAATAAAATTCAACTAATTCTTTAGATGTTGGTTCAGTTGATTTTTGACCTGCTAGATGCCATCCAGAATTATTCTTTTGAAGTAAATAATTTGATATCTGAAAATAGCTTGAATGGACTTTAGATAGAAAATTGTTGGTAAGTTAAACTAGTGTCTAGGAAGGATTTTGAAAATAAGTGGATAAAAAGCGAAATACGAAATGCGAAACTCTTCGCGCTGAAAAATGTGAAATATGCGAAACTCGAAATTAGCCCAGCCCTCATTTGGACCCCAGAAATGTTCTCAAGGGCCCACGAAATGCTCTCAAGCCTTTATAACCAAGTTTAGACGAGCCTTTTCAGGACCACCATAAAGCGTCAAACTCAGAATATGCGAAATACGAAATTAGCCCAGCCCTGCCTTGGATCCCAGAAATGCCCTCAAGTCTTATTCAAGCTTAGACTAGCCTTTTCAGGACCGCCATAAAGCGTCAAACTCAAAGAATCATTTTCTAAACACCGCAAAATAAATTCGTTTTTATTCTTTAAAAGTTCCAAAGCATCAGCATCAGGCAAATAACCACACCAGAAAGGAAATTTTGTGTGATCCTCCTTGATGTTTGAATGTTTTGCTCCCATTGAAGATTTTAGAATAATAGAATGCTTAAATCTGAAAATTGATAAATTACGAGATAGAAAGTATGGATAAAGGAAATAAATGAAATATGGAAAACAAAGAAGTCTTTAAATAGTATCGGATTTTAATGATACCGGATAAGCTTATTAAAAAAATTATTAGAAAGGAAGTAAGCTTTGTATGTATTTCTACAGAAGATAACGAAGGTTATTCGCATTTCCGGGATCCCGTAACGGGATGGAGTTTGATAAGATCGAAGGGTAGTGATCCTGTGGGATTAATCCCATTAATTCCGAAGTCCCGTTAATCCCGTTCTTTTATTAAAATCCGGGATTCCGGTACGGGATCCAGTAAAATCCTGCTCTGGATCTACACTGAATCGACCTCTATTATTTTTTGGCTGTTTTAAAATGGTAAAACGACTCGAGCACAGTGATCCATTTGCACTCACGCGGCGGGACTCAATGATCCCCTACTCACAATTAGTGCCAGTGTAAATTTAATTAAAAGCTTGACCTTTAATTAAAGCTTGCGACTTTTCGGCCCGCGACTATTCGGGCTGTACCCGTGTAAAACCACTTAGCCGCGATTCGCTTTCCATTTATTCTCCATTTATTCTTAGTCCATATGAGGAAGTAACCGACCTGAAAACTATCCAGACTTGAACATCGATTTTTTCCAACTTGACCATCCTTGGTTCATATGTCCTGTTAAATTCTTTATTGTTACTTGTCCTGATACCCAATTTGTGGTTCCTCTTACTCCTTATATAATTAAAAATTTATTGTCATTTTATTAGATGAATGATTCTGACCAACGCAATCAACCAGGTTCAGGTGAAGAACAAAAACCATCAAAACAATCGATGGGTGGAGGACTACCACAAGATCCTGAAAAAATAAAATTGATTCAACAGCAGCTTGTGCTTATTTTGCATGCTCATAAATGTCAACAAAGACAAAAAGTTTTCTTCTTTGTATCGATTTCATTTAATTTAAAAATTTTTTTAATAGTTGGAGCCTCAAAATTGTGGTATTTGTTTTCATCCCTATTGTAGTACTATGAAATCTGTTTTGGAACATTTCGTTAAATGTACGTCTGGACGTCAATGTCAATTTCCTCATTGTGTTTCTTCACGCCAAATAATTTCTCATTGGACAAATTGTAATTTGGAATACTGCCGTGTTTGTACTCCTGTTAAAAAATATACAACTCAACAAGATGCTGGACAAAAACAAGCTATAGATACTATGTTAACTAATTTGCATATTTAAAGCCTCAAAGTCCTAGCCTTTGTTAAACCTTGTCACTTGTTTGAAAGGTCTTACCATTATGTACAATCTTCGGGAAGAAAAATAATGGGGGAGGATCGTTGACAGTTAGTTGCTACAAGTAAAACATTTAAATAAGGGAAGAAAAGTCCGCAAAAAAAAGTCCGCAGAAAGGGCACCTCCATCTTCATAAGTACCATCTTCTCTTTATCAATGTCACTTGTTTGAAAGGTCTTACCATTATGTATGACTTGTCCATCTTCATAAGTACCCAATTAACTACATATGTATGTAGATTTTAGAAAAAAATTTTGGATTTTTAAAATGACTGATTCAAGCGACGAGAATATAAAATTCTATTAAAATATTTTAATATCTAAATAAATTATAAAATTTTATGAAAAATAATAAAGATTTATTAATGGGAAATTAATAATATTTAAAATTAATTTTTATTTTGAATATTAATGAATGAAGATTGAAAAAATAATTTATTGAAATTATTGAAATTTTTATTTTTATTTATTTTTTATTCTTTATATTTCCATCAAAATCTACTAAAAAAAACTTCAATTATTTTGGATTTTCCATTTTCATTTTTAAAATTTTTTTGAATATTATCTCCCATAAAACGAAACCAAATTTGTTCATCTTTATTAAAAACATTCTTTTTCTTTATTTTATCCCCCAATTCTCTTTTATTTAAAAAATCTTTCAAAATATTTTTTGAATTTTTTAACAACATTCTATTCGACAATAAAAAGTCATTAATCTTTCCATTTTTGTTAAAATAAATTTCAAAACTTCCATCATCAAATAAAGGGCCTAAACATAAAAAATTAGTCCCATCGACAATAATGTGTTTAGAATCTGCTATGTCAATAATATCCATTTGTCCGTCTTCAAAGTTTTTCTCATTAGTTTTGACAGCAAAAACATAAATAAATTCTTTTAATTTTTCAAGAAATTTTTTTAAATCTTCCGAAATTATTTTAAATTTCCCAAACAAACATTTTTCTTCCTCTCCATCAAGCTCGACAAAAAATTTTATTGTCTTGAGAGAATATAGTATAAGGTAAATGAAATATTCTCCCTTATTCTTGGATTTAATACAAATATTTATATAACTGTCATAGCCTTCTTCAAAATTCAGATTCCATTCAAATTTAATTAATTGGAACCCTTTGTTTGCTTCCATGACCTCCTCAGGTTCGAAATTAATATTTTTATGAAAGAGAGGCTCTATTTGCATAATATTCTAAAAAATATTAATTTAAAAATATTATTTTTAGTTGAAAAATATTTTTTTTTATTATTTAAGGGTGATTCACGTAGCAGCATTTAAAACGCTTAGGCGGGGGTTAAACGATCTAATAAGGAAAAAGAGAAAGCATTAGTCGATGCCTCGGTAGCTCAGAGGTAGAGCTCCTGCATATAGTGAGCGAAAGCGCCTAGCAACAACTAGCAGGTGGTCGCAGGCTCGAATCCTGCCCGGTGGCTAAACTTTTGCAAACTCTTTCTATTATTCTTTGCTTACCATTCTTGCTCTTCGGAGCCCAATCATAATTCCTTCGCGAAATTTATTAGATTCAGATTTAAAATGAATCTTCGTTAACCCATTGTTAAGATTTTCTGCAAAAGAATGGTCATTGGTGTTATAAAAACCAATTTGGCTTTTTAATTTTATATATAGATCAGAACAGTCTATTTCCGGTAAATAACATTCCAATCAGACATGCACGAAACGTTTCGTTTCGTTTCGTTGTTTCGTTAGTTTCGTTATGTTTTTTCCTGTTTCGTCTCGTTTCGTGACGAAACACTTTTTAGTTTGTTTCGTTTCGTTTTGTTAACGAAACACCTCTGTTTCGTTAACGAAACATTACCCATTTTTTAGACCAAAATATTACCCAAAAACTGAAAAATTTTCCCATTTGGTGATCAAAATTCAAAAAATTTTTGCCTGCGGCGCTGAACTCTGGATTTTAAGCGCCTACGGCGCCTAATTTACTATATTTTTTTTGAATTTCTCGTTTGATTTGGTTTTTTTAATACGCAAAGCTCAAATTCTATGCTAGATTAGGCATATAGAATCTATCTACCTCTTAATGCCAATCAGGGCAGGCGCAAGAGTTTCAATAAAGTTAGCAACTGATGGTAGTGATCATGAATATGGTTGCCTTTTTTCGGGCCTGTTTCTATCGATTCGGGCCAGACAAGTCTTTTCGGGCCAAATATCTTAGGCCCGACTCGATCTTTTGGTCCGAGTCGGTCCATTTTGGCAACCCTAATCATTAACGTTGTTATCAAAAAAAAATCTGAGTTGAGAAATATATCATTGGATTTGGCGGGAGCAATGGTGGTATATGAAATTGGAAGAGAGTAAACGGGATATCGGTGGATTTGGAGGGTTTAAAAAATTTAAAAAAATGTCGGGAATCAGGAAGGGGTTTGGGGGATAGTAATTTCCGACAAAATTAATTCCCGATTTTAGGGAATCAGGAGACGGGTCGTCAGGTCCCTGATATACACATATGCTCAACACATAATTCGATTAAAGTTGATTTGGTGGAATTAAGGCTGATATAGTGGAGTATGAGTAACCTGGGACCACAATTTAAGATCCCGCCAAGCTATTAGATCAATTATAGGCCATAACTGGCCTATTAACGTGTCTAAAATCTAATATTTAATAAAATAAAACAGTTTTTATTAAATTTTTTGAAAGTTAAAATGTTTCGTTTTGTTTCGTTTCGTTTCGCTAAATTTTTACTGTTTCGTCTCGTTTCGTTAACGAAACGATTTTAAAAAAATTTTGTTTCGTTTCGTTTCGTCTGAAAAAATTTTGGAGTTTCGTGCATGTCTGATTCCAATTCAACAGACAAATCAAAATTATTTATGTTTATTCTTTTTAATTTGTAATGATCAATGAAATTACGACCATAATAATGAAATCGGAATCGTTGACTTTTTTGTTCAATTGCCAAAGAATTTAGAAATATTGGAAAAATAAATTGAATAAAATATGTAATTTTTGTTGACATTGACATTGACAAGTATAATCTAGAAATTATTTATTGTTTTATTTAAGTATTGTAAAGCATATAGCTTTTAATTCCTAAGGCTGTGCAGTAGGCGGCGTGGTGTAATGCCTAACACATCAGTCCGTCTACTGCAGGTGCTGGTTCGCTCCCAGCCGCCGATTAACCTTTTGTACTAGCTAAAGGAGAGAAATAGCTATAGCCCAGCTGCTTTACTATAATAACAAAGATGGTATTATCTCCCACCATTTTATTTTTCTTCTCCTTTTTTCCGAATTTGATAGGTTTTCATACTCTATCCAATTCTAAAATCGTAGATAAGTTGAAAGCCCTCGATATTCCAACTGAATGGATCAAGTCTGATGTTCAGTAAAATATTAGAAGTGTGTGAGTCGAAGAAATCGATGTTTTTCACATTTATCTCACTTCCTAATGGGCGATCAGACATGATCCATCAAGAGCGCGAATGATTCAAGTTTCATTCGGATTGGATCAAGCATATGAAAGTTAATTCGGGAAATCGAGAAGAAAAAGAGAATTGTGGGAGATAACCAAATAGTACCGTTTTAATTTTAAATTTACTGTTAAATTGTTTAAAAATTTAAGTTAGATTACGTCAAATTAAAATTTTCTCCTCTTATTTATGCTAATTTATTTGCACTTTTGTTTATTTATGTATAGACATAAATTTTAAAATATGTACTTCGGCAATATTAAAGAAAATCAAAGATATTGGTAATTATTAAAATATTTTCATTTTATGTCACACAGACAAAATTATCTTTCACATAGAATTTTCAAAATATAAGGGTTGCGTCGTAATTACGAATTGCGATTACGAATTACGATTACGAAAATATCGGGAAAAATTACAAATTACGAAAATAAAAATTACGAAAAAATATTATTGCAAGAAAAACCCTCACGTACTTTTCATCAAATTTTTGAAGGAAAACGTTAAGGATATTTATAATTTCTTTCAGTTTGTTTTTTAATTGTTTTTTTAAAAAATAAATGTTTTTAAATTTTGATTTTAATTTAAATTTGTAAATTTATTTTTTTTAATATCTTAAAATTGAAAAAACTTTAAAATTTTTAATTTAGAATTTCAAGTTTTGCAACCAAGACAAAGATTAACAAGTGCTTCAGGCATTGAATTATGGAAATAATCCTGATCGGTTACATAAGCCACATAATTTAGAAAAAGACTAAGATTGTTTGCACAATTGAAGCAGAATTCAATTAAATGAAGCAATTCTGCATATCTTTTAGCTCCTGCCAATGGTCCATAGTTATTCTGAAATAGAATCATGCTGATGAAAAATTCATTGAATGGGAGATGAAATAGAACTATCAGGGAATGAGCCCAGAAAGAAACAACCGACTGTGCCACCAACCCGGGCCCGTAGAATAAATTCGGGGTTGGATAACCCGGTGAAACAACCCAGTGCAAATAACCCTTAGCTACGGGTTAAAATCGGTAGAATAAATTCAACCCCGAGTTAAGGGTTATTTAACACCGAGCTAAAGGTTATTTAACTAGTTGAGTTACTGGGTTATTTGACCCTTTATATTTTATTGCCAAATCCATTTCGCAATAATTGTTTCCGCAATAATTGTTATTATTAAAAAGAGATATAGTCAAATGAAAAAGTTTAAAAAATTTATAAAATTTTTAATTGTTGAATAAATTTTGCTTCAAAAATTTTTTAAAAGTTTTTGTTAAAAAATTTTTGTTAAAAAAATTAAAAAATTTTTGTTAAAAATTTTTTTATGCGTTTTGAATAGAAATTAAAATTTTTAAAAATTTTGCAATTTATTAAATGTTTTAATTTTTTGGAAATTATGCATAATTCGCATGTTACCCTGCCTCCTAGTAGGGTTGCAATTTGCCCCTTACCTGCGGGTTATTTAACCCGGGTAATTAATTTATTCTACCGGTAATGTTACGCGGGTCAGATAGTCGGGTTATCTGACCCGGTCATTTAACCCGAAGCTAGGGGTTTGAATTTATTCTACGGGTTACGGGTTATTTAACCCCAAGGTAGGGGTTGAATAACCCTTACCCCGAATTTATTCTACGGGCCCCGATGATGGGTTAATTTTATTCATTTAAGTTTTTCCTACAAGTGCGTAACTAACAAATTTTATCGGCAAGGATTTAATAAAAACGGTTAGTCCTCTAATGTGATAGTCTCCTGGCTTCTTTGGAACCCTCCCCTCCCCTTCTTACCTGGCTCATACTAAATATGTGTTTCGGACAGAGCCGTTTTCATTGAGGGTATCTACGGTATCTATTATTTACTTATAGAAACATTCGAAAATGCATTCTCTTATCCTATATAGCTGAACCACCTCCTGTCAGCCCATTCACCATGTTACTATCATAAATAGAGCCCGGATTTTTATGCAAATGCATATTTTTTTGCAAACTTTTCATGATGTGTTATGCACAAAAAACACTGTTTCCGCAAGTTTTGAAAACTTTAGAGGGGGTTTCTATTTGCATATAATGCATATTTTTGCATATTCCGGACTTTGTTGCATAATGCATATTTTACTGCATATTTTGAGGTTTTTGGGGAAAATATTGCGAAAATTGCCTAAAATCCTGCCAAAAAGTGAAAATTTAGTAAAAATTTAGGAAAAAATTTGTAAAAATTACAAATTTTGTAAAAAATTTTTTGTGTTTATTGGTTTCGCCAGAAAATGGCCCACCCCCATAATGTCTCAGCCCCAAAACGTCGCACCCCAAGATGTCCCACCACCAAAATGCCTCATCTCAAAATACCCAACACCGTAAAAATGCTCAATTTGTCGAACTATACATTTAAAATAGGAGAAATCTTAATAAAAAAATGTATTTTAAATCATATTGACTAAAAATATGTAAAATTTTTAGGTATAAATGGTATTTTTTATGCATATATGCGTGTATATTTTGGTTTACTTGCATATTTTTGTGCATATTTTGGCAATTTTTTATGCATATTATAGTGCATATTTTGCATTTTTTAATGCATAAAAATCCGGGCTCTAATCATAAATGTCCGAAACTTCAATATCCCCCAAGTTTTTTAAAGAAATAAGCTAAAACACCTGTAACATTTTCATCAACATATCAGAATATTTCTCAGCCTCAGTTAGTAATAATTGTCGACCATACTGACTTAAATCATATGTGACAAAATGTGATGAAATTATAGCACGAAGGAGAACAAATTCTTCTTTGCTGAGTTGTAGTCGATTGAATGGAACCATAGAATCGTCAAATATTTTTTTGAGAAGTCTGTTTATCCTAATTCAAAATGAAGGATTAATCAGAAAATAGAATTTACGTCAGGGCTTCGATTTCTGCGGATTTTTCCTCATTTTGTGGTTTTTTGATAGGGCGATGAGGATTATTTTTAAAAATGCGGATTTGCGGATTTTTGTGGTCTTTTGAAGATTATGAGGATTTTTTGTATTTTCTTGTAGTTTTTAGGATAAAATTTCATTTTTTGTCTCCATGGCCTTCCAAAATCCGCAAAATTTTCGCCTGCGGCGCTGAAAATGTATGAAATTTAGTTTCTTGAGCTCCAAAATTAAAAAAATTTTCGCCTGCGGCGCTAAAAAGTTAGTTTTTTCGGCCCACAGCCATCTAAAATTCTCAAAATTTTCGCCTGCGGCACTGAAAATAAAAATTGTTGGCGCCGAAGGCGCCAACAATTTTGCATAGAAAAAGTTCCCCCCCCCCTCCTTGGCCCCCCATCCCCCGAAAAAAATCCTGGCTACGGGCCTGGCTAAGTCAACATAATTTTTCCTTTAATTGTTCGGATTTTAATAAAATAGTCATTAGTAGGAAAAAATTGCTCAATTCAATTGTTGGAGTCAAAAATATAACGTATAAAGTAATTTTAATTCAACTTTTGTGTTTGATAATTTTTTGCGGATTTTTCATATCAAATGCGGATTTTTATGATCAAAATTGCGGATTTTTAAAAATTCGAGATCGAAGCCCTGATTTACGTCATGTCTTCTTTGTAAATATCTGCATTGTAAACTGCTTTAATTGGAACACCATTCGGCAAATTAATAGTTTCGGATAGAATTGTACTGCAATAATACCGTAAATTAAGTGATGCAATCGGTATGGTGATTGTTTTGATTAAAATAATCTTTATAAAAAAGAAGATTATACTACAAACATAACCTGCGTAAAGTTAGTTTTATTAGACATGCACTAGTTCCTTATAGACCGGAACGGTGTAGAGACCGGTACACGGTCCCGTTTCACGGGAACCGGTCCTTTTTCACGTTTTTTTGAAATGCGGTTATGAAACCGGGGTCTGCGGCACCGAGTATGGATACCAGGAGTGGTTTCGTATTCGTGTTATTTAGAGGCCTCGTATCTCGTATTTTGCCACGAGACATTTTCTGTACAGAATACGTACAGTACGGAATACGTTACAGACTGATCGACTAAATTAGTCACCTTGTCAGATAAATCCAATTTATCGAAAAAAGCATAGTTCTTGCAGTATCAACAGCTATAAGTAAATCATCAGTTAAAGGTTTTGGTCGATTAGAAAAGACATGATGTCCTTCTATATCACGAACAGATTTTGGATATTTTTGCAATCCAATCTTTAAATTTTCGCTTTTAAAAAAGATATGTTTACAATGCCAACTACGGATGGCGGTTCCTGGGAAATTTTCGGATATCCAGAACCGGAAACGATATTCAAAGATTACCGGATATCCGAGGTTTTTTCGGTTCCGGATACCTAGAATCCCCAACCATGATTTAAAAGTATTTTTAAAATCATGAAAATTTCTAGAATTTGCTATTTTTGAACTAGTGAAAAGCCTTTTCCTAAATAATAAATTTTAGTTGAGGCTAATACAATTCAAAAAATGAAGGAAATTGAAATTAATGATGATTCTCAAAATATAGCAAGCATATACACATCTGTTCATAACATAATGGTGATTTTTTAAAATAATTTTAAGAACAAAAAAAGCTTACCAGCTGAGGAGGCCCCTCAGCTGACCAGCTGAAAAAAAGAATTCAAAAATTCTACAGATAATATAGGCACATAGATAGGGATTTTTCAATTTAATGCTCGTAAAACTCATTCACTTTTTTGAGTTTTTTTTTACTATGATGTTGGTTCATCTATAAATTTTAATTTCTGAAAGAAGAAATTAGGGGAATTGTGTTATCTTTTAGATAAACACAAAATTATGATTGTTATGTTCTCATATCCGTTTGAATATTTATTAATAAAATAACGCCTCATATTTAATTTAAACTAAAGACCTTTTTAATCAAGTAACATAAAATATTTATTTAAAATATAAATAATTTCAATAGGATAACATTTTCGCGAATTTTTTAAAAGAATTTAAACAAGAAGGTGAAGGAACAAGTAAAGCAACAAGTGCAGTAAGAGTTGAAGATCTTTACTTAAAGATTAAAGGAATATTTGTAAATAACGATAAGTTATTAAGTAACTTTCCTATAGAAGAGAAAAAATCTGTTAATTTGCATTATGTTTGTGGATTTCATTTGAATGACGTAAATGAACTGCGAAATAAAGTGGTAAATATATATAATTATTTTTACAAATTATTTTAGAATGCAAAAACAAAAATTATTTCAGTCGATGACTTGACTGTTCTAAATCGTATTTCACCTGGGTGTCGGTTCCGTTTTCGGCCTAAGTTCGAGAAGTCGAGTTGTGCCTAAGTTCAAAGAATTTTTTCGGAAGTTTTTCAGTTTGTTTTTATCTGACCGGCCACGAGACAATTTCGGGCCTCATTTTTATCGCGTTGAGCCGTACGAGTCATTTTCTGGCCAAATCGGTCCATTTTGGCAATCCTACTTTTAAATGTTCTTTTTTAAACAAATAAAACATTTAATAATTTTATTTTTAAGAATGATTCTTATGTGAAATCAAATGGGAAATCAAATAAAGTTATTATAAACCTTGACTATTGCGAGGAGATATTAACTCTACTTGATGATATTGTTAATTTATTTATTGACGTCATTGAGGATGTAATGAATAAATTAGAGGGGAACAATAAAGTTAATTTCATATACAATTGTCATTTAAAGGATAAAGAAGATAATTTGGGCAATTTTAAATTTGCTCATATACCAAGAATGCAAGATGAATTGAGTAAGTAGGGGAGATGAAACAAAAATTCTAATTACAGATTTTGTTTTATTTTGAATTCAGAATCTTAGATTCAGAAGCTTATTGCACTCAAATCACGATTAGTTTGTGCCAAAATCCTCTTCGTAGCAAGCCTATAGCTTTTACATTGGGGTAGTTTATCGAAAATTGCTAGTAACATGACAAATAGAGTAATTATTAGGCTTGACAGTTATCAGCCTTCGATGATGTCGCTTTCAGCAAAACATCCTTTTCAGGATGTCAAAAAATTTCATTTCTTCATAAAAATTTAATTAAAAAAATATTTTCTAGTAAAAGGTGAGACAAAAGTAATAATTACCAATTGCGGTTTCTCTCGAATGATTGAAGCTTTTGCTTTTAATACTCAAGTAATATGTTTACCCGATTTAACTGATCTAATCAAAAATGCAAAAGCCAAATTATTGAATGAGGAAAAGGGAAAACAAGTAATTAATGCAGATACAGGGTTCAAAAGTACATTCAATCTTGCTAAACCACCAACAAAAAGTAGTATGAAAACTGACAAAAAGGGAGCTGGGGAGCACAAAAAAGTAAATTTCGGTCAAACTTCGGGATCTAAACATAGCCCTTCTCAATCCAGAAAAGGGCCGATAGAGAAACCCTTAGATACAGCTACGACTTCTGGAAGAGGAGAAATAGAGGAGGAGGGCTACGATTCGGATAAGGAGGTACCTAAACGTTTCGGCTGTTTTGGATTGAGATGCAAAAGAGCGGTGGATGGGGAGGATTCATTTAACCTCAAATATAATGAAATTGTTGCAAATATAGAGATGATTAATGGGACCTTTGAAAAAGTTAAACTTGTACAGGTGCTAATGGATATGTTAACTACAGAAATGTAAGTGGATTTTTGATTTTTGCTAAAAAATATAGATGCTTCTGACAAAAATAAGCAATAGAATCGAAAAACCTCTACATTCCTCAATACAATAAAAAATTTTCATGCCGGAAAACATTTTGTAGACTAAAATTACAGTATTTCCTATAACAGAATATCCGGGCATTATATTTTTCAATTACTTCCCAAAGTGGCACACAATTAGAGGAATACTGTACTTCATTTACTATTCTCACAATAGGCAATGATATCCTTACAAAAATTAGACAAACTTGCATACAGAATTTTTCTAATCCCTAAACTTATTGATGGATATTCAAGGATTTTGATCCAAGTATCAATATATTATTTATATATCTATGTACGTTTAAATTAAAATATTATTTTTATTTAAGATATCAGGAAAAAGTTTTCAAAGCGTTTAATTATTTACATAATAAATGGGAAAATAAATCCCCTCAAAATGTTTTACTTGAAGAAGTAGAGAAAGTTTTAAACGAAGAGAAGAATGTTCTAAAAGAAGCTGATAAAAATAAAAACAAAGAAATTATTATTAAATAAACAAAAGAAGATGAGATATGTATAAAATTGTAAATATATACAAATTTATTACAGAAAATCCAAAAAAATGTAAAAAAACAAATATAAAAAATCAAAACTCAAAAAAATTTAAATACAAACAGAAAATTAAAAAAAATTAAGAATTTAAAAAATCTAAAGTGATATATACATATTTCTATCTCTTTTGTAATTATGAAATTTCCTACAAATAGTTTAGCGATAAGTGTAAATATCCCCAAAATTAATTACAAACTGTATAGGAAAATGTCAATTTAAAATATACATACCGTAAATCTTCTTATAGACAGAAGCAAAAAATCAAAAATCAAACATCCCACGAGAGGATCGAAAAATATTATAAGCACACGTGTTTCTATTAGAAGATTTACGGTAATATAGACATGTAATAATAGAATAATAGACATCTTATGATGTTATCCCTATAAAAGATGGAATATTAATGAATTTGTCTTATTAATGAATATTAATGAATTTGCTCTGTAAGGATCCCAGAATTCTTTCAAAATTCCGTAAAATCTAGTTGAATATTCCTTCAGTTAGTGGGCTTTTTGTTATTATACAGATCTCACAGAGATTAAAAAAATCTCGAAAAATTTTAAGTTAAAGCAGAAATTCATCAATTATTGTGGATGTATTTGTAAACGATTAAAAATAGCATTTCGATAAGGCGTGTTTGTTAAAATACAAATAATTGGGTTAAATACAGGTAAAAAATGAAAAAAAATTGAAATTAATATTCGAATAATATTTGTTGTGTAGTCGGTTGTTGTTGAATAAGATAAACAATATAAAGCTACAGCGTGATTAATAAATGGCACAATAGCCTAAAAATTTAATTCAAAAAATTTAAATCGATTTTTTAATAATAAACATAATTTTTATTGAAAAAGTTCTCTTTTTCTTACAGTTTTACAAAAAAAATAATTTTTAAATTAAAAAATTAAATTAGTTTCTTGATTACTGCCAAGATAAATGTTAAAACTCTTCTGATAATACTTCGGTTTAGACCCCCCTTTTTTCATTTGATTTTTTTGCTTCAACTCTTTGAACTGGGTTAAATGATATCATAAACGGTTAGATGTGATAATTCTTAAAAATAATGAAGATATGTATATCCTCTTTAAGAAATCTATTTGTGTGCTAATGCAAGAGTTTATAAAAATGATCATAAATTTGTTCATTTAAGTCAGATTTCGTTGAGTTTAGTGTCATTCGACTCAGCTAATAGAGCTCTTTCAAATGCTTTATAATTTGATATATGTATATAGAGAGAGGGAATAAATGAAATAGGGAAAATGTGGATTTGGAGGGATTATCTGTGGATTTGGAGGGATTAAGAGGACTTTCAAATCCATATTAAGAAATAAAAAAATTTGTTTGATCAAAATTGTTTGTTGATCAGGAGGCTTTCAGGATAACTCAATTTAGTATTTACTTAGACTTACAATATTGGGGGGCTGTATTAGGGAGTGGGGCTCTAATAGGGAATGGGGCTCTGTTGATCAACCATCCTCCAGACGGGCTGTATTAGAGAATGGGGCTCTAATTGAGAATGGATCTTTATCTGGAAAAATATGGTAGTTTATTACAATTAGGATAAATGTGAAAAGTCTTCTGATAATAATTCGGTAGACCCCCCCCTTTTTTTTTCATTTTTCGCTGACCATTCAATTTTTGATTATCATTCGAAAGACCTCTTTGAGCTGTGTTGAATGATACATAATTCTTAAAAGTAATGAAGCTAAATTCTCGTTGGGAAAGCTGTTTTTGTGCCGTTGCAGGAAGAGGTTAAACAAATGATCATAACTTTGTTCAGTTAGGTCAGATTTCATTGAATTTAGTGTCTTTCGACTCAGCTTAAAGAGCTCTTTCAAATTATTTATGATTTGCTATATATACATAGAGAGAAGAAATAAAAAAATTAGAAGGGAAAAGGGGGGAAGTCTAGACCAAAATGTTAAGTCATCTTACCAAAATTATCAAAACTTTTGTCAACAATTTATTTAATCTTTTTAATTCTCCATCTAAATTAGAATTTAATTTGACATATCTAACCATTTTGAATCCACAGACAAATATTATTAAATATGGAATTATTTCAATTAATGCTATTGGTAATTTTGATAGAACAGAAGTCTACATAATTTTTATTTTAAGTTAAACATGATTAATAATTACCGTTCCCATTTTATATTGAATAAACGGCCAAGTCTTGTTAAGATTATCAAAATATTTAATACCTCCATTAGAATATAGTGAAACAAAGAAAGAAAAATCAAAAATGTAAAATAATGTTACAAAAAAAGCCATTGAGAACATAAATAGATAGCGACGAAAATTAATTTTTATATTCCTAATAAAAATAGTTATATTCTAGATATACAAGGCTCCATATAACTATATAATTTTTGACATTATTCCCTATAGTATAGAAAACTAATCTGGGCTTGCATTTCATGTCTGAAAGTCGATAAAAAGAATAGGCTTATGTATGTTACTGCTTATAAAACCTAGCAACCGTTAACTCCCGTGAGAGTTAACGGTTGCGAAACCCAAGACGAAACGCGGTGTTATAAAAAAGACTTTGTAAAGACTTTTTAATAATTCTTATGATTCTAAAATCTCAAAATTCTTAAGATTTTCGCCTGCGGCGCTGAAAAAGTATAAAATCTGACCCCCTATAATCCCAATCGATCTCCCGATATCACGTTCCCAATACCTTAATATCCCTTTTAATCCATCCTAATCTCATGGACTATTGAGATTGAAACCAGTGATTAAATATCTTTTGGCTAATTTTGGTTGCCGTTTGCGATTTGGCGTTTACATTTGGCGGTTATTCAGAAATTTCGGCTTACACTCTTGTTTGTGACCACATAATTATTGTATACAAGTTCATGCTGTGGAAAAATTGTGGATGGGAGATGGGATTGAACCATAATGGAATGAGCCCAGACCGAAGCACAACCGACTGTGCCACCATCCAACCTAATGCTGGGTTATTTATTTTCATTTACATTGTTTCGACTTTGGCAGCCTCAGGTCGAAAGAAGGTCACAAGACGAAAAAACGATGAAACGGAAGTAAAAAGAGATAAAATCTAAAAATATTAAAAAAGTCCATTAATCATAAAATTCCCAAGTTTAAGATTTTATTTCTCTTTTTTTTATTATTCTTCCATTAATTATTGCCGTTCCCTTAAGATTTCCACAATAATATATTTGTTACACTAAAATTTCCCTCTCTTTTCTCTAAATACTTTTGACCTTCGTTCACATATAAAATGTAGTAATCGGCGCTCATAGGCGTTCTTTTTACCAATCACTTTTTTCTAAAAAGATTTTTCCTTTTTTTTCTAAATTGATTCTTCTATTTTTTATAATAAAAATTGGCTTTAATAAATAAATTATTTTTTGAATAAAAATTGTTTGGAAAAAGGTTGGAAGAAAATTAATCGAATAAAAAATTATAGAAATTTCAAAAGAAGAAATTTCTCGTTCCAAAAAATTGTTATTGGAACAAGTGGCGAGCACTGACAACAAAAAAAATAATAACGACCTGCAAATTTATTTGGAAACAACAAAAATAATAAAATTCTCCTTAAAATAATTAGTGGATTGATTGAGCAACAACAAAAAGGTAGTTTAGTGTCCTTTCAAAAAAAAAATAAAATAAAATTTTTGTTTAAATTTATTTTGAAAAATTAAAAGAAATTTAAAATAAATAAAAATGAGTAAACCGCTGAAGCTTTTCACAAAAAGAGCTTCGGAAACGGTACAAACGCTACTTGAGCGAGAGGTTCCAAAAGAACCTGAAGATTCTGAACAAAATTCAGAATTCTTCCTTGATGTTTGCGAAACACTCGACCAGCTAAATACAGAAATTGAAGAATTAGCAGAAGCCTACAACGATTTAAAAGAAGCAAACGCGAAATGGATTTCGCTAATTCAAAGAGGGTCGCAAGCAGAAAAACAAACGCTCGAAAAAGCGTATGAAGAAGTAGCAGAAGACTATAATATCGAAGAGCGTCTAAATGAAGCGGAAATAAAATTAAGAAGTCTAAAAGATTTAGAAAGGAAGTTAAAAACTGAAAAAAGAAAGGAAGAAAGAAAAGAGAAATCGATAATTAATTCTACAACACAAGTACAACAAGCTCTTGGATTTAGTTTTAAGCCACCGAGGCAAGAAATTGGAAAATTCTCGGGTAGGCAGATAGACTGGCCCGAGTGGTGGCAAATCTTCAACGCTACAGTACACGAGACCGACGGAAGTGAAGAAGTAAAACACGCGGTTCTCAAACAATGTGTACTGGGAGAAGCAAAATCACTTATAGAGGGATTAAAATTAAGTGATTATGAAGTAGCCATCGATTTACTCAAACAAAGATATGGAAATGAGGAAGAATATACACGGCATTTACACACACAATTAGAAAGTTTAAAAATTTGCCAAAATTTTCAAGATTGTAAGAAATTCTCGTTAGATGTTGAAAGAATATGCCGCCTTTTGGAAAATAACGACCAAAACATCTCAGGCCAAGGAATTTGGATGAGCTTAGAAAAAAAGCTCACAATTCCCATTTTGCGCGAAATTCAGTCAAAGAAGGCGATTGTTAAAAGTAATGAAGCTTTATGGGACACAACAGCTTTCAGAAAAGCTTTGCGTGAAGTAATAGAGAAAGAGGAACTTGTCCTCTCCATTCACGCAAAATCAAACGAAAAAGTTGAGCAAAATACCATAAAAAGCCAAAGAAACTTCCAAAATGTAAGAAGAAATAATGAAAAGGAAGTAACAAGAACATTCGCAAATACTGAAGCAAAAAATAAAAATTTTAACACACGCGCAAAATATAATAAAAACAACAACAACCAAAACCAAAATAAGCCTGAAGGTGGGAGGAGAGCCCCAATATACCCTTGTATATTTTGTGGAAAAAAGGGACATTGGGGGGATGAATGCAGACAAACTAGCACCGCGAAGGAT
Organism: Meloidogyne enterolobii; assembly: GCA_963681835.1. Classification (NCBI taxonomy): domain Eukaryota; kingdom Metazoa; phylum Nematoda; class Chromadorea; order Rhabditida; family Meloidogynidae; genus Meloidogyne; species Meloidogyne enterolobii. The sequence continues at coordinate 3,044,681 of CAVMJV010000012.1, read as the reverse complement.
CGACGGCAAAAATTGATAGAACTAAAAAGATGTGTTTTTTGCATTAAGCCAGAGCACATGGGGAATTGTAGAAGACCCATCAGATGCTTCCATTGTCAAGAAAGACACAACACGGCTCTTTGCGAAAAAACTTATAAGGAAAATAAGATAAAAATTGAAGGCAACGTTTTGCAAAACTTGGCTCTTTTACAGAAACCGCGGCAAAAAAGAATTTTGCTATGCCGGGAAGCCGTTATATTCAATCCGTCTAGTCCCGAAAAAAGGACAACTGGAATGGTATTTATTGATTGTGGGTCCCAAAGATCTTACATTCGAAAAGGAATAGCGCAAAAATTAGGCCTGCGTACTTCTCAAAAAGAGGTACAAAGGATCCAACCTTTTCCGGCAAACAGATCCCCAATAATTGAATTTCAGGCAGAAATATTCAGATTAGGGATCGAAAAATGCAGAAACGGGCAAATGTTTGTAGAAGTAGGGCAGCTGGATAATTTACATAGCTTGATCACCCAGATGCCTGTGGTTTTGGCTCCCGAAGACGAGCGCGAATTGGATCTAAAATCCAACAAAATACCGCATTCCGTAGTCGAACCGGACGTCCTATTGGGAATTGAATATTTCTTCGAATTAAATATAATTCGAAAGAAAAAATTAAATTGCGGACTTTGGCTTGCAGACAGTGCGCTTGGCCCAGTAATAGGAGGGAAAGGACAAATTACCAATAGTAAATCTTTCCCTCCTATTGATCGTTCTAATGTAGTAATTACTGAAGAAAATGACTATGGAAACGAAACATTAGAAGATAAAATAGATAAAATGTATTCGCTTGACGGAATTGGCATAGGCGACGCAACCAATCAAAAATTGGACGAAAAAATAAGAAATGAATTTGAAGCTAAATTAACGTTCCAAAATGGACGTTATGAAGCAGGCTGGTTGTGGAAAGACCCGTGCCCAAAATTACCAAGCAATTACCGTATGGCCAAAGCAATGCTTTTAAATCAAATAGAGGAAAAACAGAAGAAAAATCCGCACCATTTAGCGCTTTATGAACAAACATTTGCTGACCAAGTGGAAAAAGGTATTATCGAAGAAATACCCAGAAATCAAGATGATGGTGGACAAATTCACTATCTGACACATTTCCCGGTTGTGAGAGAAGATAAAACTTTCACAAAATTCCGAATCGTTTTTAATGCAAGCGGAAAAAGCCGGAAGGACAATCCTTCTCTAAATGATTGTCTTCACCAAGGCCCCGTCACAATACAAGATTTATGCGGGTTACTTATGCGATGTCGTCTGCCCACGTATTTGATAGCTGGAGATTTACAGGCAGCTTTTTTACAAATAAGCTTGCGACCAGAAGATAGGAATTGCGTACGATTTCTGTGGGTTAAGGACGTTAAAAAACCAGCCTCGTCACAAAATGACGATGATTTAAAAATATTCCGTTACGCCAGAGTAACGTTTGGCGTAAATTGTTCTCCCTCTATTTTAGGAATGACTGTAGACTATCATTTAGCCAAATATGATAGTTCCACTGCTAATAAATTGAAAAAGGCAGGCTACGTCGACAATTTCTTAATCGGAGCAGAAGAAAAATCGGAAGTTGAAAAAGATATATTGGAAGCGCGAAAAATATTTCACGAAGCCGGATGGAACTTTCGTGAAATATTTACAAACGCGACGAAACAATTGAATGCCATACCTGTTGATAAGCTTCCAATAGAAGCAAGGACGACTAATTTGCATTCTAGCGCTAAACAAAAAATATTAGGTATAACATGGGACACCTTTTATGATGCTCTATCTTTAAAACTCCCTATACCAAAAATAACTGAAGAAAAGCGATGGACAAAAAGAAAAGTCCTAGCAACTATAGCTGAATGTTTCGACCCTTGCGGCCTTATTTCACCCGCTCTTTTAAAAGGGAAATGGCTATTGCAAAAATTATGGGAAGCAAAACTTCCTTGGGACAATGATTTACCAGAGGAATTAAAAATTGAATGGGAAGAAATCGCAACAGAATATCTAAATTGTAGCATTATTAAAATACCCAGAAGAGTTATCTCGTGGAAATTAACGAAAGTACCAAATTTCCAACTATGCGCCTTTTCTGATGCTTCAGACAAAGCTCTAGGATTCACGATCTATCTTCGCTCTCAAAAAGATGCGAAAATAGAATCGACTCTAATTTTTGCTAAAAGCAGAGTAAAGCCTAAAGCGCAAATTGGCAAATGCGAAGCAAAATTAACTATTCCCAGAATGGAACTCCATGCAGCCTTAATAGCTACTAAAGCGTTGGAATATGTTGAAAATATGCTCGACCTAAAAATTAATAAAAAGATGTTGTGGACTGACTCTCAAACAGTCATCCACTGGCTAAAAGGCCCATCGGAGCAAGAACCATTCATTGAAAGACGTTTAAGGCCTATTCGAAAAAACATTGTCAAATACATCCGAACCGAAGAAAATCCGGCGGATATGACTAGTAGGGGAATTACTCCAAGCGAATTGGCTAATAATGCTCTATGGTTTAAAGGCCCAGAATTCCTTCATGAAGAAGAAGCAAATTGGCCTAAAACTGAGATCGAATATGTGCCAGGGGAGAGGATAGAAAAATTTAATCCTCAACCTTTCCATGAAATGTGCCTTTCGACAATAGAAAAAGCACCATTAATAGAGCACCATCGATTTTCTAAAATAAATAAATTAAAAACAACATTAATTTTTGTCTTCCGAGCGTTAAAACAAATTTGCCTGAAAAAAGAAAATATAAATATAAAAAATGAATTCTTCTTAAAATTAAAAGAAACTATGGCCAATTCACCAGGAACAATTAAACCAGAAGAAATGAAATTGGCTGAAATATTTTTATTAAAAGAAGCTCAAAATCTATACCCTCCCTCTGAAGATACAAAACAAAATTTATTATTATTTAAAGATTCAGAAAAATTATGGAGGAGTAAAGGAAGAATTGAATTGGGCAATCTCGATGAGGAAACAAAATTTCCTATTTGGTTGCCTAAGAATGCCATTTTAACTGAATTAATAATAATGGAGGTCCACGAAAAAATGGCCCATGCAGGAACCAATACGGTATTGGCCTGTTTGAGATTAAAATATTGGATATCTCGGAAAAAAGTCCAGGATGTCACCAAAAAGTGTCAAATATGTAAGAAATTTTGGATAAAGCCATACAAACAACCAGCATTTCCGACACTGCCTGCGATTAGAGTTAACCAATTTCGGCCCTTTATGCACACTGCGGTTGATTATTTTGGACCTCTAACCGTGAAACAAACCAGTGGCGATAAAATTAAAAGATGGATAGCTGTCTATACGTGTACTAGCACTAGAGCTATTCACCTAGAAATGGCTTAAGACTTGTCCGCCCAAGCCTTTTTACAAACTTTCAGAAGATTTATGGCTCAAAGAAAAAAGCCAGCTTTGATGATTTCCGACAACGGCACAAATTTTAAAGCCGCGGAAAAAACTCTACAAATAATTTGGAAGGAAGTAAAAATTCAAAAATTCTCTTCTGATCACGAAATTAAATGGATTTTCGTGACGGAAAGAGCTCCATGGAAAAATGGACTTGTAGAAAGGATGGTAGGACTGGTAAAATATTCTCTAAAAAGAACAGTCGGAAAAAGGCTGTTGGAAGAGGAAGAACTTCGTACATTAATAAGCGAAGTACAAAATGTGGTAAATTCCAGGCCACTCAATTTTATCCCTGACTCAGAGCACATAATTCCCCTCCGACCAGTGGATTTTCTAATTCCATATGAAGAAGGTAATTCTGAACTTCCTCATTTGCCAAAAGCAGATTTGGAGGACCCAGATTATAGACCTCAAAAAATGACTAATAAAGAAGAATTAGTCGAGGAAATAAGGAAGGCGTCCGACAGAATAAACAAATTCTGGGAAATTTGGACAGCCGAATATTTGCTGGCACTGAGAGAGAGAAAAAATAATATAAAAAAGTGCCCTTCCGCAGAAAATTCCCCTAAGGCGGGGGATGTTGTCATCATCCGAGATGATGAAATAAAAAATCGTGGAGTTTGGAAGCTCGGAAAAATCGAAAAATTACTTCCGGGTGAGCGAACAGCGGTAGTAAAAACGAGTAAAGGAACTATGCGCCGCGCAGTCAACGATCTCTTTCCCTTTGAAGTAGATGAAAATGAAAAAATAATCCCAGAAAAAGCTGAGGAAATGGAGAATAAAAATAAAAATGATTTTTTAAAATTGAAAAATAAAAATAGAAAAATTACTAATAAAGAAATTTGTCAATGTAATTTGATCATTTTCAGGGAAATGGAAGACGAACATGTTTCCGACCTCTCTTTGGATTATGAAGAAGAAAAATTGAAAAATCAAAGTAATGGAAGTATTGATAAAAACGAAGAGCCACCAAAAAAGCAAGTTAAACAAAATTTTGATGATCGACTACAATCTTTTGTAAAGAAAATACAGAAACAAAAGGAAGCTGAAGAGAAAGTGGTTCGCAAACAGCCAGGTTCAGGTTCAATAAAACTAAATAAAACAAGACAGCAAAACTGTTTTGAAGGTAAAAAGGAAGAATGTACTAGCACTTCTAGGTTAATGAAGTTTCAACAACAGAATGGTTCGGAACCTAAAAAAGAAGGAAAGAAGGCCGAACTTAAAGAAAAAGACCCCTCCAAAAGAGAGGTCAAAAATGGAAAGCTCGTTTTGAATTTCGGCTGGGCTTTAATTAATGGTTGCCTACCTGGAGCGAATAGTCACAAGCGATGCTCGCAACTAACTCTCCGTAACGTTGTCGACATCGCTAGAAAGGATTCTGAAGCTATAAAAAGGGATTATCCACGTCTTCAGAGTAAGCCAATTCAGTCTTTAATCCAATTACTTCTGTGTTTCTGGACACTAATGAAAATGAGAAAAGACTGGTGGAAGAAGAAAAATAATAAAACAACGTCTTTTGAAGCGGGAATTGAGTTTATTGATGAAGTATTGAATGCAAAGAAGCCCGCGCAGATAATTACTGCTATAGAAAAGAAAAGAACTATAAATTTAGAAAGAGGTTGGCATCCAAGAGATTTAAAGCCAGCATTAGCTCTCTGGAAGGCTGCTTGTGAGTTAGCGGAGGAAGCATTTTCAAACAAACCTTGGCTTCCCGTTAGCTTGAGAGGGCAAGAAAATCCAACTGAAGAAGAAAGCTATGGATTGTTTTTAAAAATAGCTGAGCATTCTGAAAAAGCGCTCACATTTATGCGAATTGTTGAATATTATCCACGAGCTACTCCCATATACGAAGAGGTTATGATTGTGGGGGACCACAACGCGAAAATATTAACTGAATTCTTCCCTCAAAGTTTCTGCGCCGCACCAATAGCAGCGAATGAAGTTAAATATTTATTTAATGACTACTTACCACTCACACCAGCTCCTTATTTCACAACAATAATATGGATTGGCGGAGAAGTTATTGATGAAGGAGGACACCCTGAAGCTCTCAAAGCTCAATTAGAACCGCTTTGGAAAAAACTTGAATGCTTCAGCGGAACAGTCTATATTTTGCCACCTCCTTATAAACCAAGAGAAGTTGATTATTGGCAAAAAATTGTTGAAAATCTCAAAAAAGAGAGAAAAGAAAAAAGAGGTACAAAATACCTGGAAATAGAAACGGGCAGTTCAGAAGCCTTAAGAAAGAATTTAGTAGATGAAGAAGGAAGAATAACTAAAGAAGGGATAGAAGAAGTTGTACGAAAATTAAGGGCAGCTGATACTAGATTAGAACGACAACAAAATGCTCCTCCGGTTGTCGAAGAAGAGGAATCTGACTCGGAAATGCAAGAAGAAAGAGTCGAAAATAATTATAATCCAAGAAGAACCGTTTACGTACGTCGGTCGGATAATCAACAAAGAGGACGTCGTACGCCTAGGCGAGGACATTACATTAGAAATATGAGCCCCATCAGAAATGGAGGAAGACCGAATATAATTAATCGGCTCTCGTATGTTTCAATGAATTTGGTTATGCTTGGACTCGCACTTCTATCTTGCTTACCTGGCGTCCAAACAGGTGAGCCAATGATATGCCCTCATGGAATAACTAGCAAAATTTATAAAATAGATCAACACCCTTCTCATTGTGAAGAATTATTCGTCTCAGAAAGGCAAATAATTAAAAATATTGAACTGACAGTCTTCCGCCCTAATGACGTCACACAAGAAGTAAGTGGATTCCATTGCCTAAAAGTAATGGAAAAAATGACATATTATTTAAATTGGCTGGGATATAAAATAATTTCCCCCATTTTAAAGATTCAACTTAGCACCACCCGGGAAGAGTGCTTGAAAATGATTTACACCTCAAAGTGTAACACTGGCACAGACCAAGTAATGGAGGGAGAAGAAGAAAACAAAAGGACCAGGAACTTATTAAAACCTGAATTCTCTTATTTTTCGGGTGGCAAAGAGGTTTCTGTCATTAATTGTTTTTTGACAAAAATACATATATATTTTTCACCTAACCAGGAAAGGATTGAATCACCTTTGCTGGAATTGGGACACTGTCGACTAATCGACAGAGCTTGCCTCCTAGAAGACCAATCGATGTTACTGTGGAATGCTCCAAAAGAAGAGCAACAGTGTAACTTCAGAAGAATGGAAACCTTCAAAGGCTCAATGTATGATAAATGGTTCATGGCTAATGATCAAACTTTTTCTTTAAGTGTTACAAGCCCAGAACAGTTCATGGATTGTGGTAAAACAATGGTGAGGACGGACCAACTGTATGCTATTACTATGCTGGATTATCAGGCACATTTTGCGGTGACCAAAAGTCAACCGAGACGTTCCTTACCTGCTACAGAATTTAGCGGTAATAAAGAAAAAATAAAAAATTTGGGATTAGATGGGCAAATACACGTCTCACAATTTTCAGCGGGCGAAACGGCACAACGCCTGACAACTGAAATGCAACTCAAACAGGCATATAATCATTTGGCTAGATTCATGTGCCGTCAACAATCCGAAATAACTTTTCTCTCTTCATTAGACCCCACCATGATTGCGCGACAACGACTGTTAAATCCTTACGTCGAAGCAAATTGGGTAGCAGAAGAAAACAACCAGGTATGGTTGGAAGCTTGGTCTTGTTACCCCATAGATTGGCTAAAAATAAAGATTAGGCCTACTGGGAAAGAACGTTCAAAAAACATTCCAATAAATGTAACACTAGACGTGGGGAAGAGTGAAATGATGTTCTTGGACCCGTTAAAACTCATTATTAGAGCAGACACTGAATATGGGAGCTGCTCAAAATATGGCAAGCAAAAAATTAAAATAAGAGAGGCAATATACATAGTGGACCAGAAAACGGGAACCCTGGAAAGAATTCCTGAAGAAAATATAATAACCGCCCCAAAAGGGTTGGAATGGTCCCAAAAGCCGCCAAAACTGGATGCGAAAACATTTAAAGGGCATATTCTTACAAAATTAAGCAACCCTGAAAAATTAATGCTGGAGGCTTTTAAAGAATTTAGTCTGAGCCGCGATGGCGAGAAAAATGAATTAATCGCCAACAATGAATTCGATGCAAAAATAGGCACACCAACCTTGAGCTTTTGGCCTTTCCGAGAAATTTGGGATGAGTTAAAACAAAAAATAATTACGACAGTATGCATAATCTGGGTAGTGATTTGGACCTATAAGATCATATATTTTATCTATAAACTTTGGTTGGTGGTAAATAGGCCAGACAAATCTATTAAAAATATTCAAAAAATATTTTTAAAAAATAAATTTGAGGAAGAAGCCATCTCGTCGTCAACTCTTCATCAGCAGCCCACAGAGTCAAATCTTGCGCGTTTTGGGAGTGTTTCGACTTTGGCAGCCTCAGGTCGAAAGAAGGTCACAAGACGAAAAAACGATGAAACGGAAGTAAAAAGAGATAAAATCTAAAAATATTAAAAAAGTCCATTCATAAAATTCCCAAGTTTAAGATTTTATTTCTCTTTTTTTTATTATTCTTCCATTAATTATTGCCGTTCCCTTAAGATTTCCACAATAATATATTTGTTACACTAAAATTTCCCTCTCTTTTCTCTAAATACTTTTGACCTTCGTTCACATATAAAATGTAGTAATCGGCGCTCATAGGCGTTCTTTTTACCAATCACTTTTTTCTAAAAAGATTTTTCCTTTTTTTTCTAAATTGATTCTTCTATTTTTTATAATAAAAATTGGCTTTAATAAATAAATTATTTTTTGAATAAAAATTGTTTGGAAAAAGGTTGGAAGAAAATTAATCGAATAAAAAATTATAGAAATTTCAAAAGAAGAAATTTCTCGTTCCAAAAAATTGTTATTGGAACAACATATATTCTTTCTGCAAGTACGGACACAACAATAATCAAGGTCAATTTTATATATTATACATGTATTCTACCTATTCAAAACCAAATATCTATAAATAAATTGAATACACAATCCATTTAAATTCAAACTCCAAATAAACTGCCATAATTTGAAAAAAATATTACACATGATTGGATTGAAATTTTTCACAAAACTAATCAAAAATCCACTAGGAAAAATCACTGTTGTATTCCCTTCTGTATCGACTATATAAAACTTTAAATAATAAAGTTTATAAATGATTTATTGTGTTTTAGATTACCAATTGAACAAACAATTGAACAGTCAACATTAAAATATCCAAAACACAATTTTGTATCAAAATTAGACTGTGGATTTTCATTTCTTTTGGTGTTGTAAAAATAATTAAAACAATCAGAATAATATTTAAAGGAAACCCAATTAATAAACAAACAAAATAATCAAAGTTAAATAAAATATCAAGTATATCGAAGGACATTTTTTAAATTTAATTTTTAATTTTAATTAAATTAAATTTTAATTTTAATATATAAAAATATATATATATATATATATATTTTTAATTTTATTTTATTATTTTTACTCATTAAATAGAGAATTTAATGGAGTATTTAATTGACGCACTAATAATTTTTGAATACAAAAAATATTTCTGAGAAAATGTTGTTTGTCTCATTAGACTATTTGCCAAGTAATTTCGTGCGTTTTTATTAAATTTTGACTGAGAAAATTATTGAAATATTTTTATTAAATTTTTTTAATGTAAATTCCAATAATTTTCTCAGTCAAAATTTAATAAAAACGCACAAACTTATTTGTTGAATCTGAAACAAACAACATTTTCTCAGAAATATTTTTTGTACTCAAAAATTTAAAAAATTTGATAAGAAAAGAATTTCTGTTAGTCGAATAATTTTTTAATATCTAAAATTTAAATTCTTAAGGTTAATGTTACATTAAAGCTTTTTTCAAAGCTACTCAGATATTGTGAGGATTGAGGATTTTGACTATCAAAACAAATAATCTAAGTTGATTAAAAATAGTAAAAGTTAGTTTGACATTTTTAAAGGTGGTCAAATTTTAATAAGAGCCCGTCTTGAAATAATTAAAAATAATTAAAAAATAATTAAATAATTAGACCCTTGAAATAATTATTATTTTATTTTAAATTTATTATAAAAATATTTTTATAAAAATTTATTTATTTTAACATTTTTCAAAATATTATTACTGTGTAAAATAAACATGGAAATATGCAATATGCATAAAAAATTGTTTGGAAAAACTATTAAAGAATAGAGTTGGCGGATCCGAATATCCGGATAAAAAAAGTCCGGGTATCCTGAAAATATAGATACAGATATCCAAAGGAAAAATGACTAAAATAGAGAAAGTATCAAAGAGGTGCGCCAAAAATTTTTAAAAATTGCCAATCAAAACATGCGCGCAATTTTGTCTTTTTAAATTTAGAAAACTTCTTTCCTTCCTTTCATTCTTGTTGAATTTTTTTCATTTCTCGAGCCTTTTGTTTCTTTAACAAATCATTCGCCCGTTGTTTGTGTGTCTCATCTAACTTCATATAATTATCTCCAGTAGTTGTCAAATATTCAGAAAATTCTGATTTGTTGCTTCGATAAATATGCCAATCTTCTTGTTTTGTCATATTTATAGCTCCAATCTTTTTAAAAAGAAATTTTTCTTAATTTTATAAAAATTAATTTTTACATTTTCCATAATTTCATAAAAATTCTTTTTTGTTTCTTCATTAAAAATCCAACCAATTCTTTTTGCTCCTATTGTATTTGAAAGCTTAATTTAACTCTATTTTTAACTATTTTCTAGACCTACCTCAACCAATTTTCCAAACATTGCAGAAATTGCATTTGGAATATGGCAATCAAAATGTAAGGGGGAAAAAGACATTTTATCTACCCAAATACTCTTTAAAATTAAAATTATTTTTTTAATTTTAAAAATTAATTACTTGTCCATCCCACAAAGAATAATAATTTCCATGAAAGAAAAGCATACTGACAACTGATTGACGAACATCTAAATGGACAGTTACTGCTCCTATTTGACCAGTTCTTAGTAAATTCGTTAAATTTGACGTTGATTCATCTTGGATATTTTTTATTTTTTAAAATTAGCGGTAAAGATTCTTGACGATCGTCACGTTTTTACTCGACCAATAAAACTTTTAACATCAGTTACATGTTTTTACTCAGGTACTTAATTGTAATGGAAAAAGGAAGATCAAACTTGCTTAGGTTTAATACGCTCACTGTACGAGGGTTCAAGACTACTAAGCATAAGCACATGGCGAATAAAGCCCGGCCGGAGGGGTCGTTCGTTAGTCTCCGATAAATATCAAAACCAACTATCGAAAAAGTATTGTATCGAGCCGGGCTCTAAAGGCAGGAGGGAAAGCTCCTAGTCCTAACTGCAAGGAGGTTGCAGGATCAATGCCTGCTCGGAGTCCTCTCCCTTATTATAAGTTACCTTCTCCGTTCATTTCCTTCCATTGTTTAATAAGATAAATTGCTTCATCTCCACTCAATTTACCAGGCAAATAAATTGTTGATTTCTACAGAAAATAATTTTGAAATTAATTCAAAAAACCCCCCCAACCAAAGTTCCACAAAGTACATTCATTCCATTTTTTAATATTTTCTCTACTTCATTATCATTTAATTGTAATTGCCAAAAAGTTTCTTTTGGCACAATATCCATTCCTGGAAAGAGAAAATATCCAACAGATTTGCTGTTGGCTATAGCTTGAATTTCTTTTATTTCTTCAGTTTTAGCAGACAACTTTAATACATATTTTCATTTATTTAGATATATATTTATTAGAGTTTCATCGGAAGTTCCGGTTTCTGAAGGTTCCGACGTTTTTTGGTTCTAGTTCCGGTTCCGGAATCCGGAACTCAAATTAGATCTGGTTCAGGTTTCGGTCAAAATTTCGGTTCCGGTGAAACACTAATATTTATAAACTATTATAGTTGTTGGCGATCAAGTTAATAACCGATACCATCCGTTTTTAGTCAATTCAAAATTAAAAAAAAACTTTGTTTTCTGTTTTGGTTTTAGTTCAATATCAGTTTTATTTTGGGGAATTCTTCTAAAAAATCTCTCATTTTAGAAAATTTTCGAGTTTCGGCTTTAAACCCGGTCAACAACAACCCTATTATTATAAACCTTAGCAAGTTCTGCATACAATCTTACTGGAAGTTCTTTATATTTAATTTCACAAATTAAATCACCCAAATAGACAACCTATAAATTAATTTTAAAATATTTTTTTCAATTCATTTTAAACCTTCCCTCCATTTAATGAGGAAGAAATTGTATATGAAAGATAACCAATTATCTTTTTTTCTTCCTTAATTTCAATAACTAAAGCATGCACAAAACCTTCTTGTAAATCTTTTTCAATTTGCCCAACTTCAATTTCTGGTTTAACATTTTCAGAATTTATTAAAGAAATTGCCAATTGACGCATTTGGGTGGCATCTTTGTTTAATTAATTTAAAATTATTTAATTTGAGACTAATGTAGAGCCTAGTCGACCCAATTTCCGAAATCTGCAATTTATCTCTTCCCATAAAACAAAGGTTATACTTATTGAAACCCCCACTCTATAAAATGTTAATTGGATTAGATGGATTAGAGACCAGATGGATTAGACTTAAAAAATGAAGTTGAATAAAAAATTCATTTTAGAATTAAAGAGTTTATCACTTTGTCATGTATAATTAAATATTTTAAAAAATTATTATAAAAATCCAAGCAAGAGTTTGGTACTTCTAGTAGAATTCTTGATAATATTTGCTACTTATTTCTCTATCATACATATAATCCTTAGTTAATCTCATTATCACCCTGTATTAATGAATAAAAATACCTTCTGGAACAGCATGTCTAATGATCATTTCTGCGTTTGCATGATCAAAAGTCTTCAACGGTTCTTTGCTTAACTCAAAAGCCTTCAATCGGTTCGGTTCTAACAAAAGGCGACGCGATGCTATCGGCAACGTTTCGGCGCCATTAAGTAGACGAATATCTTTTTCTTGATTGGCAACAACTTTATTTCCTTCCTCTCCAATCGTTTCCCCTAAATCCAGCATTAAAGCATTTTTATGCTTCATTGCAAATTTAGGATTATCAAACGAATGTTTTGATTGAGCAGACGGAAAAGATTTCTTCCCTGAATTAAGCGCTTGAACGTGGAGATTCGTTGGCGGTTTTTTCAGAGGCATATTATTATGCATCGGTGGCACAAAGGCTGAAGAGAACGCGGAAATCGGGGCAGTTGCACCTCCACCTCCATTTACTCCCCACACTTTTGCCATCATCATAAACATTAATCGGGTAAAGTTGCGTTGAGTAAATATCATTTTTGGGGGTTTTTTAGTTGTTTCGATTTTGAATTTATTTTTGATTTTTTCCTCAATTAATTCCGCGCTTAAATAAAAAATATTTTGGGGGAAAGCTTGCACTTTGAATATTTCTAAATTTTATAGAGGAAGTCTGGTGATTGCCCTTTAATTAAGCATTTCCTTAATGTTTTCAACGAATTAGTTAATTAAAGTGCATTTACAAGACTTTTAAAATAATTTTTATTTCACGTGTATTTACAATTATTATTTCATCATATTATGAAATAAATTTAAATTAAATTAAAAGTTTATTAATTAAAAGAAAGACCGATAATTGACCTTTATTTAAACATTTCTAGACTTTTAATTTTTTAAATATTCTATTTTAAAAATATTTTTTACTTTTGGGTTGGCGATTTTTTCAGATTTGTTGACGATATTTTCAAAGGCATCCGCATAACCTGAAGAGAGAACTCAGCAATCGGGGTTATTCCAAAAGCGAAGTTTATTTTTTATCATTTTTGATATTTTTTTATTGGTTAAAATTTTAAATTTTTTAAAAATTTGAATAGAATATTGTAAACTCCATTAAATTTGATAGAATATTATAAACAACATTAAACCAAACTTTTCTCTTCAGGAGGACCACAAATTTAATAAGTAAACTAAAATCCAAAAATATGCACCAAAAGAGCATATTAAAATATACACTAAAATCCCAAAATTCAAATTCAATATTTTAAGTAGGGTTGTTCACTACCGGTTATTAACCGGTACCCCCGGTTAATACTGGTACCCTCGGTTTAAAATTATGAAAGAATTTTTGAAAAGTTTATTAAGCCAGACAACCAATATTTTAAGAAATTGTACAGAAAGATGATCAAAATATGCACAAGTCGCTAATGTTTATACCGACGTAAAAACAACTTTTTTGAGCGTTTTAGCTCATATCCGCATACAAAATATGTTTGCCGCACCCGAATAATAAATTATGGATCCAGCAAAAAACTCTAAATACCTAGTTGGAAAAGGGGAAAATGGGGGAAATAATTGAAACTATTACCAAAAATCTTTTTATTTCACAATTTATTGTTTATAAGTTATTCGTTAATAATAATTTATTTTTAAAATTTTTTTCTTTTCATCTTTAATCATCAACCAAATTCATAAAAAAATTATGCTGCGGTGGATATGGTCCTGGAAGGGCATAATCTAAAGCCAGCAAAATATTAATAAAAATAAAATAAATAGTAGCCCAAATAATTAAAATAGAAATATTATTCATTTTTCAAAAACAGGTAGGTATTCTTTATCTAAATTTAAAATAAATAATGTGCCTTTGTTAGTGATATTATTAAATAAAAGCGTTTTAATCACTGAGTTGGGGCTTTATTGGGCCGGGAGCAGGCCAGTGTAACACGAGCCCAATGTACCGCCGAGCTATAAAAATTGTCGGATCCGTGGCGACCTTGTATGGTTCGATACAGCTGGTCGAGACGCATCGAACCATACAAGGACGCCATGGATTCGAAAATTTTAAACAAAGTTATAGCTAGGCTATACATATATTCATTACTAGGGATCGGATTTATATTGAAATAAAATCGGAAAATATGGCCATAAAATATTGAAATAAAGTGGCAAAATATTGACAAAAAATGGAAAAAACTAGCTAAATATTGAAATAAATTATCGTTTATTCACTAGAAAACCTCCAAAAAAAGTTGAAATTTAACAAAAAAAAATAACCACGTTTTTAAAATCGACTTTATAGCTCGACAAATCGAGTATTTTTACTCTCTTGGACATTTTTTGATTGATAAAATGAGGGTGGGACATTTTGTGGGTTTTCTCAATGTGCCATTTCGGGTTTTGTCCTGTGGGACATTTTAAGGGCGAAGCATTTTGGAATGGGCCTTTATGGGGACCTTTGGTCATTTACACATTTTGACAGCACTGTAGGCCATAACATCCCCTTTTCAGCGCCGCAGGCGAAAATTTTGAGAATTTTGGTTGTCAAACGTCTAGATTTCTTCACTTTTTTCCTAAAATTTATGAAAAATCCCAAAATTTTGTAAAAATATGCAAAAATATTGAAATAATTTGAAAAAAACGCGAAATATTGAAATAACGGGGAAATTGGCAAAATATTGAAATATATTGAAATGTAACTTTGTTCAAAATCATAATACCGAAAGACTAATGGCATATTTGGGCTTTTCTCGACATAATATATTCAGGAAAAAAAAATATATTTCAATACAAATCCGATCCCTATTCATTACCTAGTAATGAATATATCTACATAGAAAATAGACAAAACTGGATAAAAATACTTATATCTTCAATTTCAGTTCCAAAAATAGGACAGCATCAAATAGGGATATTACATCAAATAAAAGTCGTCTCGGTCCTGCCAAGAACCTCGCCGAGGTCCAAGGCTAAATATGCCCCCATAAGAATCGAAAGAAATGGAAAATTTTGGCTTGATGTCTTTCTAAAATCTAGGATTTTTGTACACGGCTCTGAAGATACCCGGGAATTTGGGCTCTGGAAAATTTGGGCTCTAAGATTTTTCGGAATTTTGGGCTCTAAATGAAGAGAACGGAAAATTGTCTCTAACATTTTAGGCGAGGGTAATTGAGGGCGTCTGAGTGAATTTTTTGATTTGGCAATGGTAAAACGGGACCAACCGCTTTCTTTTTTAAAAAAATTAAAACTAAAGTTGATCTATCTCAAAAAACAAAATAAAAAGCAAAAGAAATACCCTAGTCTGAAAGCCGACTTTTCGATGTTTTTAGAAACATTGCTAATCAATCCCTAATTTTTAAAATCTTGTGAGTGAAAAATAGCGTTGAATGAGTTTGTAGTTTGTACAATAAAATTTTTAAATAAACATAAACATAAATAAATATACATAAATCTACAATAAATCAAATTTTGTATGTCGGAAATTCGGCATTATTAAAGTAAAAATATTTTAAGAATGTGATTAAAAATAGATAATTTTTTATTTTATAAAAAAGGGCAACAAAAATCATACAAAAAGAAAGCAAAGTCAGCCCTAAAAGTGCAAAAATCGTAAAAGATCGGGTAAAATTTAAAATAAAATAATATAGAAAAAATCATATAAATATAGAAGTAAATCCATTCATTAAATCATTTAAATGATTAAATAAAAAATTTCGATAAAATATTTAATATTTTTAATAAAAATTTTAAAAATTCTTTTTGTTCCCTTAAAAAGGATAATTCAATTAAAATGGTTTATAAAATAAAATAAATATTTTGTAAACTCTATTTTTGTTTTTACAAATATTTCCTCATTTAAGGGGAAATTTAGGAGAATCATTTGGAAATGGGAGGGGAATTTGAATAAAAATTCTCAAATTCCATAACTTTTCGACTTGATAAAAACAAGCCCGAAAAAGATGCCTCGACCGTCGGTAAAAAATGCCTCGACCCCCCAACCCCTCTTCTGTAGCACCCAAGATTTAAGAAAGCAAATTCTTCTTGGAAATCTGTTAATATTTTAAATAAAACATTTAAAAAAATTGAAATTTTTTAAATTTTGGCTCTGGTTTAACTGGAATAATTAAATTTCATTGGACTAATAAACTGACTATAGATAAATTTTATAGATAAACCAAGAACAATGAATTTTGTTCTGTTTATTTTAACATTTTATTTCTCAATAAATTTGTTTCTTCTTGAAATGACTAATGGAATGGATTCCGGAGGTTTTTATTGTTTAATAATTAAGTTTTAAGTAAATTAGGAATATAAACAAAATTTTCTGTAATTTCTAATCGACAATATTTTGCTAAACAGTTTCTCCACCCAGTTGCCTAAATAAACCTTAAAAAATACTGAAGTATTAGTGTAAATAAAATGAGATTTTGAGGGTATCTAGATAGAAGTTTGAATTCTATTCGGATATAAATTTTATTTCATTTTATCTGGATCGGAATTTATTTTATGCCCTGTTTAACTAAAAGTGGGCAATTAAAAGAATCTCTTTAAAATATGTAAGCAATGTTGGATTTGTTTATAAAATTTGTTTTAAAATTTTACAATATTAAGGTCATAAAGGAAAACAAGTAATGGAAGGTCCATCAAGAGGAAAAGGGAAAGAATCTGCTTCAAACCCTGCATTTCCTCAATTAAAATTTACTCTTGTTGAGTTATCCATTTTAGTGCAAATATTACGTAATATTGAGCTTACAACAATTCTAGCTAATTCAAACAAGGGTTTGCCTGAAGTGATTGCAGATAACATGCGTCAATATTTTCCTGGATTTAATTATCTAGATTTATCTAATTCTCCTGCAGTGGCCAAAAGCACATTTAATAAAATTATGCAGGTAATTTGAACAGAAACGGAAAATTATTTTTTGTTAAGTTGATTGGTCTTTTTTATGGTCTAAGAGAAATATTAATAAATTTGAAAATCTGTTTACCGCAATATACTCAACGGTAAAGCTAGTGCTGGGCCAGGATGGTCTCGGGATGTTAGAAGGTTGCGTACGATGTTAATAGTCCCAAGAGGCGATGCCGGTGAGTATATTGCGGTGCGGGGGGTAGGCCTTTCTATGCGCTTGTATAATGCTGGTTGGTTACGAGACCGACCTGCCCGGGATAATATGTGATGAATAATAAGCGCTTAGCTTCTTCTGCATGTTATTATTTCTCAATTGAACAGCGAACAAGTCGACTGATCGCTTTTCCACTGTTTTCCGCTTAGGTTTATCCTAAGGCCTTATTTGTCATTCTCCTCCCCTTATTCAATCCTTTCCCAGCGGGACTAAAGTTCCTTTTTTCCATCCTTGTTCGGCCGGATCAAAGTTTAAAATAATTAATTGTTTTATTGAGAAGGAGTGCGGCTCACAATTATTATTCTAGGTAGTCGATTCGTGCTTACAAAATGCGTGCATTTAAAAAGTAAATTAGCGATTCAAAATTAGTTTAAATCTGCCGAGGGTTCTTAATTTCATAAGACAATGCCCCAACAATGCTTTACTACTCGTACCTGCACGGATTTGGTGTGTGCGAGACCGAGTAAATCATAAATTACCTAATTAATTTATACCTAATTAATCTCATTCATTTGAAAATTAATTCTTTATATGTATTGAAGGTTATTAATTACTACTATGTGCTGTTAAACGAAATAAAAATCCCTTCCCCACCGGATGCAGCTGCTGCAATTGAACTTATCAAAAAAAGAATGAAAGATATTAGTTTAACAATGGATAAAGATATATATCATCATTTGTTAACTGATCGGTTCAGTTTTAAGAAGGATTTAAACAAAATGAAAAAAGAGCATCCAAATTTTACAAATGAATTGATGTGTGATCAAATTTTGCTAGATATAGTCAATAAAGGGTATTTAAATTAATTAATTTTTATTCCATTTTGTATTTAGTCCATCAATGATAGAAAAAATGCTCGCCTATTGTAGGATAATTAAAAATTCGGAAAAAAATATTTTCATTATTTGGCATTTATTTGCTTTTGCTAGAAAGACAATTCGCTCGTTTATATTGTTTTATGCAAAAAAGCCGAATGATTATGATAATATTTTGTTGAATATTTGGAAAGTTAATCAACAATATAATGTCCAATTGTTGCAGTTTTGTTTTCTTATTTAATTAATTTAAATTATGTAAATAGGGAGAATATTTCAATTCTAAGCTATTTTGAAGCTTATGATGAATTGGAAATTAAAGCAAATAATTGGATGGAAATATTAAAACAATTGAGTATATTTAAAAAAGAAAATGTTCATTTTAAATATGAAGAGGTCGGATATAGTAAGCGAAAATTAGATAGATTAAAAAAATATTTTTTGAATTTTTAGTGAGGGGCAGAATGTTAATGTCTCTTCAGGAAGCGGAAAGCAGTGAAGAAAACATAATATTTCCATCTTCTTTTAAGAAAGATACAATTGGGGATGTGCAAACACACTATCCTTTATTATATCGAAATTTTGGTAATTATTTTAAAATTATGGATATATTTTAATTTGGGGTTACTTAAATAAAAGTTTGATATGTTAAGTTAATTCATATTCATAAAATAAAGAAATTATTACAACAAAATAAGGTAAAGCAGCTGGGCTATAGCTATTCTCCTTTAAAAAGTGCAAGAGGTTATTTGGCGCTGGGAGCGACCAGCATTTTCAGTAGACCGGACTGATGTGTTAGCCATTACACCACGCCGCCTACCGCATAGCCTTAGGAATTAAATAGTTACATGCATTACAATAATGAGCCCGTCAATTGGGCTTTTGGCTCTGGGATTTTAGTTACCGGATGAATTTTGGCTCAAAGTGAAAAATAAATACTATATAATATTAGTTGAACGATTATTGACTCTGAGAGATTGCAAAATTATTATAAAAACATTATATCTTGAAATTTTAAGCAATTCACCAAGAGTTAACAGTCGATGAATGTCAAATAGTTCTCCAGAAATTTTCAAATACGGAACAAACATTTTACGAATTAGTTGAAAGCTTGACTAACGAAAATCTTTTGATTAAATTAAAACTTGAAAAATATGTTATTAACCCTCTTTTGGTTAATAAAATTCATGCAAATCAACATGAATATTTGCAAGAAAATACTGAACATCTTGGGTATGGTATAGTCAAACCGATTCAGAAGCATGATGAAATTCTTCAATTAGTAATTTTTTATTATTTAATTAAAAATTTAAAAAAATTATTTTTTAGATTCGAGACATTTGCGGTATTCCTCAAGGGTATAATTGAAGAAAATTTTGATAGGAAATTCTGGAAACCAAAATTCTTTTTTTTTAATTTCCTTTATTTATTGGTAGGGCTGGGAAAAATATGCAAATTCATGTTTTGTTTAGGGATACCTTCTAGAGATAAACTCGAAAATGTTGATCAAAACTTTGTAGAAAAACGTTGTAAATTCATGTTTTTGCATATTTCCGATACATATTCTGTTATTTTTAGAAAATTTTTGGTACTATCCGCTTATCTTTTCACATGTCCGCAAAGGTTTGTCCGTACATCATTTCCTAACTTCACCTTCACTCTTTCTCCTCTCATATGGCTTAAAATCTGGTCAAATAATTTTGGGAAATCAAATTAAATGTACACTTAATAAAACTGCAAAAACCTGACCCCGCCCAAAAAATATTTACCGGACTGAGAGAAGTATATATGCTGTGAGTTTAATTACTTCAATTTGCAATAGGTTCAGAGTATTACCATAATAACCTTTATTCGAGTAGATTTATTCTCAACCAGAGTTATACTACACACATAAAATACTGGATCAAAGATTCTAAAACCCAGATCCTTATGAGAAAAGAAAAAGAAAATTATGTGAGGACAAACATTTGCGGATATGTGGGGAGATAACTGGAGAGTATGAAATATTTTATCATTTTCGGTGAATTCTATGATTTTGACCCTTTTTTCTTTTTTTAAATTCCCTCTAATTGTCTTTATCTTTTTACAAACAAGGAAAAATAATTTTATATCTGACAAAAAATTAAATTAGAGGTATAACTGACAAACAAGTATTAACATTTTATCTCTAATTTAAATTTATTTTTCCTTCTAATGGATTTTTAACATATCCCCCACTAAATTAAACATTTCCCCTCCTTATAAAAACATCCAGTATATTACTGGAATTTAAAGTTTCAATAAGGCCGATTTAGCGGTCTTGGTAGGAAACACTAATTTATTATTTAAACAATTCCCCATTATTTATTTGTTATATTTTAAATTGATTATACTATAAACTTCTGTTTCTTTTTTTATTTTAAATGTATTTTACAACAATTTACATATGTAAGATTAGGACTATATGGTGTTTTCGAATGGTCAAGGAATTTGAGAAAAAACGCAAAATTCAACAAAAACGTAAGATGTTAGTTAGCGATTATCCTGCGGATCTGATCCAACAAGGCCTTCAGGGCAATCTTGATTCTTTAGGCACGACCCCCACTCTTTTTTTGTTTAAAACCCCGTACCCGACCTAATTTTGCTCCGATTATGGCAAAGAAGAATGGAAAAAAGATTTCCCCACAAAAAATTTTGTTTGGGATTCAAGTTATAAAAATGTAGAAGCTATGGAATTTTATATAGAATTGGAATGGCCAAACGTTTATATTTATGTAACAAACAAAACTGAGCGTTTTGATTCTAAGAAAGTTGATGAATGGATTAAAAATATAAACAAAACTTTATGAAAAAAAGCTCAAATCAGGCTTAATTTTTTTGTTGTTTTTTGTTAATAAAATCTCTAATTATCAGAAACGCTTTATCTATAATATTTTCATAAGAACAACTCAATTAATCTTATTATCTAAACAGTAACCAGTCTTATTATCTTTGTTGCTTTTTCAAATTTTTAAAAATCAAATTGCAAAGATGATGCTGATCACGTCTATAATGTTTATTTCCCGATATAAAGACACTCTAGCCCAGAAATTGTCATGGGCTCATAATGGTTAAACTTCAATTTTTTATTTTATTTAAATTATTTTGATGGAATAAGTTTTTTATTCATGTTATGTATGATTTCTTCAAGCCAACGATCAAATAAACAACAGAGAATAAAAGATTAGAATTCAAATATTAGTGCATTAAGGGTGCTAATCCTTATATATCTTTTTATTTGAACGTTATAAGCCTATGATATTTCTGGGCTAGTGGTCCTTAGATCGTGGAAAAACATTATAGACGTGATCAGCATTTTTATTAACTATACATGACATTTTGAGTATTAATGTATTGAGTGTGGCAGAACGGAAAAGTAAAATATTTTTTGAGAAATTGGAAATTTTGCAAAGTTGATGTTTTCTTTATATGAACACTGATAAATAAGTGCATGTCAACAACGGATTTAAATAAATTAGGGTTCCTTAATCAAATCAAACAAGAGAAATACAAAAAATAACGATCACTTTAGTATTTTGCTTTAAAAACAAAAATTCCATTTATTATGTTTCGAATTTACTTTTAATTTTTCCTTAACTAATCTTCTCTTATTGTTTTATACTTTTAATTTTTTGATTTTGTGAATAGAGAAATTATCCTTGAATTTATCCATGAGCAATCAGTCCCCTTCCATACCGTTCCATATGTAATTTTTAACTACTTTTCTATTCTTACAACTTGATTTTTCCCACTTTTAGGAACCTAAAACAATAAAAAGGGAGATCCTGGAAATAAAGAATTTAATAGCATATTTTCAAAAGTCTATCTATGCAGACAGAAAATTGCGAATTTAACGAATTAAATTTGTAGCCATTAAAAACTACAGACGCCTTTTATGTACAAGAATTGCAAAAAAATAACAGGTAAAATTCAATTTCGTTCCCCCTCTTTTTTCCTTTCCAAAAGTATTAAAAATGGTCAGTCAGTCTTAGGTTATAGAACTCGTCGAGCTGAGTCGGATGACACTAAAATTAACACGATTAGACATGGTACACCAAAGTTATGACATGAAGTAGACCTAACGGAGTCGGCGACTTATGTCATAACTTTGTCAAATCTTGTCAAATCACGTTAATTTTGGTGTCATTCGACAAAGCTCGACGAGTTCTATAACCTAAGACTGACTGACCATTTTTAATACTTTTGGAAAGGAAAAAAGAGGGGGGAACGAAATTGAATTTTACCAATAACCAAAATCGCTTGTAAATTACTTAAAAATCAGGGCACGGTTAATTTTAAATTTATATTAGAGTTGCACGAGATCGAGATTTTAGAAAAAATCCGAGACCGAGATTGACCGAGACCCGCATGACCGAGACCGAGACCGAGATGCAAAATTTGACCCGAGACCGATATCGAGATCCGAGATAAACCGAGATTTTTCAAAACTTTTTATCCACCAAAACCCATTTAAATTAATTAAATATCATCTAAATCATCATCAAAATCATCTGTTTCATCAGAATCAATTTCAGTTGGTGGACCAAGCAACAGTTTATCCATATTTGCCTTTACAACTAGAATTTTTTCCACCATTTCTCCAGAAAGAATTAAGTATAAAGGGTAGGGGACACTTGTTAATTAGAAGGGGTCGGTCTGATAGAGACAGTCGGTTTATTTTTCAAGTCGGTTTATTAGAAGGGGTCGGTTTATTAGAGACAGTCGCACTATTAGAAGAAATACGGTGTATATATGCACCGTCCAAATTACATTCTTGTCCAAATTGAATTTGGACGGCCAATTGGGGACTGAAACCCCAAATTTTGGATTTTTCTTCGTGTTCAAGGTTAGGGTTGGGTTCCGTAATAGTTCTTCATGTTCGGGACCTACGTCCACTTGATCTGGGACCATTCCGTACCCTATTACTCGAAATTTCTGAAAGTTATAGCCGACTTTTAAAAATTTCAGAAAAAGATTATAACCTTAAGAAATTTCGAAGAATAGGGTAAGGAATGGTCCCAGGTAAGGAATGGTCGCGGGGACCGTAGCGAAGCGGCAGCCGTCGTTCCGCTCGACATGCCCGGCTTCCCCCGCAGCGGCAAAAACTTTTTCCGCGAAGATTGATGTGTATTCGGCCGCGCTTATTTGTCCTGCTCCGCTCTCTAGACAACTAAATTAAAGTGAGCACAACAATATACCAATGGCGAAATTTTAAATATTTTGTCAAAATAAAAATAAATCTCAAGAAGGTCAATCTTTAGGGGGTGTATACTGATCTCGGATCTCGGCGAGATTAAGTGCCGAGAATCTCGTCTCGGTTAGGTGGTCTCGTCTCGTCAAAACCGAGACCGAGATTGGAAAATGGCCGAGATTCTCGTCTCGGTCTCGGTCGAGATATCGATCTCGTGCAACTCTAATTTATATAGGATACTATTTAAAACAACAAAATAGGGGGCATACAATCCAGAAAATAAATAATAGAAAATATCAGACCTGCTCATGGATACAGATAATATCAAAATGCCTGCGGTTTTCCTGTATCCTGTATCCGCCGTAAATATCCGGATACGGATACCAAAATCATTATCCATGAGCTGGTCTGGAAAATATCTCAAATGTGTTTTAAGAAATTATAACTCCCCTTGAAATTTTTTAAAATTTATATACGTTAGAAATGATTTTATTTCATAGATTATTTAAATCAAAGATGCGTTTAAACACAAAAAATACTTTTATTATTTCTTTATCTATTTTAAACGTAATTCTCTTCTTAATGAATTTTTGGTATTATCACAGAACTAATTTAGGAAAATATTCAAAAATTAATTATGCTACAGGGTAGTTTTTGGAAAATATTTTCCTTGAAAATATTTTAAATTTAGAATCAAGCCATTAATTGTTGATTTTGACTGTTTAGAAAATCAAAATAAGGGTAAAGACTGTAAATATCCAATAGCTGTAGCAATACCTGATGGATATCCACAAATGTCAAATGAATTTATTGAAATTAAATTTACTTTGGATATTTCTGAAAATAGTAGAGATTTTTGGCTTTTTAAAAATGTAGACAATTCAACTGATTTAATTGCAACTAGAAGGTGTAATATTTAAATTATGTTAAATAATTTGGAGGGGTATCGGGTCTTCATCTGAAATGAAAATTTTCGTCCCGATTTGATACATAAGGGAGATACTTTTTATTAGTTATTTCTATAAAGCATAAAACGCTAAAGACAGCAATAATACTCTCACCGACTAGGCCTCCCCTAAATACATCTAAAGTGATTTTCAATATCAACCAAGTTAACAAACTCGAAAATCAAATAATTCCCCATCCTAGAGATGTGTTAGGGAATCGATCGAGTAGTAAATATTTGATCTTCGTTTAGCATACTTTACCTAAGTATAAGATTTGAGATAACTTTTCTTTAAGATTTAATCGTTCACAATCAAATATAGAAAATGTTGAAATGCCTGATGATTGGAAAGCTTTTAAAAGAGATTGGAAAAATGGAAAGTATTTAGAGTGTACACCTTTACTTGAAAGACCCAAAAATACGAGTAGAAAAATTCCCATAAAATTTCTGGACAGACTTGTTGAATTCTCTAATTTATTAGACAAACATAATGCAACAGCTTTTCTTATGGGGGGAACTTTGCTTGGTAATAATCTATCTGTTAATTCAAATTTAAAATCAAGCTTTTCGGTTTTGAGCTTTAGTTAAATATCCGTTTTATTTTGGGGAGGGGGTTTTAAAAATGCGAGAGGTTAATTTTTGGCAATTAATATCACTTTTTTACGTTCTAAACCGCTCACCAACAACCAAATGATCATTTCTCGAGATAATACTTTCAATTTCCAACTTCTGTAAAATATTTACATATTTATTAATTAAATTAAAGGTTGGGCAAGAGAATGTTCCTTAATTCCGCACACTACTGATACAGATTTTGGAATGTTCAGTGATGAACACTCTGAGTTTATACATATTTTTTTACAAAATTCTTGGGATATTTAAATTTTTGTCTAATTTTATTTCGAGAAAATATTTGTAAATATTTCCCAAAACGGAGTATTTTTAAATTAAAAATACTCCTATTTTTTAGAGCTCTTCTACGTGAAATACTCACCTCAAAAATCTTTGAAATTTTTTTGGTTTTGGGTCGATTAAAAAATTCCTTCGAATTATGTGTTTTTGTGGATGGAATAAGAATTGATCTTTTTTACGTCTATAAAACAGAAAATTCAACAGAAAACTCGTCACTTAGTGGAATGCGTACGGAGTCAAAACTAAAACAGCGTATTCGCTGGGTTTATCCGAAATTGTCTGGGGAAATTTGTGCCGTAGAAATGCATGGAAGACTTTTACATGTTTTGTGTGATTATTATAAAATTGTTGAGGTTGATAAACAATTAATTACAAATTATTCTCAAATTCCATTCCAAAATATTGGTATATCAACCAAGGATTTGTTAAGCTACACAAACCCATTTAAATTCGAACCACGGCCGAAGAAGATTTTAAAACTAGATTTTTTTCACAACCCAGTACATCCCTAATACCAACTTTGGATATCATATAATTAACTTCTATTTAACTACCTATGTATATTGAATTACCCATCTTTATGCCTAATTTCTCTGGAGGAATTAAACAAAAATATGTATATAACCTTGCCACCGATATTTACTGTATCCCATAATTTCGGAATACCTTAAATATACCTTAATACGGATTACCGGCCGAAAAGATTTTGATGAATAAGATTTTGAAATACGTCAATCTCTGTCTCAAGTAATAACTACCTTCCGGTTATACAGGGAAAAATCTTTATTGTTCTTACAATAATATAATATTTTTATTTTTAAAGTCTGAATATGGCAAAGAAGGATGGAAAAAAGATCATCCTACAGACAATTTTGTTTGGGATAAAAGTCATAAAAACGTAGAATCTATGGAAAAATATCCAGAAAATGAATGGTCAAATGTTTATCTTTCTGTTGAAGATAAAAATGATCGGTTTGATTCTAAGAAAGTTGATGGATGGATTAAAAATATAAACAAAACTTTATAAAAAATTTTCTCTATTTTCACAAAATATTAGTGCGCATGAGTCTTTATTTTTGTTCCTCGTTTTGCTTATCGATAACAAAACAAACTGAAAAATTAATTACATTAAATCAAAATTTTTAAATTTTTTTGAAATAAATTTTAGAACACTTTATATTAAAAACAAAAAAAACTGGTTATTTGTTTATTAAATTTCATTAGATTAACAAAATTTATTAGTAAATAATTAATAAATAAAATTAATATCTTCACTTTAAATTTTTTTAATTAAATTGAATACTCTTTAATTTTTCAATTGTGAAATAAAATAATAAAAAATTTATTTCTAGGAATACATATTTCAATGTTCTTACAAATATTTTTATTATTTATTTTTGTTAATCCAAGCATCCTTGCCTCGCCTACGGTTGAACAATGTGACGTTGTAATGAAATCAGAGAATAGATATATACCTGCAGAATGCAAGTAAATGTTTTTTATAAGTAGGGAAATCCCAGGATGGCCTGAACCAATATTAGAACTGAAAGTTTCCAGATATCCGGATGTTCGGGCACGGATCTGTCAACCCCACTATCAATCTGGCACATTTTTCATTTATTAAAATTATATTAATGCCCCAAATTTCTTTACCAAACTGAGTTGATATGAAAATATACCTAAATTATCAAAAAACTTTTGTTTTATAAAATTTCGAAAATCGCTCATCGTAGGAAAAAAAAGCTATCGAAGGATATTTTCATCGAAGGATATTTTTAAATATTGCTAACAAATTATAGAGCTTTTCAAAAAATTTTTTAAAAATTATTTCAAAATTTTATTTATCAATTTAAGATGTTATCAAGATTTCGCTTCATGTCTCTTCTCAAATATAATTTATGGAAAATGTACAAAAGAAACGATGGCTTCAAAAAATTATTTTGATAGACCATGTAAAGATATTTATTCCCAATGTTCTTTGAAGAAAAATGAATGTGAAATTAATGTTTGTGGATGTTTCAAGTATTCAAATTGGATTTTTATATTTTTAAAAACAATTTTTAGAACAATGGTTGATTGTATATCACAAAATAAATGTAAACCAGTTACTAATAGTGCAAAATTGAGTGATTCACCTACAACTAATAAACGTAAATTAATTTTTAAAAAAGGGATTCTAAAATTATTTATTTTTAGATATTCGAGCATCCAATAATGCTGTAGGCTTCAACGAATTTTTTGGAAAATTTCTTGCAGATGAAAGTGCAACTAACTTAAGAAATGAATAATGAAGATAATAAAAAAATTTTTTAAATTACTATAACTAAAAATTGAAAATCTAAAAATATTGAAAAATTTAGATACATTTTTTACAAAATTCCCGTATTCACTCGATTAATAACTGACACTCGATTAACTCCCTCCCCATGCCAGGGATGGGGTGAAACAATAATTCCCCATCTCCAAAATACTCTACTGCACGTTCATATCAGAGGTGAATTGGAAATGACGGAGGTGCCGAAAATCGGAACTGTCGGAAATCGGAAATGACTCAAAAGTCGGAACTCGGAAATCAGCCTAGATTTTCGGAAATGCCAGACGACAAAATGCCACATGAAAAAAGTCAGCAAATTTTCCAAATTTGCATCGAAATTTGAAAAGAGGAAAGTTATTTTACATTATTGGATTCGCGATTATATTGAGAGAGGCAAATTTGAAGGGATTATAAAAGATATTGTGTGATTCCAATTAATTATTCTGTAAAGCGGTCTAATCAAAAAATAACAATTGATTTTCTGCATCGGTTTCACCATAATACAGGAATTTTTAAATGATTTTTTGCAGATAATAGTGCAAACTAAATTAAGTTGAATAATTAACTTTAAAAATTTTCTTAAGTAAATACAAACAAAAATTTACTTCGATTTTGTCAATAAGTATATTTGACAAGATTTTAAGATTAATGAATAGTAGAGAATGCATAAGGAACTAACACCAACAAAATTCAAAAAAAATTAAAGTAGATCAAAATATTTATTTATAAATTGCAAAATAAATTAAGAAAATTTTCTTTTTATTTAAAAACCAAAAAGTCAATCAAGTACCGGAAGTAGATGGAAGTTGATCCTTTCCATCATCTTCCGAATCGGAAGTCGATCCTTCCGTTTGCAATTTCTTCTTCTTAATTACTTTCTTCTTTTCAATTACTTTCTTCTTAATTCCTCCTTTCTTCTTGGAAGCTTCACCTGATCCGAGTTCCCAAAAGTCGGAACTCGGATCAGGTTATGCCATAATAGGGAAGTATAACCTGATAATCAACAACAACATCATTCTCTAATTTATAATCTTTTCCACTTCTGATACATTTCATATTAGGACAAATGTGATATTGGCAATTTGACGACTTGAATAACTTTTTAATTAAAATACTTTAATTAATTTACTTTAGACTTCCTAATTGTCTGAATACAAGCAAAACATCCTTCACAGTAAGTCGAAGACATTCAAAATCAAATTTCGCTCAATTGCGAAGTGAATCAGTTTCAAATTTACTTGCTCAAATTATTAAAATTTAATGTATTATTGAATAAAAATCTGATTAGACCTAAATTTTCTAGTTTAATTATAACTCTGCTCGGAGAAATTGGAATTTTATTGCGCAGTTTAAGATTTTCTTTAATTTGTAATAGTTCCTGCCTCCTTTTGTTTAATAAATTCAATTGATGGAAGTTTACAATCCTAGAAATTTTGGCGATTCTGGTTTATGCGTCCAATGAAATTTTACGAGTCCGATGAAAGTTTCTTTTTATTGATATATACCGAGATCCCTCCAAATATCCAGATATCACTTAATCCATCGATATCCCCCTTTAATACCTACAAATCAAACGACATCCCCATTAATCTCGCCAAATATTTTATTATCACACTTAATCCCTTCAGATCCCTTATTAAACTTGTAAAGTAGGTATTCAGGGTTGACCCCTTTAAGATTGGATCATAAAATTTTTATTTGACTCAAACTTATCAATGGACGCGTAAAAGTTCATTGAGCGCATAAATAGTGCCGAAATTTTTTATTATAATAAAAAAATTTTCTTTACTTTAGCTTGAACATAACATAACCATTTACGTATATCACTATCATTGACCTTATCATCGTTAATATTTCCAATTTCAAAATCACCAAAGTTGACAAGTCGAAAGCGCCGATTAAACCAGAAATGTTGAAAATCATTGGCTCAAAAACATTTTTAATTTGATCAAACTAAATAGGAAATGTTCAAATTTATTTAAAATTTCTTACAAAAAATTATTCTTTGAACTGTTCTGCAATCCCTGGTACATGCACACGTACAAAACATCCAATTATAGCCTTGTGAAAAGAGTCGACCGATGCTTCACCAAGAAGATTTAAACAAGTTATGGTCAAAACAATTTTCTTCAATTCATCCGTTATGTTAAGTCTATCAGTACCAAGGCTGCACGCAATTGCGGATTGCGAGTTGCGGATTGCGTAAATTGCGCGGGTTTTTGCAGTTGCGAGTTGCGGATTGCGTTTGCGGATTTTTAAAATGAAATTGCGAGTTGCGGATTGCGTTTGCGGATTTTTATGATTTTTACGCAATTTTCACGCAATTTTTCGAAATTTCCCTAACGATAAATGGAAAAATCTGGCTCCTTGGCCTACCAAAAATCCCAAAATTTTCGCCTGCGGCGCTGAGAAAAGAAGAAATCTGGCTCCTTGGCCTACCAAAAATCCCAAAATTTTCGCCTGCGGCGCTGAGAAAAGGAAGAGATTTGTCTTCTTTGGCTTCCGAAATTGCAAAATTTTCGCCTGCGGCGTTAACAAAATGAAGCATAGAGTATTTTTGAGAATTTGCATGAATTAATAGAGATTTGGGGTGATATTGGGGATTTTGATGTATCAAGGTTATAATGGTACATATATCGGGGATTCGGATTCTAGTCTTTAGTGATCCTAATATGATTCTATCCATCCTTACTCCCACAAAACGTATAACCCTCCTCATTCCATTGATATACCTTAAATCTCCGTTATCAATTCAGAACCTCTTATCGGCCGATATCAATCACTTATATCCTACAAATCCGTTTAACTTACTCCCTACTCCCCAAATATCACTTAATCGACGACTAATTCTACTGCCGGACTCGTGGCAAATGATCTCATATAAAATTTTAACCATAGTTTGAATTGATTAAGTTTCATAATCCATTTCTAAAAATTGCGGATTGCGAGTTGCGTAAATTGCGTAAATTGCGGGGTTTTTTGCAATTGCGAGTTGCGGATTGCGTTTGCGGATTTTAAAAACAAAATTGCGAGTTGCGGATTGCGTTTGCGGATTTTTAAAATGAAATTGCGGGTTGCGGATTGCGCTTGCGGATTTTTAAAAAGAAATTGCGTGTTGCGGATTGCGGGTTGCGGAATTTTTTTCTCGATTGCGTGCAGCCCTGATCAGTACCCAAAGCAATTTTTTCTGATGCTGTTTACAAAGGTTGGATACCATTATCAATAGATAATGGTAACCGGTTAGATGACCACAACCGGTTAAATAAACCGGTCCGGTAACCGGTTAAATGACCACAAACCAAGTTCTTATAGTACGGGCTCAGGAATAGTAAGCATTGTTAAGACAACATTGTTTTAGTGGAATAAATTGGGCTTCAATTTAATTTCAAAATTATAATTTTTTGTTTAATTCAAATTTAGGGCAATCCATTAACTGAGTTTTTGTTTGCACACAAAAACATATGAAATAAATCGATGAAACTGCTTTAGTTTGAAAAATGTTTCTAGTTTGTATTCTAAATTTTTCTAGTTAATATTAGGGTTGTTGGCGGACGGTTAACCGAATCAGAACCGTTAACCGGTGTTTTTGGAGAATTAACCGGAACCGAAAACCGGGGGTCGAAAACCGGCGATAACCGAAAACCGAGGGTACCAGTTAGAGTTGTACCCCGACCCCGTACCCCGAACCCCGACCCCGTTCCCGAACGATTTTTTCACGATTCTCCCCGACCCGAACCCCGCCCCGAAAAAAAGTGAAAACCCCGTTCCCCGGCCCAAAAAGTTTCGGGGTTATCGGGGTTTTATACCCCTAAAAATGTCATTTTTTGGAGAAATTAATGAAGAAAATTTAAAAAATTTCCACCCATTTTACTTTGCTTTTATTATTTTTGAAAGAAAAATGAATGAAATATCATAATTTTCTTTCCTTTTTTATTATAAGACTTGTGGTTGAGTGGCTTAGTCGTTGGTTTTAGCGATATTTTCTGAATATATGATTGGGTTCGGATCCATATAAAGAAAACTCTGTTTTTATATTTTTTACAAAAACAAATTATTGACGAGTTAAATTTTAATTTGAAAATATTAATTTTATTTTTAACTGATATCCCTTGAACCACCCTTAATCTTTCCCCCTTGAACCACCTTGATCTTTCCCTTTTTTTACCAGTTCTCAACCATAACAGTTGGAAAACTATCGAGGTCCTGTTAACGGGAATCAGAGATATAAACGGATTTGTAGGATATCGAAGAATTAAGAAGTTATAAATGGATTTGAAGGGATATAAGGTTTAGATTAAAACGGATTTGAAAGGATTACGTGAATTTAACGGAATTAACAAGGATTTCGTGGGAAATTTAAGGATTAATCGAAGATATCTCCTGATATCCGTCCAAATACCCTTATCCGCAATACATCAATATCCTTATAAATTACAAATATTCCTTGAACCAACAAAAATCACTCCAGATCACCTTGTATCCCTAGATATACCATTTAATCCCTAAAAATCCCACTTAATCCCTCTAGATCCACTTATATCCCAAGTTATACACTCTAATCCCTTCAAATCCCCTCTAATTTCTTCAAATCCTACATAATTTTTGAATAAATCAACGAAAATATATCGATTTCTAATTATTTTTGAGCATTTTTTTCTCTAAAAATTTTTCCACTAAACCCCCGTACCCCGACCCGAACCCCGGCCATATTTTGCTCCCCCGACCCGAACCCCGCCCCGAAACAATTGGAAAACCCCGTACCCCGACATACCCGCCCCCGAGCGTTCGGGGTACAACCCTAGTACCAGTTAATAACCGGTCGCCAACAACCCTAGTTAATATAGTAAAAATACTGTAGAGTATCTTATTAATATGATTGAACAAACATGAAATTTATGCAGATATGAGAAACTTGGATGTAGAAGATCGAAAAAAAATTTCGTAACTCAGAAATTAAACTTAAAAATCCACAATTTGAAGAAATTCGGATTTATTAAAAAAGAAATAATAAAAAATATGCTTGGACAATCACAATCACTTTATTTTTCACTTATTTAAATCCTAGTTTTAAATCACTATCTGATATGATAATCTGGCAGTTAAGAGTTTAGGCCTGTGTTAGAAGTTCAAAACATTTATCAAATCATTACATAATAATTCAAGGATCATAATGTAATTCACCAAATTTTAAAATCTGTTTATTATTTTTTAAAATCTAAAATGTAAATAATAAACAGGTTTTGATTTCCACCTAAATTTGTACTGTTAGTAATTAATTTAAATTATCATTTATTTTTATTATTTTTTTAAACAGACAATTTTTTGTTTAAATACAAACTTTGTTTAACAAAAGATCTAAAAATTTTATAATACATATATAAGTATAGGTAATTTACGTAAATAATTCATTAAGTTTACATTTTTTTGATTTATATTCATTCAAAACTCATTTTAGTTTCCCCCTTCGGAATGTGAAATTCTATTATATAATAAGGGATAACATAAAAATGAGGTATCTCTTAGACATTTCAAACGCTAATGGAACAAATAAGTTTTAGAGAATGTATTTTAAACTGATGTGTTATAATTCTGTGGATGCAGAGTTAGGTCGGAATTCCGATTTCCGACGGTTTTTTCCTTCCGAGTTCCGAAAAAAATTTCTATTTACGAGTTCCGATGTTTGAGTCAGTTCCGATTTCCACCTCTTCCGATTTCCGTCACCTCTGACTGTTCCGACCCGCCTCTGGGTGTATCTACGAATGAGATTCTACTCCACATAATTATAATTTTTCTAAAATTTTAATTTTTTAGAAAAACAATGTTTATGTTAACAATATTTTTGTTTACTTATCTTATATCACTTTGTGATTCATCAACGGTCGATGTAGTGAAATGTAAACAAGTATTTGGATCAGATGAAAAATTCAGATATGGCTGCGAGTAGATCAAATATATTGAATATATATTAAATAATATTTATTTTAAAAAAGGTGTTTTAAAGACCTCAGAGCTTGCAAAAATTCTCTAATAGCTTCACAAACATGTCCTAAGGATGCAACGCCTGATAATGTATTTAAAAACAAAACAAATTGTGAAATGATGTATTCTGAATGTTCTACTGCCGAAGAAAATAGTTGTAAAGCTGGAATGTGTGAATGCTTTAAGTAAAAATATTTTTTAAAGGAGAGGTCCAAATCCCCTCCAAAAGTATAACCTGCTCTTCACAGCAGACTAGCAAGGGCGCTAGCGAAACAAATGTCATTTATTGGGGCAGAACGCCAACCAATTAAAAAAGAGCTAAATTTATCTCTTTTTCTTTGTCGCTCTATTTTTTTCGCGTGTTATTTCGTTAAATATTTGAGATAAAATTTGTTTGCTTGAACATGTCAACTTCGAGAATCTTTATCTTTCGAGAATCTTATTTTTTTTAATTTTGCTTATTTTAAATAATGAATGAGAGTCTTATCTTTGTTTTAAAACCATATTTATAGATTTTTTGAATATCTTAAAAAAGTTATGAATGGCCGAATAAATCAGGTAGAAAAATGCCTTTTACTAGTGAATCACGGAAAAAAATTGATGAGAAAAGAGGAAAAAAGTTGGAGAGGAAAAAAAGTTCTGAATGGTAAAGAAATGACATCGGAAATTCAATGGTTTAGCATTTATATTTTTTGGCTTATTTTTAATTAAGGATGTTAACTGGTGACGTCAAGTTTATTGGGTCTTTCATGGGGCATCAGGGATCTGCTTCCAGATATCCATGCCCAATCTGTGAATCAACGAAAACTGAATTATGCGAAGAGATGGGGCCGAAAAGAACTTTGGATGGAATCATTCCAAATGAGAAATCATTCACACGTAAACCCCTGTTGCCTATTGAACCATCAGAAATTATTCCTCCCGCTTTTCATCTTTTACATGGGATCACCTCCAGAGCTGTTGAACTCCTTGTACACTTTGCAGATCAATCTGGAAACAGAGCACAACTTGAAGAAAAATTGCGTTTTTTACATTGTAAGCGAGACAAACACACTAAACAATTTAGAGGTTTTTTTTAAATTATGTTTAATAACTAAATAAATTATTGAAAGGTGGTGATATACATAAACTTGTGCAAGATGCAAATATTGATGAATTGTGCAGCTTTATCTCAGAAATGGAAACAAGGACGAGAATGAATGAATTTTTTTCAGCTCTTCAACTAATGCACAAACAAAGCAGAATTGGATTTGTGAATGATATCAATATTTTCAAGGAACGTGTTACTCAGGTTGTCATTTGTTGGAGAAATCTCAAAAAATATGCAAAAGCAGGACAGGTTCATTTTAAATTAAATTGTTTAAAATTTTCTATTTATTCTTAGATGTTTCCGAAACTTCACTTGCTGGCTGCTCATACAGTGGACTTTGCTAGAAGAAATGGATGGTGGTCTCTGGTAAATGAACAAGGTTTAGAGAGTCTTCACGGCGTTTTCAATAGATTAGTAAGATTTTTTATTTTTGAAAATATCTTTAAAAACAATTTTAGGCACCACGTTATGAAAATGTTGGGGATGATGTTTTGTCAGCGGAGAAATTGTTTAGGCATCAATGGATGTCAAATTGTTTGCACGATAAAGGCAGAACAGAAAATACGCAAGAAAACATTCAAATTAGGCAGAGGCGTTTAAGTTTTTAAAATTAAAAATCATTTTTTATTCAAAATAAATATTAAAAAATTTTATGATTTAAAATATCATTGAAAATTGTTAATTTAATATTTTTAAACTTTTTTTCATTGAAATCAAATCATTTTTCAACCGTTGGGATCGAACCCGCGACCCCATTTTACCCCATTTTTACCCCATTGCGACCCCATTTTACCCCGCGACCCCATTTTTAAGCGCTCTTACCCACCAAACCAAAATTCCTATTTCGCTATGACCCTTGCTAGTCTGTAGTGGCTCTTCAAATACCCTTGTAATCCTTTTTTAGGTTGCTCTACCAGTGTATGGAAGAGCTGTTTAAATTTCTCTACTAGACACTCGATTTTATATACATTACCATCCTATTAGCGTTAAAAAATAATTTTCATCCCATCATCCATATTAAATTAAAGAAATTTGAGTTGGTCTAGCCTGAGATTTTTTAAAAAATTCCTGGACCTGGTATAAGTTTTGGGGAAAGTTGGGAATAAAACACAAGAAAAATCTTTAATTAATAAAATTAAGAACAATGATTGACTGTTTTTCTCAACATAAATGTCTATCAAATCTTTCAGTAACAAATAAAAGTGAGAAATTAAATTTTCTTTTTAAAAACAAAAAAATTTTAAGAAGCTCGTTCAATTGGAATTGCTGCTGGTTTTAGTGGAGCTATTGAAGAAAATTTTAATGAAAATCCTATTGAATTGAAAGAAGACGATTAGATTTTCACTGCCCATAATTTTTAGTGAATACCTTAACAAGATAAGAAAATTAAGAACATCCTTATTTAGAATTTATTGGGCATTTAGTTAGCCGTATTTTTGTAGTTTAGCCTTATTTTTTTGTAATATAATTTAATTCTTCGAAATTTCGTATTATTCTTATTTTTTATTATATTTGTTTTTTTCCTGTAGTTGATCAAAAATATTTTTATATTTTCATAAAAAAATTTAAAATTTGTTTTCAATTTCCAACTGTATAAAAAATGTTGCACTTTTAGTTAATCACTATTTTTTCTTCAATTATACTCTTATTTAATTTTTTAGACAACCAAAATTTTTTTGTTTAATACCGATAAAATATTTAATGTTTAATTATTTTAAATTTTAAAATATTTTTTATATTACCTTAAAATATCATAATAAACAAATTATTAAACTAAATTTAATAAAAGTTTTGTTGAATTATAGGGTTTGACGAGATGATGATGAAGAGAAATTGCGGGATTCTTTAATGACTTGTTGATCTAAAACTAAATTTTATTTTAGAGAATCGAGCAAAGTTTTTCTCTAATCACTCGAAGGCTCAAAATTTTAGAATTTAAATATTTTTTAAAATAAACCGGTTTTAATTTCCACATAAAATTGGGTACTTTTAATTAATTTAAATTATTCTTAATTTTTTATATCTCCCTTTTTAGACTGATATTTTTAAATTTAAAAACTTTTTTTTGTTTACTCGACAATAATAGAGAAGGTTTCGAGACCAGCATAATCAAAAATATATTTAGCAATATCGACAATGTAAGTTGCCGACACACGAACGTTCTTTTAGATACCACTTGGGGGTATAAAAATTTTTTTTAAATGA
Source organism: Meloidogyne enterolobii (assembly GCA_963681835.1). Classification (NCBI taxonomy): domain Eukaryota; kingdom Metazoa; phylum Nematoda; class Chromadorea; order Rhabditida; family Meloidogynidae; genus Meloidogyne; species Meloidogyne enterolobii. The sequence goes on along the minus strand of CAVMJV010000012.1, from coordinate 3,007,852 downwards.
GGGATTTATAAACATGAGGGTTCTTGGCGAGGACCTCGGACTCGGTTTCGAGACCAGCATAATCGCGAGTTTAAAAATCGGCGAGGACCTCGGCGAGACCCCGTGAACCCCTAGTTCAAACACTGAGTGAACAACCAAGTTTAAGAGAAGGTATTTTAAATTAATGTGATATACCTAATTCTGTGGCTAACTAGAAATTATGTTCGACTGTTCATAACTATTAATTTTACTAAATTCAATTTAAAATTTTATTTTCTAGAAAAACTAACATGTTATTGCCAACAATATTTTTGTTTACCTATTTTATATCATTTTGTCATTCTTCAACTGTAGAGGATTGTAACCAACTATACGCATATAAGGGAAAATACAATCCTAAAGACTGCGAGTAAATCAAATATATTGAATATTTTCAAAAATATTTTTTTAACTAGAAAGTGTATTACAGATGCCGTACCTTGTAAAAATTCTCTAGTATATTCAAAAACATGTACGGATAATCCAAAAGAATTTAAAAGCGTAGCAAATTGTGAAGGAGTATATTCTGAATGTTCTACTGCCGAAGAAAATAGTTGTAAATCAAAACTGTGTGATTGTTTAAAGTAAAAATATTTTTTAAAGGAGAGGGCCAAATTCCCGACAGACATTCTTAATCTCTACAAATAACTAAAATAATTGATAAGCCACAGTCTCAACTCGATATTACGTACACCCAAACCTAAGTAAGGTTTTTAAATTTGCTCCAACTAGTGAATGAGATTGCTGCCTATATATCAGGGTTGGAGCTCGTGGCACAAAATACGAGATCTCTCAAAAAAGATCGAGATACGAGATATAAAATATTTATTGTTTTTCAAGATTATTCATGCATAAAATTGTAAAGCCAAAAATACATATAAGGGTTTGAATGGGTTATGATTACAGGTGATTATAAAGGGTAATGGAGATTTAGAGGATAAAGGGGATTTATTGAGATATCAGGGATTATGGAGAATATCATGGGATTTGGAAGGAAGATAAAAAGCATGAGATTTCACGAGATACAAGATACGAGACGAGCTCCACCCCTTCTATATATCCAATAATAATACATACTCACATACAATTTTTAAATAAAACTTCTCGGCTTTCGCTTACCGCTTATAGGCGACTAATGCTTTCACTTTTCTCCATATGTTCATAAACCCCCATCTAAGTTTTTTACATACTACTAGGTACTTAGATCGAGCAAAGTAGGACAAGTAAGAATCGTAGAGAAATCACGACTTGAATATAATTAAATTAAGAGCAATGATTGACTGTCTGGTTCAATGTGTACCGAAGAATACTCCAGTAACAACTAAAAGTAAGAAATAAGTTACAGATTTTATTAAAAAACAAAAAATTTAAGAAGCTCGATCACTTGGAGTTATTGCTGATTTTAGTAAACTTATTGAAGAAAATTTTGGTGTAAAGCTTACTGAATTGAAAAAAGAAGATTAGGCTTCATCAATTTGTAGGAGAAAATGACAGAAAAATCTTCAAAAATAGAAAAAAAATGATCGAAAATTTTTATTTAGAATTTATTAATTAAGCATAAAGGATGATAAGAAATGTTTAGGCACTTTTTTGGCCTAACTTTATCCAAATTAAAAGTAATGCGAACAAAAAAGCTTCTCATGAATTGATTCCCTGGCCAAACATTTTTGTTCTTAGAATAGTGTAAATATAAACTAAAAATAAACAAAACGTTTCAAAGAGTATTTTTAATTTCTTTAACAATTTGAAAAATAAAAAACAGGTTTTAATTTCCTCACAAAAATTGTACTTTTAATTAATTTAAGTTGTTATTTTACTTTTATTATTTTTTGTTTATTAACAAAAAATAAATAAATAATCTATTTATTTAAATAGATTATTAAATAGTAATTTATTATTTCAACAAAAATACCTGGGTATATTATAAATATGTCCCCTCATTTTTAGATAGATAAAAATCGTACCTTATAATTAGGGATGGGATTTATATGGATTTCCATATTTTTTTCCTGGCCTCGTTGGGTTCTGAAACGTCCAAAAAACATGTTTTTAGCATATGTTGATAAGGCCGTTTTTGAGTTATCAATCCATATTTTCCATATTTTTTTTTATTTAGGCGTTCCGTCCATATTTCCATATTTTATCCATATTTCGTCATTCTTTGTAAAATTTTGCCAAAAATTTTAACTAACTTATTTATCATTTTCTGCTTAAAAATGAAAATTTTTCGATTAAAAATTTTCATTTTTTGGTCCATGTTTGATCCATATTTTGGATTTTAGATTATATGTATTTCAGTCCATATTTTTCGATTGATAGTCCATATAAATCCCATCCCTACTTACAATAAAATATTGTTAAAATGGAGGTATCTCGAAGCAGTTCAAATAGCCAGTAACCAAACAAATTTAAAAAGTCTATTTTTGGTTGATGTGTATAATTCTGTGATGAAAAATGAGGTACGACAGTATTAATTTTACTAAAATTTAATTCAAAATTTGAACCAATTTTATATGTATTTTTTAGAAAAACAATGTTTATGTTAACAATATTTTTATTTATTTATTTTATATCATTTTGTGATTCCTCAACTGTGGAGGAGTGTAATCAAGTATTCGAATCAAATGAGAAATATAATTTTTATGAATGCAAGTGAATTAAATGTTGAAGATATTTAATTAATTTCTTAAAATAAAGGTGTTTTCAAGACCTCAGAGTTTGTAAAATCTCGTTAGCAATTTTACATACCTGTAATGATACCTCGCCTGCAAAAGTATTTAGAAACGAAACAAATTGTGAAATGATGTATTCTGAATGCTCTTTAGCTGATAAATATAGCTGTAAAGATGGAATGTGTGAATGCCTAAAGTAAAAAAATTTTAAAAATGTGAGAGGGGAGGGAGGACTACTTTTCCGCAGATTTTTCTTATCAAATTCCAGGCTTTAAAAAATTATCTGGTTATTCCTTAATTAACTAATGAACGCAAGATTCAGAAATAATAAAAAACACAAATCAATTTTTAAAAATTTCTAGCTCATAGAATGGGCAAGAAATTCAAGCTCCAATAGTGTATGTAAAAGTGAGGCCTGACTTGATATATTAAAAAACAAAAGACGGTCTAGTTCGGTTTAGTATAGAATTTGCTAACTAAAATTCATGGTCTTGTATAGATATTGAGAAATATAAGTCACGAATACCAAGAGAAACATAACTTACACATAATAAAATTAAGAACAATGATTGACTGTTTTTCTCAACGTAAATGTACATCAATGACTACATCATTAACAACTAAAAGTGAGAAATTAAAAATATTTCTTTAAGAAAATTTTTTAAGAAGCACGTTCAATAGGAGTTATTGCTGGGTTTAGAGGATTTATTGAAGGAAATTTTGGTGAAAATCCTACTGAATTGAAAAAAGAGGATTAGGCATGAGACGAATCAATTAAAATAAAGAAACTATGGAGTTTGCCTTTAAAATTTTAATCTCGGCAACCTTCATAATTGATTTTTCGATTCTACTTCCGGCCACTTTTAATTTCAAAAATATTATTTTTCAGAATTAGTAAGAATTTAAAATCAAACAAGATTGTTTTATGTTACGCAACAATTAATGTACTTTTAATTAATTTCCTTTGTTTGATAAATAGAATTATTTTTTTGTCAAATTATTTTTAAATAATTTTTTGAAAATTTAAAATATTATAATAAACAAATTCATTAATTATTTAATTTGTTACAAAATGATAAATGAGAGAGATTATCGAGATTTTTTCTTTATTTTTGATATTTCGAGATAGAGTTTCTGAATTTCTTGTCAAATCGATTGAAGTTTTCCAATAACTTAAAATCGAATCAGTTTACTGTTTCAATTTTTTATTATTCTTAAATATTCAAGTCCACTTTAAAAAATAATCAACCATAATTATTACATACAAAAATTTTCCTAAAATCCAAGACTAAATTTCTTAATAAATTCACATTTTGAATAAATTCAAATTAAAAAGGAACCAAAATTGACCCTGAAATTGAACCTACCCCGCAAACTCCTCTTAATCAATCTTACGAAATTGAGCAAGAAACTAAGAAGCAACAACAAACAAATAACTAATTCTATTATAACAGCAACAACCCCATTAACAAATAATGACAGCAAAGACTACAAGTATGTCTGATCTAATTGCAAACGCCTGCATGTTTTGCCTACTAATGTTTTGCTTAATAATATGCTTAATAATACATTTGTTCATTTATTATTATTATATGAAGGATTATCCAACTTTGGAACAATGTGACCAAACATTTGAATTAAATGAAAATTTTGACTTTTATCAATGCAAGTAAATAATTAGTAGCTATACATAGAATAAATTTAATTAATTAATTAATAAAAGGTGTTTTCGAGACCTCAGAATTTGTAAAATCTCGTTAGTAATTTTGCAAAAATGTAAGTCTACATCTCCTGCAAAGGTATTTAGAAACGAAACAAATTGTGGGATGATGTATTCTGAATGCTCTACTGCTGATAAATATAGTTGTAAAGCTGGAATGTGTGAATGCCTCAAGTAAAAATTTATAAGAAAAACTACTATAATATACCGTATTTATTCTAATTGAATGGCCCCTCCATTTGAATGGCCCCTCCAATTAAATGACAATTTTGCAATGATAAATATTGCAATGATTTTCCTTCTTTTCTTCTGAGAAGGAAAAAAGTGTCATTAAGGTCAGATACACTCTGTCAGAAAATGGTAAGCACCCCCTAGTTTTATGTAGAAAACATGATTAAAGTTAAAATATCATAATTTTAAATATTTTTACGAATTTCTAATTCATATTCGAATGGAAAAAACAATCAGGTATACCGTATTTACTCAATTAATTACCCTCTCTCAAATAATTACCCCCTATTTTTCCAACTGATTTTAAAAATATTTATTAAAAATCAAATCAATTTTAATAATATAACATTTTACCGGACAATATCAAGGAATAAATTGGATTAAGAGGGAAATCAAGGGAATTAAGAGATTTTTAAGAGATAATAGGAGATTAAGAAGTTTTAGAGGTATAAGCCTTACTCCTTCTAAGCCTTGTTCCTTATATATCACCAAATCCTCTTAAATACCTTAAATCCTCGCTTGACTTTGTGTCTTTATATATCCAAAGACGGAAGTATTGCTGGTATAGTACTATTTTGAGGACATTTATATTAAAAGAATTAACATTATATCCTCTAAACAGAAATAACCTCTAACCAGGAATAACCGGGAATAAACTTCATATATCCCAGGACGGAAGTATTGATGTTATAATCCGTTTTGTGGAAAATATTAAGGGAATAATAAAGTTAAAACACAACTTTTCTCAGTATTGGGTAACGTATTGTATATTCCTGTTCATATGCCTATGATAAAATAAAAATATAAAGGTCGAAATAATAATTGCCCTCTCTCAAATAATTACCCCCTCCCTATTAATTACCCCCTCCAGCGAGAGATCGAAACAATAATTACTTAGGGTAATTATTTGAGTAAATACGGTAAATTATTTATGGGTAGTAGGGGATATAACTGGTATTTCCTAAAAAACGACTGTCAGATAATTATAAGCACCACTTAAGTTTCGGCATTAGGAACTGATCGAAAAATCTACAAAAATTCCGGCAAGCATATCTAGTGATGTAAATTGAAAATAGTGATGTCAAATTGAATCTAATAAGCGTTAAAATAAAATTAAGGACAATGGTTACCTGTTTTTCGCATCATACATGTACTCCAATATCTACTTCTAAAAGTGAGAAATTGAAAAATTTTTCCTTCATAAAATAAAATTTTTTTAAAGAAGCTCGCTCAATTGGAGTTGTTGCTGCTTTTACTGAAATTATTCTAAGAGATCTAGGTGAATATTCTATGTGGAACTAAAGAAAAATGATTACTTCCGGCCTCTTTTAATTTCAAAATATTATTCTTCAGAATTAGTAAGAATTTAAAATTAAACAACTTGTTTTATGTTACGCAACAATTAATGTACTTTTAATTAATTTCCTTTGTATATTTAACTTTTAAATAATGAAAATTTTACCTGTTTGATAAATAGAATTATTTAATGTCTAATTATTTTTAAATTATTTTTTGAAAATTTAAAATATTATAGTAAACAAATTATATTAGGTTTGTTACAAGATGATAAATGATAGAGATTATTGAGATTTTTTTGTCAAATCGATTGGAGTTTTTTTCTAATCACTAAAATCGAATCATGTAGTTTTTTGTCTCACTTCTTTATTATTTAATATTCAAGTCCACAAAAAATAATCAACCATTAATTATTACTAGGGTTGGACAAAATATGCACACAAAATCGCCAAATATGCGCATATATATGCACAGAAAAAGCCCAAAATATGCACCAAAATATGAAAAATTTCCTGAAATATGCACCAAATATGCGCAAAAAATAGTGAAAATGTTCTTTAAAAATCACTATTTTAAGTAAAAAACACAAATTTAGCCTTTAAAATTGCAATTTAAAAGCACTTCATAGAGATTTTATTGATTTTGAAAAAAAAATTTTTAAATTTCTTGAAAAATTTTAGGAAAAAATTTTTCAAAAAAAATTTTCAAAAAATTTTTTTCAAAAAATTTTTACAAAAAAATTTTTTGCCGAAAAAAATCCAAAATTTTTAAAAATTTGCCTAATTTTTACTAAAATTTATCAAAAAATGCCGAAATATTGACCAAAATGTGCAAAATTTGCCAAAATATGCACCAATATGCAAATATGCACGTGAGGGCCGAAATATGCAAATATATGCATTAAGAACCGGGTCCTAAAGTGCTCGGACCAATGTAAAAACACCATTTTTGGGCTTCCCACATCAAGGCATATCCGCACACAAAACATGCATTTGCATGTTTTGTCCAACCCTAATTATTACATACAAAAATTTTTCTAAAACCCAAGAATAAATTTTTTTAATAAATTCAGTTTTTGAATAAATTCAAATTAAAAATGGAACCCAAAATCGACCCTGAAATGGACCCTGAAATAGTACTTGAAATAGAACCTGAAATTGTACTTGAAAGGGAACGTGAAATTGTACGTGAAATTGTACGTGAAATTGTACTTGAAATGGAACGTGCATTGGACCACCCTGAAATCGTACTAGAAATAGAAAGTGAAATGGAAGATGAAATTGAATCTGCTCCCCAAAATCCCATTAATGAACCTCCTGAAATTGATGAGCAACAACAAACAAATAATTCTATTATAACAGCAACAACCCCATTAACAAATAATGACAACAAAGTTGATTCAGCGGACCAAAAAAATTTTTCAGGAAGGTGTAAATAAGGCATAATTTCATATTTTTGTATAAATACGTTTAATTTATCACGTTAATTTAATTTAACAAAAATAAAATTTTAGTAGAAAATGTTATTTGCTGCTGCTTTTATTTGTTATTTATTATTACTTGTATGATTCTCCAACTTTGGAAGAATGTGACCGAACATTTGAATTAGATGAAAATTTTGACTTTTATCAATGCAAGTAAATAATTGGCTATAGAATAAATTTAATTAATTAACAAAAGATGTGTTCAAGACCTCAGAATTTGTAAAATTTCGTTAGTAATTTTACAAACATGCAATTCTACATCCCCTGCAAAAGTATTTAGAAACGAAACAAATTGTGGGATGATGTATTCAGAATGCTCTACTGCTGATAAATATAGTTGTAAAGCTGGAATGTGTGAATGCCTTAAGTAAAAAAATAATTTGATAAACTAATAATATATACAGTGGTGGAAAAAAGTATGGAAGCAAGAGCTTAAAAAGTAAACTTCCTTAATTTCCTCGACGTACGAACCCTAAATTAATTTTTGTCTATTATAAATTTTAAAGTCCTATCGATTACCTCTAAAATGAGTATAAATAGAAACAACTTTTATCGAGTATTTATTTTTTTATAATTGACTAAAGTAAACAATGTAAATTTTGAGCGGAAAAAAGTATGGAAGCAAAACCTTTTTTATTTAGATATAATAAAATATGCCCAAAACTAAATATCTTTCAACTCCTATTAAGAAGCTGATAATAAGAGCAAAAGAGCAAGGCAAGACCGATAGAGCAGTTGCATTAGATTTCAACGTTAGCTGCGGGACTGTATCCAAATTGTATAAGCGTTATCGAGAAGAAGGTTTTTGCATTTAAATACCCACTAAAGGTTTTTCCATATTAGGACACGTTCATAGACATGCAAAACCTGGTAGACCACGTAAAACTAGCGAATGGCAAGATCGGTCGATGGTTCGCTTAGTCAAAAAAGATCCAATGGCAACTTCAAAAGACATCGTAGATCGTGCTAGGGAAGCTTATCGGATCACAATTACTCAGCGAACAGCTCGAAATATACTTCGGCGTGCCAAATTATTCGGCAGGAGGCCTGCTGCAAAGCCGGCTCTAAATAAGCGTCAAAAAATAGCCCGTCTCAATTTTGCCAACCAACATAGACACTGGACTGCGCGGGATTGGGGTAGAGTACTTTTTTCGGATGAAACAAAATTTAATCTCCACAACCCTGATGGTGGTGAATATGTCCGTAGGCCTCGAAACAAACGTTATGATCCAAAATACATTAAAACAACCATGAAATTTGGCGCTGGTAGTGTACTTGCATGGGGTAAACAGATTTTTAATTGAGGTTGAGTAAGGTCATTTTTATAGGATGTTTTTCGCGAGATTCTTTGGGTCCACTAGTCCGGATTAATGGCATAATGGATGCGCCTATGTATAGAGACATCATGGAAGAGCACATGTTGCCGTTTGCAAATGATCGGATGTGCCAGGGTTGGATTTATCAACAGGACAACGACCCTAAGCACTAGGGTTGTACCCCGAACGCTCGGGGGCGGGTATGTCGGGGTACGGGGTTTTCCAATTGTTTCGGGGCGGGGTTCGGGTCGGGGGAGCAAAATATGGCCGGGGTTCGGGTCGGGGTACGGGGGTTTAGTGGAAAAATTTTTAGAGAAAAAAATGCTCAAAAATAATTAGAAATCGATATATTTTCGCTGATTTATTCAAAAATTAAGTAGGATTTGGAGAAATTAGAGGGGATTTGAAGGGATTAAAGTGTATAACTTGGGATATAAGTGGATCTGGAGGGATTAAGTGGGATTTTTAGGGATTAAATGGTATATTTAGGGATACAAGGTGATCTGGAGTGATTTTTGTTGGTTCAAGGGATATTAGTGATTTATAAGGATTTGATGTATTGCGGATAAGGGTATTTGGACGGATATCGGGAGATATCTTCAATTAATCCTTAAATCTCCCACGAAATCCATGGTAATTCATCTACATATATCCGTTAAATTCGCGTAATACTTTTAAATACATTTTAATTTAAACCTTAGATCCCTTTGAATCCCTTTAACTCCTTAATTCTTCGATATACTACAGATCCCTTTATATCTCTGATTCACGTTAACAGGACCTTGATAGTTATGGTTGGGAACCCCTTACTGGTGATACAAGGGGTTTGAAGGATTAAGGTTCGTTCAAGGGATATCAGTTAAAAATAAAATTAATATTTTAAAATTAAAATTTAACTCGTTAATAATATGTTTTTGTAAAGAAATATAAAAACAAAATAGTTCTCCTTATATGGATCCGAACCCAATCCTATATTAATGAAATATCTGCTAAAACCAACGACTAAGCCACTCAACCACAAGTCTCTTAATAAAGAAGGAAAGAAAATTATGATATTTCATTTAATTTTCTTTCAAGAATAATAAAAGCAAAGTAAAATGGGTGGAAATTTTTTAAATTTTCTTCATTAATTTCTCCAAAAAATGACATTTTTTAGGGGTATAAAACCCCGAAACCCCGAAACTTTTTGGTCCGGGGAACGGGGTTTTCACTTTTTTTCGGGGCGGGGTTCGGGTCGGGGAGAATCGTGAAAAAATCGTTCGGGAACGGGGTCGGGGTTCGGGGTACGGGGTCGGGGTACAACTCTACTAAGCACACATCACAACTAATGATGGGTGCTGTTCGGCGTCTTCCAGATGGCCGAAAAATTCGATTACCTGGCTGGTTCAGTTTAAATGGTGTTCGTCTTTTCAAGTGGCCCCCATGCAGTCCAGATATAAACCCAATCGAACATTTATGGGGTCTGATCAAGCAGAAATTGAGAGGTCAAAGGTTCAAAACTAAGGATGAACTTTGGGAGGCAGTTGAGATAGCCTGGAATTCAATTCCAATTGATAATTTGATTTCACTTGTTGATTCGATGCCCCGTCGTATTAATGCAATTATCCTTTCTAAGGGTGGCCCAACAAAATACTGAAATAATACTTGAAATTTTTTTGCTTCCATACTTTTTTCCGCTCAAAATTTACATTGTTTACTTTAGTCAATTATAAAAAAATAAATACTCGATAAAAGTTGTTTCTATTTATACCAGGGATGGGCCGGGTTACCCGAAACCCGATACCCGAAACCCGAAACCCGGACTTTTTTTCGACCCGAAACCCGAAACCCGACCCGAGAAATTTTTGAAAACCCGACCCGAAACCCGACATTTTTCATGGAATTCTATTACATAAAAGTAAGATTTTTGGCTCTTTGGCCTTCTAAAATCCGCAAAATTTTCGCCTGCGTCGCTAAAAATGGAAGAAATTTGGCTTCTTGAGCTCCAAAATGTGGAATTTGGGCACTATATTTAAGGATCAAGAGGGTTTGTGGAGTTATCTGCGGGAGGTATCAGGAACGAACACACCCCTAAAGACGGTTTTTTTAGATTTTTTATTTTTAAAAATCACTATCTCCTACTTCGAAATAAAATTATTTTAAGGGAAAGGAAAAGAAATATTTATAATTTCTTTCATTGGTCCTTTTGTTGGTCGGTGGTTGAGTGGTTATGTGTCTTACTTTACTCACCTACAAATTTTGTAGTGAGGGTTCGAATCCAGGGCGGGATATGAGCTAAGAAATTTATTTTTAAAATGTTCTAAACTTTGTTTTGATTAAAATTTTTAAATTTATTTTTCTAAATATTTGAAACTTGAAAAACCATTAAAATTTTAATTTAGTCATGAATTTTTGAAAATTTTCGCCTGCGGCGCAGAAAATGAAAGGAATCTGACTTAAGGACCTCCAAAATTCTTAAAATTTTCACTTGCGGCGCAGGAAAGTACTCTATTTTTAATTCCAGATACTTATAATGCCTTTATATCCGTCTTAACCCCCAAATCCCCTCATATTATTCTTAACCCATCCAAATCCATTTAATCTTTGTTATTTATTATATCATTCTTATATATTCTCTTATTAATCCCGCAAATCACTGATATCCCCCAACCACTCCGAAAAATTTGGCTACTTGGTCAAATTTTTAACTGACCCGACCCGAAACCCGACCCGAGACCCGAAACCCGGACTTTTTTTCGACCCGAAACCCGAAACCCGATCCGAAGAAAATTTTGAAAACCCGACCCGAAACCCGACCCGACTTTTTTCTCAACCCGGCCCATCCCTGATTTATACTCATTTTAGAGGTAATCGATAGGACTTTAAAATTTATAATAGACAAAAATTAATTTAGGGTTCGTACGTCGAGGAAATTAAGGAAGTTTACTTTTTAAGCTCTTGCTTCCATACTTTTTTCCACCACTGTATTGTATTAGGTGTTCTGTCTTTCCAAAAATCGCTAAAATCCGGGTTCTTGGTACCATTATTGGAACCGAAAGGACACTGATTAACTATCATCTTAATAAGTCGAAACCACTGTTTATAAGCTCGTAGCAAAATTCGTACTTGTACTCGTACTTAGGGTCGAAATACGAGTACGCTTAGAGCAAAAAAAGGCTAGTACGAGTACGAGGTACGAGTCCAAAAATAACCAGATACGAAGTACAAGAAATTCAACTCGTACTTTCGTACTGTTTATTAAAGGAAAAATCGAAAGAAATATGCATAATTTCTTTCAATTTCCCTTATATGTATGAGCAATTGCCAAGCGGTTAAGAGCTTCACTAATGTGTTAGTAATTTAGAGGAGAGCTCGCTTTCTGATCAGAGGACAATGAATTTTCAAATTTTTCTTCTAATAAATAACCTAATGTATAAGCTTAATTTTGTTTTAAAAATTATTCTATTTTTACTTGGATGAATTCGTGTCAGGACAGTTCACCAAAAAACAGTTCACTAAATAGGGTTCTTCGTACCAGCCTATTTTTTGCTCGTACTATACTCGTATTTCGTACCTAAGTACGAGCATAGTACGAATTTTGGTACAAGCTTATAAACATTGACTAAGATGAGAGTGGCACAAATGGGATGCCATCCAGAAGGGGGTTTTAAACAAAAAAACTCAAGGACATACCTAATAGCAAGCTTTTGATGGCAATACATAATTAATCATTTATTCTAAAAGTAATAAATCTAGTATTCATTAAAATAAAATTAAGGACAATGGTTACCTGTTTTTCGCATCACAAATGTAATCCAATACCTACTAAAAGTGAGAAATTAAAAAAAATTTTCCTTTATAAAATAAAAATTTTTTAAAGAAGCTCGCTCAATTGGAGTTGTTGCTGCTTTTACTGAAATTATTCTAGGAGATCTAGGTGAATATTCTATGTGGAACTAAAGAAGAATGAAGACTTAAGGAATAAAACTCAAAATTTTGATATTTAAGATATTTAAGTACATATAACCATTGCTTTGAAACTAACACCAAAAATAAATTTACACCATAATTTTTACACGAAAATTTTTAAGTAAGAGATATCGGAGATATTAGGGATATGAATGGATATCGGAGGGATATAACTGGTTTTGAAGGACTATAATGGGTATTGGAAAAATGAAAAGCCGAGAAAAATTTTTGGTATTGGACATCTTTAGCATTTACTATGTAAAGCTATTTATTTCCTAAGTCTGTGCAATAGAATGCTGGAACCTTTTGCAGCAGCTAAAGGAAAGAAATAGCTATAGCCCAGTCGCTTTAAGACGACTGGGCTATAACTTTTTAAGAAGAATAGCTATAGCCCAGTCTTCTTTTAATCTCGATATATCTGTTAGTTCTCGATTTTCGTCAATTTTTCTCCATATAAAATAATTTAAATTTTCGGATATAGTTTCAAAAATTTCGTTATAAAGGTCTCAGAAAACTTCAAGTTTTTACCAAATAAATTAAAAAAGTTAGGACCCAGAGATGCAAGTATACATTTAGGCAGTTTGCATGTGAAGTGACACCTTTTTCAGAAGAAAAAGCTTTATGAACGTCACATGTCCGAATCATTAAAATGATACAATGGTGAAGGAATCATAGCTCCTCTACAGAAAATGTTAGATTAAAATCATCAGTAATCCAACTTTGAGGAAAATATTAGAGAAATAATGATTGATATAAATAAAGATTAGATAGATTATGCCTTGAGAAACAATAAAAAAACAATAACTCGAAACATTATGCCTTGAGAAACAATAAAATTAGAATCGTTTAGAATCTTGTATATTTTCGCTTTTTGTGGGTAGAACCTTCTTTATCCCTTTCTGATGTAAATATAATTTCAAGTTTTGCAACCAAGACAGAGATTAAGAAGTGCTTCAGGCATCGATTTATGGAAATAACCCCTATCGGTTACATATGCCGTATAATTAAGAAAAAGGCAATGATCGTTTCCACAATTGAAGCAAAATTCAATTAAATGTAGCAATTCTGCATATCTTTTAGCTCCTGCCAGTGGTCCATAGTGATTCTAAAATAGAATATTTAAGAATATAAATGTCAGAAACTTCAACATCCCCCAAGTTTTTTAAACAATTTAAAACACCTGTAATATTTTCATCAATATATCAGAATATCTTTCTGCCTCATTCAGTAATAATTGTTGCCCATGTCGACTTAAATCACCTAGGGCAAACTGAGAAAAAATTATAGCGCGAAGGAGAACAAATTCTTCATTGTTTAGTTGAATTCGATTAAATGGCACCAAGGAATCGTCAAATAATTTTTTGAGAAATTTATTTATCCTAACACAAAAATGAAAGTTATAACAAAAAATAAAATTACGTCATGTCTTCTTTATAAATATTTTGTAACGGACCCGACCCCACAGACTCGATACACACTATTCTCGACATTTCCAAATCCACCCCCGGACTCAAATATACATTTATCCATTTTTCCAAGCTCTGTTTATTCTTTCTCTCCTCCCCCACACATATCCATTTTGTATTTTATTATTATTAAAACTCCTCCCCCTTTTTCATTCAACACAAACCAACAACTCTTCAGTTGTTGAAATGGTTATTAGTTGAAATGGTTGTTAGTTGAAATGGTTGTTAATTGAAATGGTTGTTAATTGAAGAGTTGTGGTTAAAGGCGTTTGGATTTTGATGGATCGATGAAGGAATAATTATTTTTTAATTATATTTTTCCGTTTGTATTTTTAAATGGTTTTTCAATTTAAATATATTTTGCTCCTGTATTTTTGGAATTAATCATTTTTATTTGTTTTTAATTTAATTTATATTGTTTGGACATTTTAATGTTAATTAAATAAACATTTCTTTTCCAATTTCCCAGTTGATTTAATTTAGGGAAAATAGGAAAATGAGTTTAGTCCTCTGCGCCCTCCCCTTTTGACCAACTTCCAAATCCTCCTCCACCCCTAAATACCGGCGCTCCGAAGATGCACCAGACCGAAAGGTCGTGGTTGCTAACTGGTAGCACCGGATGGCGTCCCCCTCAAGGTTTTGGCTACCCACCCACCTCTCCCTCCACCCACCTCTCCTTCCTCCTACACTCTCCCCCCTCTTCATCTCTCCCCACCTCTTCCACTTTCCCTCCTCGCTCAATTTTTTTTAAAAATAAATTTTAATCCAATTAAATTTTAATTTCTTTCCAGATTCTATTAATCTACCCCATTCCTACACACCCCCCCCCCTCCACCTCCGAATCAGAGTAAAAAGAAAACCTAGAAAAAGCGAAGCCGTTTTTGCTCGCTATTTTCTAGGCATCGCTTTTCTTACGACATAAAATTCTTTTGTCCACATTTTTGACCTGCTTAGTCCAATTTTTCTCCCAACTCTGCACAGAATTTACATACAGATAAACATTTTCCATCTTTGCCCTTGAAGAGAAAGTGGGCAAAATTCCGTCGTTTTGTTTTTGTCTGTTGTAAATAAAGAGTATTTTTGCTGTCTATATGTCCTATCAATCTTTGCCCTCGAAGGGAAAATGGGCAAATTTCTTCGGCTTGTTTTTGCCCCATCTTTTTACAATAGACAGGAAAATTGTTTTTCTAGATTGTGCAGATAAATTTTGCCCACTTCCCCGACACTACACACTTTTTGTATTAAAATATTTTTCTTCTCTCTGTCCTTACCCATTGGTCCTATCCTTTTGACTTCAACATTTTTGTAGTTATTTTTCATCTTTTTCTTCCCCATTCATTTAAAAAATCTACATTCTTCTAAGTTAAGAAATAAATATTTTTTATATTAAATTAACTTCGAAAATATAGATTAAAACAATGTCTAAAATTTTCAAAATAATTTTAAAATGTAATAATTTCACCGGTATTCAAAAATCCCCTCCTCCCTCTACAAAACGTACATTTCACGATTATCCATTTTATGCTCTACAAATTTTTCAGTTAAACAAAAATGAAAAAAAATTTTTCTTTCCAAATTATTCCCTATAAATATTCTAATAGAAGTCCTGTATTATATAGAAGCCTTTCTATTTATGTAACCGGTCGAGAATAAATACTAAAACTTCTATTAGGAATATTTACAAGACTCAAACCCCTCCCTTCTAATTATCCTTGGTTGTTTGTTTGTTTTTGAAGTAAAATTTTTTGGCTTTCCGTGTTTTAAGTAACACTAGAAATGTCAAAAAGTATTTTAAACCCCCACTCTATTTTTACAATTGTCATAATTTTTCTAATCATGGATTTAAATTATTTCTTTAAAATTGTGATAATTGTTGAGAAGTTGGGAAAATTATTTAGTCCTAAATTCTCTTCAAATTCGAAATTCTCTTTAAATTTTGCCCAATCTCCAGTTAAATTTTTGTCACAAATTAAACGGTTATTGTACTTTAGACACTTTTCTTGTTATAGCCAATAGAAAGAAGAGAAGCGACGCCTATAGTATCAGCTTCTCTATAATTTTTCCCAATTTCTCACTCCCTTCATTACCTCTCTCATTTCTTTACTCCTATTCGCGCAACCACTCTTATTCTCTACTTCACCACAAATCCCCCCTCTCTCCACCTACCACCAATTCCCCCTCTACCACAAACCTCCCTCCACCCACCACCAATCCCTCTCCACCACCAATCCTCCCTCTACCTATCACCCCCTGCATTATTATTTTGCTTCGTGCTGTCGATCCTTTTTCTTCGCCCACCTCCCCGAGTAACTGCAAGGAATAATTTTTAAAATAAATTGTTTAACTTTGTTAAAATTTATTTAAAAATTAATTTGAATTTTTAATCACAAAATCCCCCAATATAATTTTGTTAAAAATTTTTCTTTCACATTTAAAGAGCTGTTTCGAAAATTCGATTTAAAAAATTTTTCTGAATCAAATTTCTTACTCCAGATCTCTTAATTGACAAAAATTTTGTTTCAAAACAGCTCTGACTTGTACTTATATTTTTATAAGAAATTAATTACGAGAAAATGTTTTCATTTAATTTGAGCCTTATATTTCCCTTGTCTTTACTCTCGCCTCTCAGCCTCTTTCCATTTAAATTTTCAAACAATGGTTGATCCAAATAATTTTTTTTTATCCCAATTCTATGGTCTTTCCAAAATCAGACATTGAGAAATGTTGCATTGGAGGAAGATAAATTTTTCTTTTGGGACCTCTCCTAAATTTTGTCTGTTGGGACCTTTCCTCTCCCAATCAAAACCAAGGCTGTGCACAATGTGATTTTTGGCATTTTCGTTTGGCGTTAAGCACGTTACAGAAATTTTTGGCGCACAGCCCTGATTTTAACTATCCTTTTGTGGTGTGGAAATTAAAAAGAAAGAGGAGAGAGATAAGGGAGAGATTAAAATCGTACAAAGTATAACAGTATTTAATAAAAAAAGATTCCCATAAGAAAAAAAGTCCATTTTATATTTGTCCATTATTACAACAAAAAGTCCCAGTTAACAATATTCTGTAATCCATTGAAAAAATCCCAGTAAACTATCTTTAAGCGAATCTTTTAATGAAAATTATCCTTTTTCTGGGAAAATCAGTTATGAAAAGAAATCAAAATCCATTTTGTATTTGTCCAGTATTACAGCAAAAATTTCCCAGTTAACAGTTATATAATCCAATGAAAAAATCCCAGTAAACTATCTTTGAGTGAATCTTTTAATAAAAATTATCCTTTGCTGGGAAAAATCCGTTAAGAAATAAAAAAAAAAATCCATTTTGTATCTGTCCATTATTACAAAAAAAGTTCCCAGTTAACAACATTCTGTAATCCATTGAAAAATCCCAGTAAACTATCTTTGAAAGAAATCTTTTAATAAAAATTATCCTTTTCTGGGAAATCGTTTAAAAAAACAATATCCATTTTTGTACTTGTCCACTATTACAATAAAATTTTCCCAGCTAATACCGTTATGTAGTCCACTGAAAAAATCCCAGTCAGCTATCTTCAAGAAAAATCTTTTAATAAAATTATCCTTTTCTGGGAACATTGTTTTGTAATGTTTTCTTTTCCCTCCCATATAAAAATAGGAGTTAAGCTTATATCCCGATCACTTTCGCGAAAATAAATTAAAAGCTATAATTAACGCTCCTTCATATCTTTAATTTAAATTTTTTTTCTTTTGTGCATTTATTTCATTTATCCCCTCACCCTCCCAAGTAAAGAAGTAAAGAAACTCTCTAGAATTAATCCGTTTTGGAATTAATCTATTGAGGAATAAATCCTAACCCTCAATTATAATTTTGCAATTAAATTTTACATTTTAATCCATTTTAACTTAAAAAACGTCGATATGAATTATATGAGAGAAGAGGAAATGTCAACTAATGAAACAACATTAAAAGATTTAAAATTAGAGACTGACGACGAAGATTACGACACTTGTCATTCTGAAGAGTCAGAAGTTGAAGAGGACGATGATAAAAACAAACAATTCAAATTAACACTCACAAAGTAACTGGTAACCCAAAGTAACCCTCCTTTCCTTTTCCATCCACACTTTCCATCCATTTTTACCTCCAATAATGTCCCTTTCGTTTTTTTTTCAATAAAAACAAAAGAGAATTACCACCTATCCTACCGCATATTTTTCAAATTGTAATTAAAATTAAATAAAATTTTTTTAAGGTCTGTCATTTGGGAAATTTTTTTTTAAAATAATAATCCATTTATATTAAAAATTTTCCTCTTTAGCATTTGTCCCAGTCAAGGTACTTCCTTGCATCAATATTTGTCCTAGTCAAGGTAATTCCTTGCATCAGCAATTCATATCCGTTATCCTTGAATCCAATTAATAAAAAAAAATCCATTGTATTTTAGGTCCAATATTTTTATTTAAAATTTTTCCCAAGGCAGACCAATAAATTTTAATACGGTTGTAAAGAAATCCATTAGAATTAATTTATAATTAAATTTATATAATTAATCTAATTGAGAACGAAAATTTCTTTCAAAATTTCAACTCCCCCACTCCCCAGTACTTGTTTAAACAAACCAAGTCAGACAAACAATTTTCAAACCCACTAGTAAAGAAATCCATTAGAATTAATTAGAATTAATTTCGAATTAATCTAATTGAGAAAATCCACGCCGCCCTATTTCATAAAAATTCATAAAAATTCTCCTCACTTCCTTTCTCCACTTCAAACCATTATCCTATCCAGATGATCGTGAATACAACCTTGATGGAGCAAATGCGTATCTCCAAATACCTTACTCACCTAACCAATTAACATATCGTTCAGACACCTGGTCCTCCTGTTTACCTTTAGTTCTTTCCGAGTATGAAACCCCACAGTCCATATTAATGAAACAAATACTAGGTCTAGATCGAAACCCACCTCTTAAAAACACACGCGATCTATGTTATGCTATGTTCGCATGTGAAGATGAGAATCCCCCAAATAACGAACAATTACAGGCAATAGATCTAACACTCAACCCAACCCCCTCAGTCATAGTCACTTTAGCACCTCCCGGTACCGGTAAGTCCAGAATTGTTTCCATGATGGCACTTGAGCTCATGAAAAGTGGAAAGACTCCAATGATCATTGCACACAGCAACTTAGCTATGAGCAAGATCGTTGAATATATTTGTCCCGAACTAAGTAAAATTAACAAAACCGCACTTATCCTCCTCTCCGCCCGTGCAAAAGAATTTATGGATCTTTTCGAAGACTTTAAGGAGCACTTATTGATTGCCTCTCTTAAAGAAATCGAAATAGAATCCCTAGGTAATAAGGACAAGAGAACTGCCCTCAGATATAAGGAAAAAGCATTCACAAAACCGAAAATGGCTGATGAGAAATCCACAGCCATGATCGTTTTGGAAGCGGACAATAAACCCTCAACCAAGTTATCAACCGTTTCTATGTGTGAAGACATCCCTGCACTAATCGCTGACACAACCCACCTTTTCCTAGATGAATCCAGCCAAACACCAATTAACCAAATAATTCACATACTAACCTACGCAACCCAACTCGAGAAGATATTTATCACTGGGGATCACAAACAACTCGGTGTTTATAAAGAAGATGTACCAAAATTCCTACATCCTCTTGGCTTTGACTCAATCATCTCTCACGCACTTTCAATCCCCTCCATTCCCAAAGTTCAGTTAGTAAAATCCTATAGATCCCACCCAGTAATTACCAAAATAGTAGCCGATACCTTCTACGAATCCGAGCTAATCCCTGGAATCATAGAAGAGCAAAGATCCCAAGCACTTTCCTTCCCCTTCCCGGTTAAAAACATTCCAATTCTCCTAGTTGATACACCAGAGAAAGACGAACGAGATAGTCGATCCTTCTCTCGGTTTAACACTTCACAAGCACAGATAGCACGCACAATAACAGAGAAATTCCTGGAAACCACTGATTTAAGAATAGTAATCCTTTGCCTTTATAAGAAACAAGTTGATGAAATTAGAAATTTTAACCTCCCCCGCACTTCTTGCATTACAGTGGATGCTTTCCAGGCCAGAGAGGAGGAAATAGTCATTTTAGTTACGACCAAAAAGATGCCGGATAACTTAAATGACTATAAAACCTCCCTTGCCTTTATAAATAACCCACAAAGAGTCGCAGTCGCTATTTCACGCTCAAGGCAGGCATTTTGCCTAATTGGAGACTTTGAAACACTGCGAAAATGCGACTCTTGGAGGAAATTTATCGATAATGCTTCTAAATTTACACCTATAATTAATAATTCTTTTTTATTTAGTCAAACCGCACCACCTGGAACTCAACCAACCCCATCTACTGGCCCACAACACAAACCGACTCCTGGAACTCAACCAACCTCGACAACTGACCCTACATCAAAACCGACTACTGGCCCGACTCCAACAACAAACAAACCTACTCATGACCCACAACCGAAACAACACCCAACCCGACTACAACAACAACCTCCTCTTCCTCAATTCAAAAATAAACAACAATTCCAACACCAACAACAAACCAAACCTGCCCATGAACCAACAATGCCACCACCAAAACGACCCTATATGCCGTCTGCCTCTTCCAATCCACATATGCGACAACACAATCAACCACCTCAATTGAAAAGCGTAAATCCAATTATAAATCCCCCCGTTTCTCTTTTCGATAATAAATCTTTTGTTTCCTCTTTATCTTCTCCACAATTTAATATGCCTCAATCTTTTAATCCCCCAAATTTTGTTCAATCTAAATTTCCACCACATCAATTTAATTTCTCTCAATTTTCTCCCCAACCTAATATTTCATCAAATTTTTACAGTAATTATAATACCCCCTCTACTTCACAATATCCCCAAAATTTTTCAAATATAAAATTCTTTAATAATGCATATTGGCAATGGGACAATGTCGAGAAAAAATGGTATCAAGTCCCCCCTCCACCATCCCACTAAACCCCCCTCACCCCTTTAACCCTTAAAAGTTAGTAGAGAATAAAAACTCTATAAACTTTTCTACCCTCATCCCCCCTTCAATCCACTTCTCAACCCGCCTCCACCTATCCGCCCTTCTACACCATCCCCCCTCTACACCATCCCCCCTTCTACACCATCCCCCTTCTACACCACCCCCCTTCAACCCCCCTCCTATCCCCTGTGAGTAAGGTCTTTCAGATGGCCCAAAAAAGAATTGGTAACCATCTGATCGAGTACAGCGCTTTGCCCTAATTTTCAAACAAACGGGGACCAATTAAGTTTGTGTCACCATTTGTAAACCCCCGTTCTCTGTCCTGTCCCCCCTCACGCCTTCCCTATCCCCCTACAAGAAAATCTCGTCAAACACTCTTTTAAGCGCAGGGTCGCGCTTATTAGAGGTTGGGAGATGTAACGGACCCGACCCCACAGACTCGATACACACTATTCTCGACATTTCCAAATCCACCCCCGGACTCAAATATACATTTATCCATTTTTCCAAGCTCTGTTTATTCTTTCTCTCCTCCCCCACACATATCCATTTTGTATTTTATTATTATTAAAACTCCTCCCCCTTTTTCATTCAACACAAACCAACAACTCTTCAGTTGTTGAAATGGTTATTAGTTGAAATGGTTGTTAGTTGAAATGGTTGTTAATTGAAATGGTTGTTAATTGAAGAGTTGTGGTTAAAGGCGTTTGGATTTTGATGGATCGATGAAGGAATAATTATTTTTTAATTATATTTTTCCGTTTGTATTTTTAAATGGTTTTTCAATTTAAATATATTTTGCTCCTGTATTTTTGGAATTAATCATTTTTATTTGTTTTTAATTTAATTTATATTGTTTGGACATTTTAATGTTAATTAAATAAACATTTCTTTTCCAATTTCCCAGTTGATTTAATTTAGGGAAAATAGGAAAATGAGTTTAGTCCTCTGCGCCCTCCCCTTTTGACCAACTTCCAAATCCTCCTCCACCCCTAAATACCGGCGCTCCGAAGATGCACCAGACCGAAAGGTCGTGGTTGCTAACTGGTAGCACCGGATGGCGTCCCCCTCAAGGTTTTGGCTACCCACCCACCTCTCCCTCCACCCACCTCTCCTTCCTCCTACACTCTCCCCCCTCTTCATCTCTCCCCACCTCTTCCACTTTCCCTCCTCGCTCAATTTTTTTAAAAATAAATTTTAATCCAATTAAATTTTAATTTCTTTCCAGATTCTATTAATCTACCCCATTCCTACACACCCCCCCCCCCCTCCACCTCCGAATCAGAGTAAAAAGAAAACCTAGAAAAAGCGAAGCCGTTTTTGCTCGCTATTTTCTAGGCATCGCTTTTCTTACGACATAAAATTCTTTTGTCCACATTTTTGACCTGCTTAGTCCAATTTTTCTCCCAACTCTGCACAGAATTTACATACAGATAAACATTTTCCATCTTTGCCCTTGAAGAGAAAGTGGGCAAAATTCCGTCGTTTTGTTTTTGTCTGTTGTAAATAAAGAGTATTTTTGCTGTCTATATGTCCTATCAATCTTTGCCCTCGAAGGGAAAATGGGCAAATTTCTTCGGCTTGTTTTTGCCCCATCTTTTTACAATAGACAGGAAAATTGTTTTTCTAGATTGTGCAGATAAATTTTGCCCACTTCCCCGACACTACACACTTTTTGTATTAAAATATTTTTCTTCTCTCTGTCCTTACCCATTGGTCCTATCCTTTTGACTTCAACATTTTTGTAGTTATTTTTCATCTTTTTCTTCCCCATTCATTTAAAAAATCTACATTCTTCTAAGTTAAGAAATAAATATTTTTTATATTAAATTAACTTCGAAAATATAGATTAAAACAATGTCTAAAATTTTCAAAATAATTTTAAAATGTAATAATTTCACCGGTATTCAAAAATCCCCTCCTCCCTCTACAAAACGTACATTTCACGATTATCCATTTTATGCTCTACAAATTTTTCAGTTAAACAAAAATGAAAAAAAATTTTTCTTTCCAAATTATTCCCTATAAATATTCTAATAGAAGTCCTGTATTATATAGAAGCCTTTCTATTTATGTAACCGGTCGAGAATAAATACTAAAACTTCTATTAGGAATATTTACAAGACTCAAACCCCTCCCTTCTAATTATCCTTGGTTGTTTGTTTGTTTTTGAAGTAAAATTTTTTGGCTTTCCGTGTTTTAAGTAACACTAGAAATGTCAAAAAGTATTTTAAACCCCCACTCTATTTTTACAATTGTCATAATTTTTCTAATCATGGATTTAAATTATTTCTTTAAAATTGTGATAATTGTTGAGAAGTTGGGAAAATTATTATATATACCCAAGGCAAAATAGTAAATACCCAAGCCAAAACAATTCACAACGCCTTAATTCAATGGATATCCAGGAATTTGAAACCCGATTTAACTCTTTAGAAATAAACAACGACCCGCATAATCTCAAATCTCTAACACTCACTCCTCCTGAAACAAGTACTAGTAACACACAACCTGAAAAACCCACCGATGAACTGACACCCCCGGCCAAACTCGAAAAATGGGAACCTTCATCTAGTAAACCCAAATTTTCTATCGCACCTTTTATTACAAAACTCTCTTATATTCTTCTACTTATTATGCTTCTTCCAGGAACCTTAGCAGCCCCTTTGATTAATAATTATCAAAACCCGATGGTGTGTCAAACCGAACAGCAAGGAGAATACTGGACCCTCCCTAATTTTGCTCCTTGCCCTCGACTTAAAGCAAATAGAACTAGAACCCCTGTCACCCAAAATATTCGGCTTTATCGCCTCAATGCTTTTCAGCAATCGAATGAAGCATGGGCGTGTAGGATCATTAAGAAAGGGGAACAAGAATACACAAACCCAACAAGTGACCTTATCAAACGAAATATCCAACCAATAAACCTCCCTGTCACCCCTCAAAACTGTAAGGAAATGGTCTCTCGTAAAATATGCAAATTTGGAACTTTAAAAGAAGAAGCAGGTCTGTGGCATACAGATAACCGCATCTTCTATGAAAAAAGATATCCAATATTTGGCTGGTCTTGGCGCTCCCACTACTCTTTTAATTGTTATATTTTTAAAACCCAAATCTCTGTCCCTCACGAATCCGAACTGTTACAATCTCCTCTAGGTTCTATGAGTCACTGTAGTTATCGGTTAGGAAGTTGCACTCTCTCGGATAATACGACATTAATATGGGAACCCTCTCCCGAAAAACAATGTCGATTCATCCGAGTAGGTGAGTATTCAGGAAAATTCATGGATGATATATGGTTAGGAGACACCATTGAACTAGGCCTTTCATTAAACACTAAAAATCCGAAAATTTTTGATTGCAATATCTCTTTACTCTTAACCGAACAGGGTCTCGCTTATGAGAAAATCAAAAGCAAACCCTCACCTAAAAGAGTCAAAAGATTTTCATCATCGGAATGGAACTGGAATCACGAAAGCCTTCTCACAGACAGTCAATTAGAGGGACAACTTACCTACTTAGACCATGAGATGAAGGAATCCCTCACTTTCCAATTCACCCACTCTCTCCATCAGCTTTGTGAGTTCGCCGAGGAAACTCGAAAGTGGACCGCAAATGCACTTCTTTCTAACCCAACTACCCTAGCCCGAGCTATTTTAAATAACCCGAACGTAATTGCTAGACACATCTCAGGCAATACGCTCAAAATTTGGCCTTGCATTTCACTGACCCCCTCCCAATATAGAATTTCACCAACCAATCTTGACACATGTTTCGATCTTTTACCTGTGCTTATAAAAACACAAGGAAAAGACGAATTAGCTTTTCTTGATCCAACCACTTTAATAATCTCACCCAAAGCCCGTAAGGCTCCATGTACCCAATACAGAAAAATACCAGTACAAATTAACGGCACGCTTAAAGAAATAGACCAAATTACTGGCGAGCAAACAATACTATATACTCAGGTCCTCACCAGTAAAACCTTTCATGAAATTAATGCACCGAAAATTGTCCCTCATGCTTTTCATCATCTAGTTCTTGTAAATCTCACCGATATAATTTCACATTCCTATCTTTCTAGTCTAACTGAAATTAGTCAAATTACTTACCGAATTGAAAACCAGAACTCCGCTATTAGATCCACTATGTCAACTGAATGGGAGCAAGTAAGAAAAGAAATCATTAAAGAAACAATAGGTGACTGGTCCGGAACCCAAAATACTTTTTGTCTAATAGTCTGTGTAGTCGCAGCTATAGACATACTCATTCGATTATCTGCCTTATTACTCGAAAATTACCTTAAGAATTTTACCATAATTCGTGCTATTGGAGCTAGGATAGCTTCAAAGCAAAACAATCCGAATCCCCCGCCAATTACCAAGGAAAAGTCAAAAACTGAAGGTGATAAGAAACATCAAGCCTTGTTCAAAAATCACCCTTCACAAATTGTCTTAGAACTTGGTCGCCCACTCGAGGGACAACCAAACAAATGGCCTCCTTCTGCAACCAAATTTCCTCTCTATATTCCACCTAGTCCCGGACCCAAACAGCAAATTAATAATCCACCACAGAAACTTAATAAGCCCAAACGCTCTCACTCATCTAGTGTACTCATTGGTTGTTCATACGCCCATCAACTCCTCCCCGTAATAAATGTAACATTTGATTCAATGAATGTTGACTGCCTAATTGATACAGGATCAACATTATCATTGTCTACAATAGGCTTAGCAGTCTCCTTGGGATGCCAAATTGAAGAAGGAGAAATAGTGGTAACAACCCCTTCAGGCCATAATGTCCCAATTACTGGAAAAACCACGGTAGAAATAATAATCTGCACA
Source organism: Meloidogyne enterolobii (assembly GCA_963681835.1). Taxonomy (NCBI): domain Eukaryota; kingdom Metazoa; phylum Nematoda; class Chromadorea; order Rhabditida; family Meloidogynidae; genus Meloidogyne; species Meloidogyne enterolobii. The sequence continues at coordinate 2,981,847 of CAVMJV010000012.1, read as the reverse complement.
CACTCTAGGGAAATTGACCTCTATCTGGTCCCAGACGATAAATTTATAGGTGAAGGATCATTCCAGGCAGTACTAGGATGCAATCTCTTCGCACTTCTCCCCTCAATCTCGATTGATTTTGTCTATTCCCTCTTCTATGTAGGTGAGGAGGGCACATCACTTATTTATCCGAATATCCTCGCACCAATTACTTTTGCTCTCCACAATAATCTTTATAACTCCACAATCACCGCATACATAAATAATTCACAATTCCGATGCCTCGCTGATACGGGCGCGACCTTTACAGCAGCCCCACTAAGCCTAGCTGAGAAGTTAGGTAGTCCGATAAAATACGAGAAACTAGGAGCCATAAGTGCCTCTGGACACCACATGCCTATAATTGCTTCTAGCAGTACACAAATTTGTGTCGCTGGATATGTAATTCCCCTGGAAATCAAATTTGTTGATGATAAGCACTTTCACAGCACTAAAGATTATGAAATAATCTTAGGATGTGACACCTTTGCCAGACTTCCCCCGTTAACCTTTAACCACAATGCAAACACCCTAACTATTGGAAGTAACACAACCCCAATGGGAATCATTCAAAGGACTCGATCCTCGATAGGAATCCGAGCCTTTAATTCAATTACAATTCCCCCTGAGAGTCAATGCCTGGTTCCAATAAAAGTTGACAACTCTGACAACCCCAGCACATTGTCGATTGACACTTTAGACGGAAGACTTGCCAAGCAAGACTTCAGTCTAATTCCCACTGTTATTCAACCAAAAAATAATTTAGCTGTGCTCCCTCTCATTAACCCCACCCAGGAACCAAAAAACATTTATCGGAACATGACTATAGCATATGCGACGGAAATAGTTTTTGATCAAGACCTATCACTTTTTAAGGAAAGCCACTTTGACTCAATTACTTCTATAGAAATTACTGACAAGAAATCTCTATTAGAACCTGACCCGACTTTTACAATAGACTTCACAAAATCTGCCGCAAAAGGACCAGATTTGGAAGATCTAAAATCTCTATGTGATGAGTTCTCTGACATTTTTAGTAAGTCACAATATGATTTAGGTTCGTGTAAAGCAGGATCTCATAATATTGTAACTACAACCCAGGAACCAATTACCTCCAAACCACATAGGACCCCTTTCAAGTACCGCGATGAGTTAAAGAAACACATTGACCAGTTACTAAACTCAGGAGTAATGATTCAGTCGGATACTCCATGGGTATCCAACCTTGTTTTGGTTCAGAAGAAAGATGGAGGCCTGAGGCCTTGCATCGACTTTCGAAAATTAAACGAAATCACGGTCCCGGATCACTTCCCATTGCCCCGACTTGAAACCATAATGGAAAAAATAGGTAACTGTAACTTTTATAGTTCACTTGATTTATCCTCGGGCTATCTCCAAATACCTTTGACTGAAGAAGCTTCGCGAAAATGTGGATTAATTACTGAGGAAGGCGTTTTTCAAATGACCCACCTCCCTTTTGGACTACGAAATGCGACAGCTGCCTTTAGTCGAACAATGTCTCACGTACTATCAGGTGTCGAGAACGTCCTAACATACGTTGACGACATCCTGGTGTACACGAAATCCCCCAAAATATCCGAACACCTAAACTCACTTCGAAGTGTTTTTGAGCGCTTCAGGCTATTTAATCTCAAACTTTCTCCGAAGAAATGTAAATTCGCAACCAAATCGATGGACTTTTTAGGTTACACCGTATCTGGAAATGGCTTCATACCCTCCTTATCTCGAATAGAAGTAATCAAAAACCTACCTACCCCTACAACCCTCAAGCAAGTACGCAGAATTGTTGGAATGGCAAGTTTCTATAGGAAACACATTTTAGGATTTGCAACAATTGTAGAACCACTGACCAGTTTAAATAAAAAGAATAAAGCTTTCGAATGGGGACAAAAACAAGAACAGGCCTTTCAAAAAATTAAGGAACTTCTCGCCAAGGAACCGATTCTAACCTTTCCTGACTATAAATTGCCATTCCATATATTCACGGATGCATCGAACGTAGGCCACGGAGCAGCTCTCATGCAAAAACATGACGATAAGTACTGCGCCATTGCCTATGCTTCGCGAAGTTTATCTCCAAATGAAAGAAAATGGCCTCCCGTTCAAATAGAACTCGGAGCCATTATCTATGCCCTCAGGATATTTCGCCCTTATATCTACCTCTCCGAAGTGGAACTACATTCAGATCACCGACCCCTTATTTATCTCCAATCCAAATCCCAACAACACCCCCAACTGGCGAGATGGTTAATTGAAATCCAAAATTATAACATTAAAATAGTCCACATAGAGGGTAAGAGAAATACATTAGCTGATGCGCTCTCCCGCTCACATGAATCCGATCCTGAACCGAATGCACAGGAACTCGAAGACATTATCGAATTTCCTGTTTGCCTTTCATTAAATATAAGTGACCGAATTGTACTAGATCCCATAATTAACTCACTGACAATTAGAACTAGAGATGGAGCTCATAGTGTAGATCTCGTTCTAGAACAAAAGACTGACCCAGAAATCGCCCCAATAATTAAGTTTCTAACAGATGGTACACTACCCGAGTTAGATGAAGAAAACCAAAAGGATTTTGCTGCAAAGTCACAAAATCTGATTATTTCGTCTGACGTTCTTTATTATCACACTCCAGAATCACTACCCCGAATTTATGTACCCACCTCACTCCGTTCACTCATATTTGACTCATTTCACACTTCTATTTTTGGTGGAGGTCACATGAACCTCCGTAAAACAATCCACAAGTGTTCCCGACGGTACTACTGGCCTAAAATGTATTCTGATATACTAACATGGACTAAACAATGTATAGTATGTCAACTTCGTCACAATCCTATCCCACTCTACCGTGCAGAAATGAGATCGGTCCCAGCTAATACCTTGTTTGCTCGCATAGGACTTGATATAGCTGGACCCCTACCACTCACAGAAATGGGTAACAGACATATACTTAACATTATTTGTTGGTTCACAAAATATGTCATAGCAATCCCGGTCCCTAACACAAAATCCCAAACAATCGCCTACGCACTGTTCAAAAATGTTTACCTCAAATTTGGCGGATGTACTGAAATTTTAACAGACAACGCCACTACCTTTACTTCCGAATTCTTCAAATCATTCTGTTCCCTCTTATATATTAACAAAACTTATTCTACCCCTTATTACTCACAAGGAAATAGTGTAACTGAAAGATCCTTTCGAACCTTCCACAATATATTAGCCAAATATATAAACCCAAATGAACCCAATTTTGATGAGTTTCTTGATGCTGCAGCGTTTTGTTATAACACTTCAGTTCACGAAACCACAAAAGAAACACCCTTCTTCCTTGTCTTTGGACGAGACCCAATATTTTCAATTGATCAAATAATGGACACTTCAATTCCCACCCTCCCTCAACATATTGACCTCTCAGACTTTAAAACCCGGTTAATTCTTTCTCTGAGGAAAGCTTGGATTTCGGCAGCTGAAGCCACCAAGCTTGCTCAAGAAAAATCAAAAACACAATACGACAAAAATTCCCGATCCCAAACCATTGCTATCGGAGACCTAGTACTCCTTAGGAACTACACTGGTAAACCGGGGACATCACAAAAATTCCACCTTCCTTGGAAAGGGATATTCCGTGTAATAGATGCTGACGAGATTCATGTAACTATATTAAGTTGTAACGCGCCACAGTCTAAACCTCAACGCGTACACTTAAATCAAATTAAAAAATTTTTAGGTCCGGACATAAGCACACCAGCCCTAACCTTACCCAGATTACCTACACTAGAAACTGAAGCACTAGAAGCATCACAGGCAGAAGAACTTGATGACTTCATAGGATACAACCACACCCAAAATAGTAAACCCAACACTAGACAAAATCCAAAAGACCAAACTCTAAACTCAGACACACAAGACAAAGACGAATCCCCAACTCAACCCCAACACAGTTACAATCTAAGATCTAAAAAGAATTAAAAACCAACGCTTATATACAGATCTAATTTCTAATTTTTTTTTCCCAGAAATCTCGTAAATTTCGTACAATTCCACTCCAGTAATCCAAATATCAATAATCAATTAAATCTTCTAATTATTAAATTTCGCGGTTTATTTTTTGTGCATTTTTTTAAACACATTTTTAATAGATAATTTTAAATAATCTAATAATAATAAATTCCTTTAATTCCTCCAAAATGTCTATTATACCTTTTTATTCCACTTCAAAATCACATTATCAGTTCTCAAATTTCTACTTAACTGAAATAAAAATTAATGGCATTAAATACCAATCCAATGAAAACTATTATCAATCGATAAAAGCAAAACATTATGGGGCTGAAAAAGAAGTTATTGATAAAATAATAGCGACTACTCCCCTTAAGGCTAAGTCAATAGCACATAAAATAGAATGTGAAGCAACATTAGCTCAAATTGAAGCTTGGAATAATGAGAAAATTAATGTCATGAGAACCGGGCTTAATAATAAATTTACTCAAAATTCCCGCCTCTCAAAATTATTGCTTAGTACAAACAACAGTACGTTGGTAGAGGCTTCAAAGAATGATACCTTCTGGGGAGCTGGGACTAATGAAGTTGCTATTTTGAAAGATGGTCGTTGGTACGGCCTGAACGTGATGGGGAAGCTCCTCATGGAGTTGAGGAATGACCGTTAGTTTAAATCCCAGGGCAGTTTTACACACAATTCCAATTGAGCCTGCGCGAAATCTCACTCACATCCTCATTCAACTCATTTAATTATTTTGATTGTACCAAATAACATTAAATTAAATTTAGATGCCAGTCGTAAAAGTTGTAAAGAAAAGCTTGAAAGCTCCCGCAAAGCGTCAAGTAAAAAGACAAATAATTCCTAAATCAAAGACTGGCGAAAATTCTAAAATTAATTTAATGGAAAAAAATAAAACTGGAGATATTGAGCAACAAAATATTGAGAAACAAAATTCTGATTCATTGCAACAGCAAAATGTTCAAGAACAGATGGAAATTGGAACTTCGGAACAAACTCCCAACCCCTCTCCTATTACCCCCTCTACCACCTACCCAACCCCACCTACACCAAACCCTTCCTCCACCACCAACCCAACCCCACCTACACACAACCCTTCCTCCACCACCAACCCCACCCCACCCACACCCCCACTCAACCCCCCTTCTCAACCCGAACCTCTTCCCCCTCTCCAGACTCAGAAGGATGTTACACGATGTACCGAATGGCGAGTAGATCATGAACATACCTCTTGGTCCCCATCCCCCTCCATGGAAGTAGATAAGGATAAGGAAACAACCAATTCTGAATGGACACCTCTCAACGAGAGCTGGTCGCCCATCAGGAAGGTTCTCGATTCAACCCCACTACCCTTCGAAAATAAGGCTTTCTCCCACCCAGTAGATAATAAACAACCCCGCCTCCCTCGAGCCCAACGCCCAATTACAGGCATGGAAATTAATAAGTATTTTGTATCCCGAACCTTCCCAAAAATTATAGCGGCAAAAATTTCACGTGGAGTTAAGTCCGTGGCTTGGCCAGAGTTTTTAGAGTTAGATAGTTCCCACTCACTTGATTTAAATGTAGGGGATACTATTAGATTTAAAACCTTCCGCCCTTTGACCGAAAATGAACTCTCGGAACAACCCGCCCTTCCCCCCGTCGTCCACCACTTAGGTATTAATCCAACTTTAGCAGGCCCCCAATTCCCCATTCACAACGGACAAGGATTCATACTCAGTATTAAGCAATTAATGACTGAAGTAGGGAATCCTGTCTGTGAAATGGCCCTAGTTATGTCTGACTCTTCCCTCATTCCCAACCTCGTCCCCCTCCCACCCAATCATGAGTATAAAATTGGATCGCAAATTGGAATTGTGTGCAAACCTCTTCCTGTTGGATCCATTATCTATGAAGAATATACACTCCCTCAATCATTTATAGTCCGCCCCGCCTCCAACACCACCATCAAGAGAGCAGGACCGGCGACGAGCTTTTGCATCTCAGTCACCAGTCCCTCACCGTACGTATTTCCATTTAATTTAGATACTAACAAAACAGTTCAAATTAACACTCACAAAGCAATTGGAGCGGCACTAAAAGCACTCACATATTCACAGAACGAAATACACACCTCCACTAGAATATACACCACACTAAATTCCCACCCGAAAAACTACAACATCTTCACCGTTTACCACAAACCCAAAAATTTAAAAGACTTGGTAACTTTCACAAATATTTGGGAAAAAGATTCCCCCATAATGGCTCTATCCAGTTACGAACCCAACAACCCAATTGCTTATGGTACAATTATTAACATAATAACCGAAGACAATTCTTTCCAACTAAAAATAATAATCCACTTCAAACCATTATCATATCAAGATGATCGAGAATACAATCTTGATGGAGCAAATGCGTACCTCCAAATACCTTACTCACCTAACCAATTAACATATCGTTCAGACACCTGGTCCTCCTGTTTACCTTTAGTTCTTTCCGAATATGAAACCCCACAGTCCATATTAATGAAACAAATATTAGGTCTAGATCCGAACCCACCTCTCAAAAACACACGCGATCTATGTTATGCTATGTTCGCATGTGAAGATGAGAATCCCCCAAATAACGAACAATTACAGGCAATAGATCTAACATTCAACCCAACCCCCTCAGTCATAGTCACTTTAGCACCTCCCGGCACCGGTAAGTCCAGAATTGTTTCTATGATGGCAATGGAGCTTATGAAAAATGGAAAGACTCCAATGATCATTGCACACAGCAACTTAGCTATGAGCAAGATTGTTGAATATATTTGTCCCGAACTAAGTAAAATTAACAAAACCGCACTTATCCTCCTTTCCGCCCGTGCAAAAGAACAATATATGGATCTTTTCGAAGACTTTAAGGAGCACTTATTGATTGCCTCTCTTAAAGAAATCGAAATAGAATCCCTAGGTAATAAGGACAAGAGAACTGCCCTCAGATATAAGGAAAAAGCATTCACAAAACCGAAAATGGCTGATGAGAAATCCACAGCCATGATCGTTTTGGAAGCGGACAATAAACCCTCAACCAAGTTATCAACCGTTTCTATGTGTGAAGACATCCCTGCACTAATCGCTGACACAACCCACCTTTTCCTAGATGAATCCAGCCAAACACCAATTAACCAAATAATTCACATACTAACCTACGCAACCCAACTCGAGAAGATATTTATCACTGGGGATCACAAACAACTCGGTGTTTATAAAGAAGATGTACCAAAATTCCTACATCCTCTTGGCTTTGACTCAATCATCTCTCACGCACTTTCAATCCCCTCCATTCCCAAAGTTCAGTTAGTAAAATCCTATAGATCCCACCCAGTAATTACCAAAATAGTAGCCGATACCTTCTACGAATCCGAGCTAATCCCTGGAATCATAGAAGAGCAAAGATCCCAAGCACTTTCCTTCCCCTTCCCGGTTAAAAACATTCCAATTCTCCTAGTTGATACACCAGAGAAAGACGAACGAGATAGTCGATCCTTCTCTCGGTTTAACACTTCACAAGCACAGATAGCACGCACAATAACAGAGAAATTCCTGGAAACCACTGATTTAAGAATAGTAATCCTTTGCCTTTATAAGAAACAAGTTGATGAAATTAGAAATTTTAACCTCCCCCGCACTTCTTGCATTACAGTGGATGCTTTCCAGGCCAGAGAGGAGGAAATAGTCATTTTAGTTACGACCAAAAAGATGCCGGATAACTTAAATGACTATAAAACCTCCCTTGCCTTTATAAATAACCCACAAAGAGTCGCAGTCGCTATTTCACGCTCAAGGCAGGCATTTTGCCTAATTGGAGACTTTGAAACACTGCGAAAATGCGACTCTTGGAGGAAATTTATCGATAATGCTTCTAAATTTACACCTATAATTAATAATTCTTTTTTATTTAGTCAAACCGCACCACCTGGAACTCAACCAACCCCATCTACTGGCCCACAACACAAACCGACTCCTGGAACTCAACCAACCTCGACAACTGACCCTACATCAAAACCGACTACTGGCCCGACTCCAACAACAAACAAACCTACTCATGACCCACAACCGAAACAACACCCAACCCGACTACAACAACAACCTCCTCTTCCTCAATTCAAAAATAAACAACAATTCCAACACCAACAACAAACCAAACCTGCCCATGAACCAACAATGCCACCACCAAAACGACCCTATATGCCGTCTGCCTCTTCCAATCCACATATGCGACAACACAATCAACCACCTCAATTGAAAAGCGTAAATCCAATTATAAATCCCCCCATTTCTCTTTTCGATAATAAATCTTTTGTTTCCTCTTTATCTTCTCCACAATTTAATATGCCTCAATCTTTTAATCCCCCAAATTTTGTTCAATCTAAATTTCCACCACATCAATTTAATTTCTCTCAATTTTCTCCCCAACCTAATATTTCATCAAATTTTTACAGTAATTATAATACCCCCTCTACTTCACAATATCCCCAAAATTTTTCAAATATAAAATTCTTTAATAATGCATATTGGCAATGGGACAATGTCGAGAAAAAATGGTATCAAGTCCCCCCTCCACCATCCCACTAAACCCCCCTCACCCCTTTAACCCTTAAAAGTTAGTAGAGAATAAAAACTCTATAAACTTTTCTACCCTCATCCCCCCTTCAATCCACTTCTCAACCCGCCTCCACCTATCCCCCCTTCTACACCATCCCCCCTCTACACCATCCCCCCTTCTACACCATCCCCCTTCTACACCACCCCCCTTCAACCCCCCTCCTATCCCCTGTGAGTAAGGTCTTTCAGATGGCCCAAAAAAGAATTGGTAACCATCTGATCGAGTACAGCGCTTTGCCCTAATTTTCAAACAAACGGGGACCAATTAAGTTTGTGTCACCATTTGTAAACCCCCGTTCTCTGTCCTGTCCCCCCTCACGCCTTCCCTATCCCCCTACAAGAAAATCTCGTCAAACACTCTTTTAAGCGCAGGGTCGCGCTTATTAGAGGTTGGGAGATGTAACGGACCCGACCCCACAGACTCGATACACACCTTTTCTCGACATGTTCATATCCAAATCCACCCCGACTCAAATAGACTATAATCCACTTTCCCAAGCTCTGTTTATTCTTTCTCTCCTCCCCCACACATATCCATTTTGTATTTTATTTTTGTTAAACTCCTCCCCCTTTCTTTTCAACACAAACCAACAACCCTTCAGTGGTTGAAATGGTTGTTAATTGAAGAGTTGTTGTTAAAGGCGTTTTGGATTTTGATGGATCGATGATGGAATAATTATTTTTAAATATATTTTTCCGTTTTGTATTTTTAAATGGCTTTTCGCTTTAAATATATTTTGCCCATGTATTTTTGGAATTAATCATTTTTATTGGTTTTAATTTAATTTATGTTGTTTGGACATTTTAATTTTAATTAAATAAAAATTTTTCTTCCAATTTCCTAGTTGATTTGATTTAGGGAAAATAGGAAAATGAGTTTAGTCCTCTGCGCCCTCCCCTTTTGACCAACTTCCAAATCCTCCTCCACCCCTAAATACCGGCGCTCCGAAGATGCACCAGACCGAAAGGTCGTGGTTGCTAACTGGTAGCACCGGATGGCGTCCCCCTCAAGGTTTTGGTTACCCACCCATCTCTCCCTCCACCCACCTCTCCCTCCACCCACCTCTCCTTCCTCCTACACTCTCCCCCCTCTTCATCTCTCCCCACCTCTTCCACTCTCCCTCCTCGCTCAATTTTTTTAAATAAATTTTAATTTAATTTTAATTTCTCTTTAAATTCTATTAATCTACCCCATTCCTACACAGCACCCCCCTTTACCTCCGAATCAATATAAAAATAAAACCTAGAAAAAGCGAAGCCGTTTTTGCTCGCTATTTTCTAGGCATCGCTTTTCTTACGACATAAAATTCTTTTGTCCACATTTTTGACCTGCTTAGTCCAATTTTTCTCCCAACTCTGCACAGAATTTACATACAGATAAACATTTTCCATCTTTGCCCTTGAAGAGAAAGTGGGCGAAATTCCTTCGTTTTGTTTTGTCTGTTGTAAATAAAGAGTATTTTTGCTGTCTAGATGTCCTATCAATCTTTGCCCTCGAAGGGAAAATAGGCAAATTTCTTCGGCTTGTTTTTGCCCCATCTTTTTTACAATAGACAAGAAAATTGTTGTTCTAGATTGTGCAGATAAATTTTGCCCACTTCCCCGACGCTACACACTTTTTGTATTAAAATATTTTTCTTCTCTCTGTCCTTACCCATTGGTTTTATCCTTTTGCCCTCAACATTTTTTAGTTATTTTTTTCACCTTTTTCTTCCCCCTCCATTTTAAAAAAAAACCTACATTTTTCTAAGTTAAAAAATATTTTTATATAAAATTAACTTCGAAAATATAGACCAAATGATTTTACCTTTTTCGATTATCCATTTTATGCTCTACAAATTTTTCAGTTAAACAAAAATGATAAAAATTTTCTTTCTAAATTATTTCCTATAAATATCATAATAGAAGTCCTGCATTATATAGAAGCCTCTCTATTTAATGTAACCGGTCGAGAATAAATACAGGGTGTTTCAGCTGAAAAGCGCTATTTGAAAAATTAATAAACTTTTACTGCGTGGACAGATTTAAATGAAATTTTGTATTTTGCATCTATATTTTATGGCAATTTTTTTTGACATAAAAATTATGTCGAAATTCGAACCCTAACCCGAGATAATTTAGTACTCTATCGTTCTGTTTTTCCCTTTTTCCGCACATGCATTCTTACTCCCTTTTGTTTGTTACAAGCGGCGATAGACACTAGAGTAAACACTAAGCGATAGACACTACATTTTCAATACAGTATCCACTCTTCGCCATACGCAGGAAAATAAATGTAATAAGATAGCGCGCAATGAAAAGAGAAAGGAAAGAGAACGGTAGAGTACGAAATTGTACGAAATTGAAATACGGGGTTAGGGTTCGAATTTCGACATAATTTTTATGTCAAAAAAATTGCCATAAAATATAGATGCAAAATACCAAATTTCATTCAAATCTGTCCATGGTGTAAAAAGTTATGGATTTTTCAAATAGCGCTTTTCAGCTGAAACACCCTGTACTAAAACTTCTATTAGGAATATTTACAAGACTCAAACCCCTCCCTCCTAATTATCCTTGGTTGTTTGTTTGTTTTTGAAGTAAAATTTTTTGGCTTTCCGTGTTTTAAGTAACACTAGAAATGTCAAAAAGTATTTTAAACCCCCACTCTATTTTTACGATTGTCATAATTTTTCTAATCATGGATTTAAATTATTTCTTTAAAATTGTGATAATTGTTGAGAAGTTGGGAAAAATTATTTAGTCCTAAATTCTCTTTAAATTCGAAATTCTCTTTAAATTTAGCCCAATCTCCAGTTAAATTTTTGTCACAAATTGATCGGTTATTGTACGTTAGACACTTTTCTTGTTATAGCCAATAGAAAGAAGAGAAGCGACGCCTATAGTATCAACTTCTCTAGAATTTTTCCCAATTTCTCACCCTTCATTACCTCTCTCATTTCTTTACTCCTATTCGCGCAACCACTCCTATTCTCTCATTCACCACCAATCCCCTCTCTCCACCTACCACCAATCCACCCTCTACCACAAATCTCCCTCCACCTACCACCAATCCCCCCTCCACCTATTCCCCCCTACATTATTATTTGCTTCGTGCCGTCTATCCTCTATTCGCCATCCTCCCCAAATGACTGCAAGGAATAATTTTTAAAATAAATTGTTTAACTTTGTTAGAATTTATTTAAAAATTAATTTGAATTTTTAATCACAAAATCCCCTAATATAATTTTGTTAAAAATTTTCTCTCACATTTAAAGAGCTGTTTCGAAAATTCGATTTAAAATTTTTTCTGAATCAAATTTCTTATGAATTTTGCTCCAGATCTCTTAATTGACAAAAATTTTGTTTCAAAACAGCTCTGACTTGTAATTATATTTTTAAAAAGAAATTAATTTTGAGAAAATGCTTTTCTTTTAATCCGGGCCTTTATATTTCCCTTGTCTTTACTCTCCCCTCCCAGCCTCTTTCCATTTAAATTTTGAAATAATGGGTGACCGAATTCAATGTCTTGTCCGAACAAAACATACGGAAATGTTGCATTGGAGGAAGATAAATTTTTCTTTTGGGACCTCTCCTAAATTTTGTTTGTTGGAACATTTCCTCTCCCAATCAAAATCAAGGCTGTGCACAATGTGATTTTTGGCGTTTTCGTTTGACGTTAGGCACGTTACAGAAATTTTTGGCGCACAGCCCTGATTTTAACTCTATCCTTTTATGTGGCCTAAAAATTAAAAAAAAATGGAGAGAGATAAGGGAGAGATTAAAAATCGTACAAAGTATAACAGTATTTAATAAAAAAGATTCCCATAAGAAAAAAAGTCCATTTTATATTTGTCCATTATTACAACAAAAAGTCCCAGTTAACATATTCTGTAATCCATTGAAAAATCCCAGTAAACTATCTTTAAGCGAATCTTTTAATGAAAATTATCCTTTTTCTGGGAAAATCCTTTATGAAAAGAAATCAAAATCCATTTTGTATCTGTCCAGTATTACAGCAAAAATTTCCCAGTTAACAGTTATATAATCCAATGAAAAAAATCCCAGTAAACTATCTTTGAGTGAATCTTTTAATAAAAATTATCCTTTTCTGGGAAAAATCCGTTAAGAAATTTAAAAAAAGTCCATTTTATATTTGTCCATTATTACAACAAAAAGTTCCCAGTTAACAACATTCTGTAATCCATTGAAAAATCCCAGTAAACTATCTTTGAAAGAAATCTTTTAATAAAATTATCCTTTTCTGGGAAATCGTTAAAAAAAACAATATCCACTTTTGTACTTGTCCACTATTACAATAAAAATTTCCCAGCTAATACCGTTATGTGGTCCACTGAAAAAAATCCAGTAAGCTATCTTTGAGAAAAATCTTTTAATAAAAATTATCCTTTTCTGGGAACATTGTTTTGTAATGTTTTCTTTTCCCTCCCATATAAAAATAGGAGTTAAGCTTATATCCCGATCACTTTCGCGAAAATAAATTAAAAGCTATAATTAACGCTCCTTCATATCTTTAATTTAAATTTTTTTTCTTTTGTGCATTTATTTCATTTATCCCCTCACCCTCCCAAGTAAAGAAGTAAAGAAACTCTCTAGAATTAATCCGTTTTGGAATTAATCTATTGAGGAATAAATCCTAACCCTCAATTATAATTTTGCAATTAAATTTTACATTTTAATCCATTTTAACTTAAAAAACGTCGATATGAATTATATGAGAGAAGAGGAAATGTCAACTAATGAAACAACATTAAAAGATTTAAAATTAGAGACTGACGACGAAGATTACGACACTTGTCATTCTGAAGAGTCAGAAGTTGAAGAGGACGATGATAAAAACAAACAATTCAAATTAACACTCACAAAGTAACTGGTAACCCAAAGTAACCCTCCTTTCCTTTTCCATCCACACTTTCCATCCATTTTTACCTCCAATAATGTCCCTTTCGTTTTTTTTTCAATAAAAACAAAAGAGAATTACCACCTATCCTACCGCATATTTTTCAAATTGTAATTAAAATTAAATAAAATTTTTTTAAGGTCTGTCATTTGGGAAATTTTTTTTTAAAATAATAATCCATTTATATTAAAAATTTTCCTCTTTAGCATTTGTCCCAGTCAAGGTACTTCCTTGCATCAATATTTGTCCTAGTCAAGGTAATTCCTTGCATCAGCAATTCATATCCGTTATCCTTGAATCCAATTAATAAAAAAAAATCCATTGTATTTTAGGTCCAATATTTTTATTTAAAATTTTTCCCAAGGCAGACCAATAAATTTTAATACGGTTGTAAAGAAATCCATTAGAATTAATTTATAATTAAATTTATATAATTAATCTAATTGAGAACGAAAATTTCTTTCAAAATTTCAACTCCCCCACTCCCCAGTACTTGTTTAAACAAACCAAGTCAGACAAACAATTTTCAAACCCACTAGTAAAGAAATCCATTAGAATTAATTAGAATTAATTTCGAATTAATCTAATTGAGAAAATCCACGCCGCCCTATTTCATAAAAATTCATAAAAATTCTCCTCACTTCCTTTCTCCACTTCAAACCATTATCCTATCCAGATGATCGTGAATACAACCTTGATGGAGCAAATGCGTACCTCCAAATACCTTACTCACCTAACCAATTAACATATCGTTCAGACACCTGGTCCTCCTGTTTACCTTTAGTTCTTTCCGAATATGAAACCCCACAGTCCATATTAATGAAACAAATACTAGGTCTAGATCCGAACCCACCTCTCAAAAACACACGCGATCTATGTTATGCTATGTTCGCATGTGAAGATGAGAATCCCCCAAATAACGAACAATTACAGGCAATAGATCTAACATTCAACCCAACCCCCTCAGTCATAGTCACTTTAGCACCTCCCGGCACCGGTAAGTCCAGAATTGTTTCTATGATGGCAATGGAGCTTATGAAAAATGGAAAGACTCCAATGATCATTGCACACAGCAACTTAGCTATGAGCAAGATTGTTGAATATATTTGTCCCGAACTAAGTAAAATTAACAAAACCGCACTTATCCTCCTTTCCGCCCGTGCAAAAGAACAATATATGGATCTTTTCGAAGACTTTAAGGAGCACTTATTGATTGCCTCTCTTAAAGAAATCGAAATAGAATCCCTAGGTAATAAGGACAAGAGAACTGCCCTCAGATATAAGGAAAAAGCATTCACAAAACCGAAAATGGCTGATGAGAAATCCACAGCCATGATCGTTTTGGAAGCGGACAATAAACCCTCAACCAAGTTATCAACCGTTTCTATGTGTGAAGACATCCCTGCACTAATCGCTGACACAACCCACCTTTTCCTAGATGAATCCAGCCAAACACCAATTAACCAAATAATTCACATACTAACCTACGCAACCCAACTCGAGAAGATATTTATCACTGGGGATCACAAACAACTCGGTGTTTATAAAGAAGATGTACCAAAATTCCTACATCCTCTTGGCTTTGACTCAATCATCTCTCACGCACTTTCAATCCCCTCCATTCCCAAAGTTCAGTTAGTAAAATCCTATAGATCCCACCCAGTAATTACCAAAATAGTAGCCGATACCTTCTACGAATCCGAGCTAATCCCTGGAATCATAGAAGAGCAAAGATCCCAAGCACTTTCCTTCCCCTTCCCGGTTAAAAACATTCCAATTCTCCTAGTTGATACACCAGAGAAAGACGAACGAGATAGTCGATCCTTCTCTCGGTTTAACACTTCACAAGCACAGATAGCACGCACAATAACAGAGAAATTCCTGGAAACCACTGATTTAAGAATAGTAATCCTTTGCCTTTATAAGAAACAAGTTGATGAAATTAGAAATTTTAACCTCCACCGCACTTCTTGCATTACAGTGGATGCTTTCCAGGCCAGAGAGGAGGAAATAGTCATTTTAGTTACGACCAAAAAGATGCCGGATAACTTAAATGACTATAAAACCTTGAGAAACAATAAAAATTAGAATCGTTTAGAATCTTGTATATTTTCGCTTTTTGTGGGTAGAACCTTCTTTATCCCTTTCTGATGTAAATATAATTTCAAGTTTTGCAACCAAGACAGAGATTAAGAAGTGCTTCAGGCATCGATTTATGGAAATAACCCCTATCGGTTACATATGCCGTATAATTAAGAAAAAGGCAATGATCGTTTCCACAATTGAAGCAAAATTCAATTAAATGTAGCAATTCTGCATATCTTTTAGCTCCTGCCAGTGGTCCATAGTGATTCTAAAATAGAATATTTAAGAATATAAATGTCAGAAACTTCAACATCCCCCAAGTTTTTTAAACAATTTAAAACACCTGTAATATTTTCATCAATATATCAGAATATCTTTCTGCCTCATTCAGTAATAATTGTTGCCCATGTCGACTTAAATCACCTAGGGCAAACTGAGAAAAAATTATAGCGCGAAGGAGAACAAATTCTTCATTGTTTAGTTGAATTCGATTAAATGGCACCAAGGAATCGTCAAATAATTTTTTGAGAAATTTATTTATCCTAACACAAAAATGAAAGTTATAACAAAAAATAAAATTACGTCATGTCTTCTTTATAAATATTTGAACAGAAAACACTTTTAATTGGAACTCCTTGCGGCGAAACAACAGTTTCTGATGATATTCTACTGCAATAATACCCAAAATAAAGTGCTAAAGTCGGCATGGTGATTGTTGAAATTTGACTAATCTTTATAAAAAACATTATGTAATACATAAAGCCTCGAATCAAGATATAATCGCACTTCCTTTAAACCCGGCCCATTCTCTGAATGGTCAATTTTTCGGTCTTTTCAGGTGAACCATATTGAGAAAAACCCAGAAACAAGAGCTAATAAATTTAGAACCTAAGAAAAGTTAGTCGAATCTGGTATTTAATTAGAAATACAAGTAGATACTTCATAAATTTTTGGTGGACCGATTAGAAAGCGAATACTTTACGTTAAAAATAGACACTAATTAAAAGGGCTGAACAAGTTGTTTAGCTATTTTGTACCTTTCTAACATTTATTTTAAGAGTGAAAGAAAGTTTCGTTTCGAAATATCCATGGGATTTTATACTCCTGATAGACTAATTAAGTGTTATGTATGGCAATCCCGGAGAATCGTGGTCCCTGCGGAAAAAAATCTTAAAAATAAGAAAAAGGATTTTTCTAGGGTAAAAAATTATGCTGATTACGAATCTGAACTCGGATTTTGAAAATTCGAATCCCGAACCCGAATATTTGTCCTCGAATATCGAAAAACCATAGGGGGGACCAAGCTGATTTTGGGGTGAAAAATTCGAATATGCAAATTATACCTCTTTCGAAAGAGCTCTTCAAGCTGAGACCAAAAAGCCCTCCCTCCCTCCAAAAATCCCTCCAACTCCTCTTACAAAGTCTGTCGTCATTATGAGCTAATGACTTTAGAACTTGAGAAAAATTAGTCAAATCTGGTATTTAAATAAAAATACAAGTAATTCATAGATTTTCGTTGGCAAAGGGACCATTAAAAACAGAGATGGTTGCAAACTAATTAAAAGGTCCTTTTTAACAGTTCCTTTTACAGCGAAAGAGGTTTCGTTTCGAAACATTCACAAATCAGTGGGATTTTATACCCCTGATTGTGTAAGTTATTAATCACCTTGTCAGATAAATCCAATTTGTCGAAAAAAGGCATAGTTCTTGCAGTATCAACAATTATAAGCAACATATCCGTAAGAGGTTTTGGTAGCGTAGAAAAGACAAACAATTCTTCGATGGGATCACGAACAGATTTTCGATGCAATCCAATCTTTAAATTTATAAAAAATTTGTTTTGTTTTTTTAAATTCCAGCACACATTTTCGTGTTTCATAGCAATTAAATTTTCTTTACGAGTAAGCAATGAAGTGAGAGAATTACACGAAGAATTGTAATGGCATTCATCAATCCCTGAATTTTTAGTACGACAAGCATTTTGCTCAACAGTTAGAAGGTAATCAAGAAATTGTTTGTTTTGAGCAGCGATTAATGACGTTTGCTAGAATATTATAAAAATCAGCAAAATCGAAATTCTATATCGAAATACTATATGTACGTAACTAAAAAAGATTGCCCAGAATTAGGCTTATATATTTTAAATTTCTAATTAAAAGGAACGCTGTGCGGACATATGTATCGGGTCGGACATATCGGTATTGGGGTGACAAAAATAATTTCTTGCGTGTTTTCGTTTGTTCTAAAACATAAAAACTCTAGTCATCAATAGGATATAAGGACAAAATACTATCCAAGACCCACTGGCCGTAGGTCCCAAAATCAGTAGGGTAACTGTTCGTACATTGAAATATCCCGATATGTCCGCGTACCACGTCCCACGTATATATACATATTTTAAAATAAGGGGAACCTGAACCCCCTACAAAATAATAATCTACCAAATCAACAAAATTCACTTCTTCAACAGCACAATTATTAGATTTTCCTTGAACATATTTTCCTTTACTAGCAAGTTCTCTACGTTTATTTTGAATCATTGTTTGTATTTCCAAAACCTTTTCGGGTTGCCTCCCTTTTGTTGTTTGAATATACATTCCTTTTAATATGCATTTATCGAAACGGCAACTTTTGCAGACATTTATATCTTTAATTAGTGATATTTTATAATATTTTTTAAATAAACAAATCCAGATATACGGAAATTCTTGATTCTATATACCTCGACTTATCCAGGCTTCGGGTATCGGGAACCCGACCCATCCCTTATAAGCTTAATTTAATTGAAAAATATTACTGTTAGACAAATTACAGTTCCCATCTTTTTCACATTTATATGTGTTTTTTGAAGTAATACAGCGATGAAAGAAGTGTTTACAGCCTGAAAACAATATCTATATTTATTCAGACTTCAAACAATTAAATCTACCATCACAACAAATTACTCCATAAAAGATATATCCACTAGCCATACGTTCACAGATACTACATTCTGTTGGAATTGGGTTGAGGTTGCGTTTAGTCTTTGTTGACAGTTTTCGCATTTTTAAACTTGTATTTTTATTCTCCTCAACTTGTTGATTCTCAACTTTAATGCCTTCGTTATTTTCTTCAATATCACTTAAATCTTCAAAATTTTTATGGTCGTCATTTCCCATTACTTCATTGAATCTTTCTTTGTTAGAATTTGTTGATGACATATTAAAATTGAATTTATTATAATAATAAATTAAAATTAAGTTCCTTTTCAAATTGAATTAAATGTAAAATTTATTTTACTAAAGTACAGTTGACTAGCATTTAACGCTTGCCTAGACAGGAATTGTGAAAAGAAAAAGAGAGCTTTTTCACCTACTGGGGTTGTTGGCTCGTAATCGAAACAAAACGAAGAAATGGAAATTTTCGGGTTGGTTAGTGTAACCTATGATTTTATAAGAGCCAACAGCCCCTATATAGAAATGGAAAGGTACCAGCTTTGATCCATCCCAATTTTCTAACTCCTGCTTAAATCTTAATTTATCCTAAATGTCCTAATTGTAAATCCCTACGGCTGTGCTGTAGGCGGCGTGGTGTAATGGCTAACACATCAGTCCGGTCTATGAAGATGTTGGTTCGCTCCCAGCCGCCGATTAACCTTTTGCACTAGCTGAAGGAGAGAAATAGCTATAGCCCAGCTGCTTTACTTAATAGATATCCTAATTTAATTTAGGTCATTTATTTAAAGACTGTGAAGATCTTTCTCTCTTTAAGAGAGTGCTTATTGGAAAAAGAGGGAGCTTCTATTAAGATATTTACGGTATATAGAAATATTAGGTTGAGGTAAGAGTTGGGGGTTTTGGAATAAAGGAACTATGTATATATTTTATTTCACCCATTTCTCGGTAAAATATATTAATGTGAAATAAAATTGATTGAAATAAAAATGATATTAAATCAGTAAAATAAAATAACTCAATGTTTGTACACCTTGTCAGAATTATGCTTTATAGAAAAAATAATTTAATAAAAAAAATTAAATTTCTTTTAAATTAAATTTTTTCCAGCAAGGATGCTGTTTAGATAATATGTAGTATCCTTCTTGGCCTCATGCTAACATCGATCCTCCAAAAATAGCAAAATTTCCGAAAATCGGGAATTCCCGACATTTTTTGGTTCGTAAATCCGATTCTCGAAATAAGGAATTTATTTTTTATTCTGCTATATTTTATTCTGTATATTTTTATTCTGTATACAGTGACGGAAATCTATTCAAAAAATAAAAAAACAATTTATAAAAACAAAAATATTTTTCATTAAATATAAATGACTGCCACTGTAATATTTACATAATATTTTTGGTTTAATGAGATAATTTGTGTTACCATTAGAAACGTCAACTCAAGACTCTGGTTATTTTCGACTATGTAGTATGCGAAAAAATTTTTGTCCCACAAGATTATACATATGTCTCTCTTCGTGGCCCCTGTGCTTTTGCCCAGTCTCTTCTCTCGTTTTTAAAAGTGCAATTTATGGCCATTTTGAGAATAAAGCAAACAAAGAGGAGTTTCTCTCAACGCAGCTGACAACTTGTCAGTTATTTACACATGAGAGAGCGGCCAACAACACAGGTGCCCTAAAGAGAGCTATGTAAGTATGTATATTTCTAATCCTGCTAGACAGAAATTGCCGTAAACTTTTTTCGATTTGAACCTGGGTGAAGTCTTAATGTCGTTTCTGATGGCTAAAAAATTCCCTAAATGTCAATAAAAAGGACATTATATGTTGTAAGCACTCCATAAAAACACTTTAAAATTTAAAGTTACTTTAATGGAATTTTCGACTTTTATTTTATTAATTCTTGTGTTTCAATTGCTAACTCTATAGATATACTTAAATTTATCATCTAAAGGCTTCAAAAGCCGGAGGCATCACAAAGCTTTCAAACAAAATCAAAACTGTTTAAGGAGAGTAAACAAAGCTATAATAAACTTATTCAGAACAAATTTTAATCAAAGCTATAATTTTAATTGATAAGACGTCTTTAGGGCCTAGACTAATAGGGACTAAACTACAATACTTAATATTATAAAAATATTTTAATTAAAATTAAAAGTGAAGGAAATTAAAGCAAATAAATCTAAAATTACCTCTCAATTTTTTAGAATAAAATACTATCAAGGACGACACTTTGGCTAAATTAAAATTAATCACAAGCTACAAAATGCATTGAATTCGAAACCAGAAAATCCAATTTTTATTAAAATACCAGGATTCCAGACTACCTGATCCAGAAAATCTGGTCTGGTTTCGAACTCTACTGTTTATTTAGTGTCTAAAATCTTACAGGTACGGTACCGGTAGTACCGAAAAGTACTGGTCCGGTACTGACGGTAGTACCGAACCGTGCCGAACACTAATCCGGACCAGCTTTTCTGTATAATCCGGAAAATGGTGGCACGAATTTTCGTCAACGGACTTTCCGTCAACGACTTTTCGTCAATGAGTGGGTTCCGTGACTTTTGCGCCGTGAACATTTGCGCCGCGACTTTTGCGCCGCGAATTTTGCGCCGCGACTTTTGCGCCGAGCGACTTTTGCGCCGGGGGACTTTTGCGCCGCGACTTTTGCGCCGGAGGACTTTTGCGCCGCGACTTTTGCGCCGCCACTATCATTAATAATTATGAAAAACTACAGCCGGACCTCACTATAGAAGATGTAGGATAGTTGGAGATCTTCGGATATCAAGATCCGGACCCGAATCCTACCTGAAATTGTTGGCTATCCGGCCTTTTTCAGATCCGGATATCTGGACCCGACAACCCTACACTATAGTGCACCCTCTTTTGGCAGAAAATCATGCCTGAATAGGGGTAGTAGACCAAATATCCTGATCCGAAAAAGTCAAGTTCTTTGAAAATGACCCCTCTAGGGGGTTGGTTTATTTTTTAACCTTCCTCTAGGGGGTCGTTTTATTAGAGGGGGCTATTGTACTTCCCGAAATATTACACTTCCTGAAATTCCTTCAGCTCCTGGATACCTACCATCTTTTAAGGAGTACCCTATAATTAGGTCTCTCTGTAGATATTATTTTTTAAAATTATGGCGGCGCAAATGTCGCGGCGCATAAGTCGCCCGGCGCAAAAGTCGCGGCGCACAAGTCGCTCGGCGCATAAGTCGCGGCGCAAAAGTCGCGGCGCAAAAGTCCCCCGGCGCATAAGTCGCGGCGCAAAAGTCGCGGCGCAAATGTTCTCGGCGCAAAAGTCGTGATACCAATGAGTGGATGTTTTTTTAATTTTGAGAGAAATAGAAGATGATACATGTATGTAAAAGTGTTGTCAGATTGAAAATTAGACTTATTTGATAATTCTGAACAAAGTTATAAGCAATTGTGTCACTACGAAGGATAGGTAGTCTTTTCAAGGTTGAAAATCAGTAAAAATGAATAGGTGCATATTGCACTCCGGTGCAATATGCACTCCGGTGCATATTTAGGAGGTCTCGAATTTTCTGGCTTCTCGAGTATAATTTAAAAAATTAATTTTCGAGATTTAATCTTTCCCTGGTTTATTTCAAAATTAATCCATTTTTGTAGCTTGTGATAAATTTTTATTTAGCCAGTAATGTCGTATGTCGTCCCCTGACAGTATTGTATAATAAAAAATTGAGATGTAATTTTAGATTTATTTGCTTTAATACCCTTCCATTTTTAATTTTAATTAAAATATTTTAAAATATTAAGTATTGGGGCTAACATTCTCGAGCATGCCCAAAAGATTTTATCAATAAAAATTATAGCTTTGATTAAATTTAGTTCTGAATAAGTTGATTAAAGCTTTGTTTACTCTCCGTTAAAAAAGTTTTATTTTGTTTGAAAGCTTTGCGATAGCTCTGGTTTTTAAAGCTTTGGATGATAAATTTATAGAAAAGGAGTAAGACAGATTTCTTCCCTTTCTAGCACTGCTGACGAAATTTTTCAGAAATTAAGGTGCCATAAAAGACAGAAATTCAGCTTTTCAGCCTTTCAATGAGAAATAATGTTAATAATTTTTATTTAGCGGAAATTTCGGATTTTTCAGAAAATCGCGAATTCGCTATAAAATTTTAATTTCTGATTTCGAAAAATTGGAAATATCGGCTAGATCTTTGCTGGATACTCACCAATATTTAATCTTTTTTATTAATTTTTTCTATAAAACTATAAATCTATATTTTCTATAAAAAAATGGGTGAATAAATCTGACAAGGTGTACAAACATTGAGTTATTTTATTTTACTGATTTAATATCATTTTTATTTAAATCAATTTAAAATTTCAATTAAGATTTTTTACTCAGAAATGGGGGAAATAAAATAAATTATTTCCATTATTTCAAAACCCCCGAAATCTTACGTCAGCCTTTGATTTTTTTATACCGTAATTATCCTAATAGAAGCTCCCTCATTTTCCAATAGGTACTCTCCTAAAGAGAGAAACTACCTAAATTAAAGTAATATATCTGTTAGGACATTTAGTATAAAATTAAGATTTAAGCGGGAGTTGGCAAATCGGGATGGGATAAAGACTTGTACCTTTCTATTTCTATATAGGGGTTCTTGATTCTTATAAAATCATCTGATACACTAACCAAACTGAAGATTTCTAGGTTTTGGTTTGTTTCGATTACCAGTCAACAGCCCTATTAAGTGATAAAGCTCTCTTTCTCCTTTCACAATTCCTGTATAGACAAGCGTTAAATGCTAGCCAACTGGATCTTAGCAAAATAAATTTAACACTTAATTCAAATTGAACAGGAACTTAATTTTAATTTATTACTAAATTAAATTTTAATATGTCATCAACAAATTATATCAATGAAACATTAGAAGAAATAAGAGAGAATGAGAACCCTAAAAATTTCGAAGATTTAAGTGATATTGAAGAAAATAACGAAGAAATTAAAGTAAAGAATCAACAAGTTGAGGTGAATAAAAATACAAATTTAAAAATTCGAAAATTTTCAACAAAAACTAAACGGAACCTCAACCCAACTCCAACAGAATGTAGTATCTGTGAACGTATGGCTAGTGGCTATATTTTTTATGGAGTAATTTGTTGTGATGGTAGATTTAAATGTTTGAAGTCTGAATTAACATAGATATTGTTTTCAGGCTGTAAACACTTTTTTCACCGTTGCATTACTTCAAAAAACAAATATAAATGTGAAAAAGATGGGAACTGTAATTTGTCTAACAGTAATATTTTTCAATTAAATTAAGCTTATAAGGGATGGGTCGGGTTGCCAGATACCCGAAACCTGGTTAAGTCGAGGTATATAGACATGGAGACCATTTTAGGAATTTGCTGTACTTATTAGTGCTCTTTCGCTAGTGAAGCTAATTAATATAGCGGGGTAATTATTTAAGAATTATGTTAAAGGCAGTTCAGTGACGAACCCCAGCATATCGGAATAAACAATTTCCTCATATCCGCTTTGCTTATTTAGAAGGGAAACATAATATCTAAAACACTAATTAAAGATAAAAATGTCTGCAAAAGTTGCCGTTTCGATAAATGCATATTAAAAGGAATGTATATTCAAACAACAAAAGGAAGGCAACCCGAAAAGGTTTTGGAAATACAAACAATGATTCAAAATAAACGTAGAGAGCTTGCTAGTAAAGGAAAATATGTTCAAGGAAAATTTAATAATTGTGCTGGTGAAGAGTTAAATTTTGTTGATTTGGTAGAATATAATTATACTTATTAGACCGTTCTCGTTCCCCTTATTTTAAAATATACTGGGGGCGTATTTTAAAATTTTATTTAGTCAATCTCTTGCGTCCTCTTCAATCAAAATTCTCCTCTGATCCAAAAACTATGTTGCTTTTAAGACAAATTTCAAAATAACTTTTGGGCAATCTATTTCGGTTATACCGTATTTTCTCGATTAATTCCCCTCCCTCGAATGATTCCCCCTATCGATTAATTCCCCATCTCGATTAATTCCCCATGCTAGAGTTGGGTTGAAACAATAATTCCCCACCCCCAAATACCCTACTGCACGTTCAAATGCCAAAACTCGAATAATTCCCCTCCCTCAATTAATTCCCCATGCCAAGGAAGGGTTGAAAAAATAATTCCCCGGAAGAATTAATCGAGAAAATACGGTATGTGTGTATGATTGAAAATAAATAACCCAGCATCGGGTTGGATGATGGCACAGTCACTTGTGCTTCGGTTTGGGTCCTTTCCGTGGGCTCCCGGAGATTTGGGGAGTGGACACTTGGGGAGTGGACACTTGGGGAGTGGACATTTGGGGAGTAGATAAATGGGGAGTGAGCGGACAATTGGGGATTGGACATTTGGGGAGTAGCCTAACGATAAAAATACAATAGAATATTAAATAGTTTTTATTGCTTTCGTATTTAAAAAATGGATATAGGGCAGTTCACCGAAGGAAAAGTTTGGGACGTGACGTATGTCATTCGATTCGTCTCGGCGAGCTGAGTCGAAGGACTACTCCCAATTTCAGGAAATGGTTCTGGACCGAGTTATAGGTTCCTAGAAATTGAAAAACCATAGGGAAGCTCGATTTTGGGGTGAAAAATTAATATGCAAGTAATAGTTCATTCGAAATAGCTCCTCGAGCTGAGTCAAATGACACTAAAATTAGCTTGATTGAACAAATTTAAGTCGAGATATAGGGCTCGAAATGGGCAAATACCATTGATGGGATTCTAGGGTCAAAAATTCGAAAATATGCTTTTCGAGAGATTCCTAATTTGTTTTTTAAATACAAACTATTTAATATTCTATTGTATTTTTATCGTTAAGCTACTCCCCAAATGTCCACTCCCCAATTGTCCGCTCACTCCCCATTTATCTACTCCCCAAATGTCCACTCCCCAAGTGTCCACTCCCCAAATTTCCGGACACGTTTCCGTGATTGTTTTATTCCATCTCCCATCCAATGAATTTTTCCACAGCATGAACATTATATCTATAATATTCTAGCAAAAGTCATTAATCGCTGCTCAAAACAAACAATTTCTTGATTATCTTCTAACTGTCCAGCAAAATGCTTGTCGTACTAAAAATTCAGGGATTGATGAATGCCATTACAATTCTTCGTGTAATTCTCTAGCTTCATTGCTTACGCGTAAAGAAAATTTAATTGCTATAAAACACGAAAATGTCTGTTGGAATTTGAAAAAACAAAACAAATTTTTTTATAAATTTAAAGATTGGAATGAGAACATATCCAAAATCTGGTCGTGATCCTATGGAAGGATTGCTTGCCTTTACTTCGCTACCAAAATTTCTTACGGATCCATTGTTAATAATTGTTGATACTGCAAGAACTATGCCTTTTTTCGATAAATTGGATTTATCTGATAAGGTGATTAATAACTTAATCGATCAGAGCTATAAAATCCCACTTCGAAACGAAACTCGCTCTTAAAATAAATGTTAGAAAGGTACAAAATAGCTAAACAACTTGATCTGCCCTTTTAATTAGTGTTGCAGCCTTCTCTGTTTTTAACGATAAGCCCTCCCTAATAGGTCCTTTTTTGCTCCTTTTGTGAGAGGCCATGTCCCTTTTTGGTGATTTGTAAAGGACCACCCTGATCTAGAGAAAAGGTCGGGTTCAAAGGAAGTGGCGATTACATCTTGATTCGAAGATTTATGTATTATGATTGTTATTATTAAGATTATTCAAATCACAACAATCACTTTGCCGACTTTAGCACTACATTCTGGGTATTATTGCAGTAGAAAATTATCCGAAACTGTTGTTTCGCCGCAAGGAGTTCCAATTAAAAGTGTTTTCTGTTCAAATATTTACAAAGAAGACATGACGTAAATTTTTTATTTTTTGATTAATCCTTTATTTTTTTTGTGTTAGGATAAACAAATTTCTCAAAAAATTATTTGACGACTCTATGCCGCTATTTAATCGAATTCAGCTAAACAATGAAGAATTTGTTCTCCTTCGCGCTATAATTAATTCTCAGTTTGCCTTAGGTGATTTAAGTCGACATGGCCGAGAATTATTACTAACTGAGGCAGAGAAATATTCTGATATATTGATGAAAATGTTACAGGTGTTTTAACTTATTTTAAAAAATACTAAGGTTTCATAAAAATTTTCAAAATGTCAATAAAAATTGAAAATTTTGACCATTTTTGGCAAAATTTTTCAAAAAATGAAGAAATATGGACCAAAATATGCGAAAATTCCTGCAAATATGCACGAGAGTGCCGAAATATTCAAATATATGCATTAAGAACCGTGTCTAAAGTATCTATCCCAATTCTTATCAATAAATTTTAACTCTGCGTTTAATGTTAAAAAATATTCTATTTAAGAATCACTATGGACCATTTGCGGGTGCTAAAAGATATGCAGAATTGCTTCATTTAGTTGAATTTTGCTTTAACTGTGGAAACAACCATTGCCTTTTTCTAAATTATCTGGCTTATGTAACCGATAGGGGTTATTTCCATAACTCAATGCCTGAAGCACTTCTTAATCTCTGTCTTGGTTGCAAAACTTGAAATTATATTTACATCCGAAAGGGATAAAGAAACTTCTACTCACAAAAAACGAAAATTTTATACACGATTCTAAACGATTCTAATTTTTATTGTTTCTCAAGGGGCTGAGCTTAGTCTCTATCTAATTTTTATTTATATCAATCATTATTTCTTTAATATTTTCTTTAAAGTTGGATCACTTTCCATTTTAATTTAACATTTTTTTGTAGAGACTATAGAAGCACGTGTAAAGTATATAGCTATTTATTTCCCAAGGCTGTGCAATAGGCGGCGTGGTGTAATGGATAATAAATGGCTGCTTTACTCTAGATTTAAGCTTTTAAATCTAGGTATATGTAATTTTATTGTAAGGGGATAAGTGTAAAAACAGCTAGGATATAGCTATTTCTCACCTTCAGCTAGTGCAAAAGGTTATTCGGCGGCTGGGAGCGAACCAGCATCTTCAGTAGACCGGACTGATGTGTTAACCATTACATCACGCCGCCTACTGCACAGCCTTAGGAAATTAATAGCTATATTCTTTACAGTGTTAGGTACGAGACGATAATTTTATGGCATTATTTTTCAAAATATTTGCTTCTAATCTTGATCAAAAGGTTTAGAAAGTTACATTTTAATAATAAAAAAAGTAATAAAATAATTAATTTTAATATTATTATAGGTAGTAATAATTAGAGTTCGAACTTTTCAAAATGCCGGGCCCGGGACCCGGTTTTTTTTTCTCAAAATCGCACCCGGACCGGTTTTTCCGGATAAAACCGGAAAAACCGGTTAGCCCGGAAAAACCGGATTTTTTTAGACCCGGGCCCGGACCCGGTTTTTTCTAAATTTATTAAAAACATTAAAAAATTATTTATTTTTTCAAAAAATATTATTTGCAATTAAAAAAACTGCATCAACAATAATCAATATTTATAATTTATTTGTGGTAGTGACTTATTCAAAAAAATCAATTTTTCAGCTGTTTCTGGACTTAATTTACTCCTTCGATAGTCGAAAACATCACGTGCAACATTAAATGTAGCTTCGCTGGGAACGCTTTGTAGCTTCCTTTGTTCAACCAAACGTTCTAACATATATAAACAAGAATTCCACCTCACGCTTACTTCCTAAAACCATTTTTAGGTTATTTTTATTTTTTCTTAATTTTTAAAAACCTGTAAAAGAGAATGTGAAGGCGTATCAAACATTTCTTGCAAATTCTTAAGAGATTCAAAAGCTTTATTACTGTGTTTGTATCTGCCAACTATCGATCGACATTGTTTTAAAATCTCGTTAAGATCATTGTCACATTTAAGAGCTTCCTTGATACAAAGATTCAGAAGATGTGCAGCACAATTGCAATGATTAAATGGAAGTAATGGCAAAAGATCATCACCTACAGTGTTGAACGCCTTAACTTAAAATTAATTGTATTTAGTTCTTTAGATTTATACCGATTTCATATTAGATGCCCCATCAGTTATTGCTGCAAAAACTTTATTAGGTTCGATACTCCAATCGTTTAGAATTTTTCTTATAAGGTTGGCAATTGCTGATCCAGAATGAGTACCAGGAAAGTGACAAATTGATAGACTATATGAATTCAGATGCCAATGAGAGGTTATCCAATGTGCTGTCAGGCTATTTTAAAATCGTTTATAAATCGTTTAAAATCGTTTTCAAAATACCAAAAAAAGTTATCTGTTGGGCCAGACCATGCATCACATGTTATTGAAATTTTTGATGAACTCGAGAGCTCATTAATAATTTTTGATTTAACTTTAGTGTAAACATTGCTGAGTTGGTTTCTATCAAGTTTAATTAATTAAATAACAGTAAAACATAAAATATACCTATAGAACGTGTCTGATTTTGGTTCATTTGGATATACCAATGATTTGAAACTTGAATGATTTACAATATTGAAGCTGCTATTTGTTGTAGCAATAAAATTGATTACTTTCTTATCAAAAGAACACATCGTTCCTAAATTTAGTAAAAGGAAATATTTTTAATAAATGAGAATTACCGCTGGAAGAAGGCAAACAATCAATTATTTTTGGTTGTTTCTCCTTAGCTTTACTTTCTTTTTCTTCTAATGCTAAGTATTTTGCAGCATACTCTGAGTTAGAATGAAGAGACGAAAAAAGATGAGTTTTCAATGACTTAACTGTTCCTTTTGATAATTCAAATTCATATTTTTGTTTTCCTGTTGCTTTACATTCAATACATTCTGCTTTTGTACTTGAAATTTTTTTAAAAAGACCGATATTCCAAATTAAGCTCATATTTATCAGTACTAAAATGTAAGATTATGTATTTACTTATTCCCCATGCAGAGTTATTGAAATTAAAACGAGAGAATGGTAGAGAAAGAAATTTAATGAAAAAAAAACAAAATGCCAAAAAGATAAAAGGCTAAAATTATAAGCAAATGACTTCGTCAAAAAGACTCCGGGCCCGGTAAAAATTACCGGGCCCGGGACCCGGTTTTTTTACACAAAACCGCACCCGGGCCGGTTTTTCCGGTTAAAACCGGAAAAACCGGTTAGCCCGGAAAAACCGGATATTCTCAAAAATACCCGGTTCCGGGCCACCGGGCCCGGAAAAAACCGGTCCGGGCCCGGCCCGGGTTCGAACTCTAGTAATAATAAACAATTTTTTGAAAAAAATATTTTAAATACTTGTTTTTAAAAAAAAGTTTCGTTTTTCCTTTTTATTTAAAGAAAATATTTTTCTCTTTAAAAACTACTAATAAGAATGTTTAAACAAAAATTTAAAATATTTTTAATATTTATTTTTCTGTTCATTTTTTGCATTAAAATAAAAGCAGATTTAATACCCTCAGCAGATGAATGTCAAAAACAAATAAGTAATGGAGGGACATATGATCATTATGGATGCCAGTATGTTGGATAAATTTGATAATTTTAAAATTAAAACAACCAGACTTCTATTACAGGGTTTCGATCTCGAGTTTTTAAAAATCCGCAATTTTGATCGAAAAAATTCGCATTTTATACTATGATAAATCAGCAAAAAATTATGAAACAAAAATTGAATTAAAATCACTTTATGCGTTATATTTTATAACTTCTAATAACACAAGTGAATCTGAAAAATCATACCTTTAATTATGCAATAAATTTTAATTGCATAATGCCGAACAAATTTTAAACGGGATTTATCTAGTATTGGGTGTATTTGCAATAAAAGTTATTTGAGCTGAGTTTTGGAAATTTCAAATAATTTAAAATAATTTTTGAATAGGTAATTTTAAATTGACATGTCTATAAAAAGGTGTCTAATCAAAATTCCAATCATGCCATACTTAAATAAAATTAAAATTATTAAAAAAATTATTTATTTGCAGTATAATTCAATAAAAATTCCCATTACGTTTAGTTGCACTGGAGGAATAGGTTCTCACGCTGTACCTGTAGACGAAATTGACACGTTATTTTTTTTAATTTTTAATAATTGTTTTATTATTTGTTGACTTGAATAACTATAAATTCCCATCCAATAAGAATTGGATGGGATAATAAGAACAGATCAACTTTATATGTAGATATTTATATGTGAAAATGCAAATTGTTTATTTGATTAAGCAATTAGCAGCAGATATCTAAAATTTAATCTTCATCTCGATATAGATGTTGTGCTGACATGGAGAAATGTATTCTCCCTTTCTATATGAAAGGGACATGTGATAGAATTTCATCAGCAGATTATTACTATTTTGACAATGATACTTGTTCAACTTTTTATGAACGTTGTTCTCATGCAAATGAATGTGGAATTGGTTTATGTAAATGCTTCAAGTAATAGATACATAGTACAGTATTTACTCGATTAATTCCCCTATGAAATTATTTTTTCAACCCATCAGTGGCATGGGGAATTATTCAAGAGAGGGGAATTATTCGAGTTTTGAAATTTGAACGTGTAGTAGGGTAGTTGGTGGAGGGGGATTATTGTTTCAACTCATCCGTAGCAGGGGGAATTATTCGAGAGAGGGGAATTATCTGAGGGAGAGGAATTAATCGAGTAAATACGGTACACCCTTTACAAAATATTTTGCCAACTTAAAATTTAAAATTTTTATTGAAGGTCATTTGTTGGCTGTTTTATTCCTTTGCCTATTCCAAGGGCAAGGAAGCTTTGTACAATAGAATTGAATACAAATAAAAGTAGCTAAAAAATAAATATTTTATCAAGTTAAAAAATGATTAATTAAGCAATTCGAGCTACTAAAAATTCCATTCGATCGGCATTTTCTTTGTTTTCTGATTCTATTACAAATTTTGGAAAGAAAGATTTTACTGAATTAATGAAAGATGAAAATTCTAAATAAAATATTATTAAATTTAATTTTTAAATATTTTAATAAATAAATATTTTAAATAAAATATTTTAGAAAATAATATTTAGATAATTTTAATTTTTTGAATTAACCAAGGATCTAGCCGACAAAGAAAAATTAATTTCAGATTCGGAAATCGGAGAAAAACGGTGGAAGTTTACGATTTGCAGCAATTTCTGAATTTTTTATATCAGAAATTCCTGCAATAGTCATAAGATAAAGAAGGATACCACAATATAAGTATGTAGCTCTTAGTCTTAAAACCTTAACTCAAGACTTATACTATATAATAAGTGGAAAGCAAAAGCTTTTAAAACGACAACTCTAAAGCATTTTTCTGATTTTAATTGATAAATCTCAAAAATTAGGCATTTTTAGAATTTAATGGGTAAATTTGAGAAACAAATTTGAGAAACAATTTTCTTTTTACTTTTTATTTTTTTAGCTTACGCAGAGATATATAGCATTAAATATTCTCAGTATAATAGGTATATGGATTGGAAATATATTTTACATAGTATTCCGCTAGCTTACGTATTCATCCCTCTTTATTACTAAATTATTTTTTCTATAAAGCATAAATCTGACAGGATGTGCAAACATTTAAATATTTTATTTTAATAATTTTAAAGCATTTTTAAATTAATTTAATTCAAAATTTCACATTAATATCTAAAAATATTTAAAAAGAGATATTTAATTTATTTCATAAAGGTTTTTAATTTTAAATAAGTGTCCTTAATTAAATTGTGATAGCTACTATGACACATCCGATAAATTAAGATTTAAGCAAAAGTTTAGCAATCGACATGTAATCGAATCAGCGATCTTTCTAATTTGGGAGCGGCTCTTGGAAAATCTTCGATATCTGGAACCGATTCCAAAATTCCCGGTTCATCAGTTCGGTTTGGTCCCGAACCACCAACTCTATTAAAGAGAGAAAGTTTCTTTCCCTTTTAATTCAAGACTTAATTCAAATTGTTTGAGCAGGAACTTAATTTTAATTTAACAAAATTAAATTTTAATATGTCATCAATAAATTCTAACAGTGAAAAATTAGAAGAAATAAGAGAAAATGAGGACCATAAAAATTTAGAAGATGGAATTGATATTGAAAAAAATAACGAGGAAATTAAAGTCGAGAATCAAGAAGTTGAAGAGGATACAAAGACAAATTTAAAAATTCGAAAAGTGGCAACAAAAACTAAACGCAACTTCAACCCATGTCCAGCAGAGTGTATTATATGTGAACGTATAGCTAGTGGATATCTCTTTTATGGAGTAATTTGTTGTGATGGTAAATTTAAATGTTTGAAGTTTGAATTAATATAAATATTGTTTTACAGGCTGTAAACACTTTTTCAATCGTTGTATTACTTCAAAAAGCAAATATAAATGTGAAAAAGATGGGAACTGTAATTTGTCGAATAGTAATTTTTTATACTAATTAATAGCTTTCGAAAACCAAGAAGCCAGATTCGTTACTTTATAAGCGCCATCTCGAATATTTTAACAGTATAGAGAAAAATATGGATGACTATTATAGGAAATTTACTTTACTTGTTATATAACCTTTGTTATTTGGATTATGATGATAATTACCGTATTTACTCGATTAATTCCCAACTCTCAAATAATTCCCCACCCTCTATTAATTCCCCATCCCGTGGATAGGTTGAAAAAATAATTCCTCGGGGGAATTAATCGAGTAAATACGGTAAGTGCTTTTCAATGACTAATCATAGAAATAGCCCATGTTCCATGGTCACTCGATAGCACACCTGAGTTAGGCGGTTACTGGAAATATAATCTAAAAAACTAATTAAAGATATTAATGTCTGCAAAAGTTGCCGTTTTGATAAATGCATATTAAAAGGAATGTATATTCAAACAACAAAAGGAAGGCAACCCGAAAAGGTTTTGGAAATACAAACAATGATTCAAAATAAACGTAGAGAACTTGCTAGTAAAGGAAAATATGTTCAAGGAAAATCTAATAATTGTGCTGGTGAAGAAACAAATTTTGTTGATTTGGTAGATTATTATTTTGTAGGGGGTATAAATTTTGTTTTGCCTAGCACTAGCTTCCTCTTTTCTCCTAGCCCTAGCCTCCATTTAGATTGAAACGATAATTACCGTATTTTCTCTAAAATAGCCCCCGGGGGTTATTTTTTTCGACGGCCTTTAGATGATTGCTATTTGGGGGGAGGTAATTTATTTGATGTCTAAATTTTTTAAAAATTAAAATTTTTTTACCAAATTTTGAATAATATTTTGCTAAAATTTAATTGAATTCATCACAATCTAAAAGTCTCTTAACAAAAATCACAGCCCAAAAACTTCCACTCCTCAGTCGATAGAACCATCCTAGACCTCGATTAAGGTTCGAGATACTTAATTAAGAATTTATTTTAGCTTATAATCCCACTTGTATATACTTCAGCTAAGTCCCTAAAGATTAATAATATTAAAAGGGATTGGATTAAGATGCTTATCATGGCACCGCTATCCCTTAATCAATCATAATCCCTTTATATCCCTCCAAATCCCCGATATCCCCCATAATCATTTCTAATCATATTGAAATATAGGGAATAAACAGTGCTGTGCTTTGAAAAAATGGCAAAAACAGTTTAATATTTTATGGGGGGGGGGGGCAACTTTAGAGAGGGATATTTTAGGGGGGCTATTTTAGAGAAAACACGGTATTTTAATAATGTAACCATCTAAATCAATGTCTAACATCCCATCTTTTGAGGTCAATAACTTTTAATTACGAATTCTTATGAAAATATTTTAGCAAAAATCACTAATCGCTAGACAAAATACACTGTTAATCGACTATTTACTCACAATAGAGCAACATGCTTGTCGTCTTAGAGATTCCCCCATAGAAATTGGAGATTTTCAATACAATTCTTCGTTAAATTCTCTTGCTACATTACTTACGCGTAAAGAAAATTTAATTGCAATGAAACCCGAATATGTGGTTTGGACTTAAAAATAGGACAAAAATTTTCGTTTTTTAAAGATTGGAAAGCAAAATTTTCTAGCACCTGTTTTCAATCCAAACAAGGGTGTCTTTTCTAGTCGACAAAAGCCTTTAATTTATTTTTTGCTTATGATAGTTGATACTGTAAGAACTATGCCTTTTTTTGATAAATTGGATTTGGCCGACAAGGTTGTCGATCAGGGCGATAGAATCTCTTCAATATTTAAATTTTATAAAGATTTGTTTAATCAAAACAATCACTCTGCCGCTTAAAACATTTCATGCTGCCTATTATTCAAGTTTAAAAAAATCTGAAACTGTTGTTATGCCGAATGAATTGCCAGTTCGGAATATTTTCAAAGCAAATAAAATTTACAAAGAAGACGTGACGTAAATTTATATGATTTTTAATGTAAAGCAGCTGGGCTATAGCTATTTCTCTCCTTTAGCTATTGCAAAAGGTTAATCGGCGGCTGGGAGCGAACCAGTCTTCAGTATACCGGACTGTTAGCCATTACACCACGCCGCCTCTGCATAGCCTTAGGAATTAAATAGCTATATGCTTTACACCTCCTCCCCCAGGGAAGACTGTCCCTAGTCTTCTTATCACATGCGCGGTAAACTAAATCATCGCCTTCTCTGGCGGAATTTCCATTCTCTAACCCAGGGCCCATACACATCGCCTGGTCTACTGAAGATGCTGATTTGCAACCAGCCGCCGAATAACCTTTCGCATTAGCTAAAGGAGAGAAATAGCTATAGCCCAGCTGCTTTACTTTAATTAATCCTTCATTTTGAATTAGGATAAAGAAATTTGTAAAAAAATTATTTGACGATTCTATGGGACCATTCAATCGACTGCAACTCAGCAAAGAAGAATTTGTTCTCCT
Organism: Meloidogyne enterolobii; assembly: GCA_963681835.1. Classification (NCBI taxonomy): domain Eukaryota; kingdom Metazoa; phylum Nematoda; class Chromadorea; order Rhabditida; family Meloidogynidae; genus Meloidogyne; species Meloidogyne enterolobii. The sequence continues at coordinate 2,946,410 of CAVMJV010000012.1, read as the reverse complement.
TCGCGCTATAATTTCATCAAATTTTATCTCATCTGATTTAAGTCAGTATGGCCGACAATTATTACTAACTGAGGCAGAGAAATATTCTGATATATTGATGAAAATGTTACAGGTGTTTTAAATTGTTTATAAAATTCTAAAAAATTTCGCCTGCGTTGAAAAGAGATGAAAATGGATATAGAGGGTACACTCTGTCATAAAATTAAAAGCACTTCCTAGTAAAATATTCTATTTTAGAATCACTATGGACCATTTGCGGGAGCTAAAAGATATGCAGAATTACTTCATTTAATTGAATTTTGCTTCAACTGTGGAAACAATCACAGCCTTTTGCTAAATTATATGGCTTATGTAACAGATCCGGATTCTTTCCATAAATCGATGCCTGAGGCACTTGTTGATCTCTGTCTTGGTTGCAAAACTTGAAATTAGATCTATGTTGTTTCTCTTGTGGTGAGACCACGAAGAACTTCCTTTCCTTCGGGATTTCTTTTTATTTATTTGTTCTAATTACCTAATCATTATTTTTCTATTACCCATTTTAAATTATACCTATTTACTAAAATAGTACATACGGAAGTACTATTTTTCAACCCTCCTCTATAATTTTTTTAAACCCTTGATCACTTCTAATCCTTCTATATCCCTCCATGGGGACTCAACTGAGGGGACACAACAATTAATCAACAATTAAAAATTTTATTGGGGAGGGAGCTTATTTTAGGGGGGGTCTATATACGGGAGTACCTCTTTACTTATTTTTCAACCTTCCAACATCTTTTGGCCAAACTAAATTTATGAACGTTTATAAAATATTTTTTTGAATTATAAAATTTATTCTTTTTATTTTTATTTTTTTTCGGTGTATGGTGAGATAGCAAAGATTACAAGATATTACAGTAATTCTTTAAAAATTATTTCATTAAATTTCTTGGTTTAATTTTTAAATATATGGATTGGAAATATTTTTTAGTATTCGGCAACCTTACGTATCTATTCTCTTTTATTAAATTAATTTTTTCGTAAAGCATAAATCTGGCAGGATGTGCAAACATTTAAATATTTTATTTAATAATTTAAAGCATTTTTATTTTTTAAATCAATTTAAAATTCCACATTAATATATAAAAATATTTTAAAAGAAATATTTAATTTATTTCCTTAAAAAACTTTCAGTCCAGGTTTCTAATTTTATATGAGGTAATTAGGGTGTTACAAAGGTTCTGTCGGTTTAGCATGTTTTTCGATGAATACTTAATGGATATGGATGTTCTATATACCATTCAAAAGCTTAATTCGTATTTCGTTTGACATGTTTCAGCGTTCTTTTAAAAATTTTAAAATTTCTGAGATATAAAATGGTAAATGGACAGAACTTATGTATGTAACACCCTAAATAGGTAAATGTCCTAAAAGAAGTCTGTACGTTTACTTTCTAAAATAATATCACTAATGGGCTTCTATAACTACAGGACATATACAACAAATTAAGATTTAAGCAAAAGTTTAGCAAACGAGATGGAATCGAGTCAGGGATCTTTCTCGTTTGAGAGTAGTCTGGAAAATCTTTGATATCAGGAACTCATTCGGTTCGGTTTTGAACCAACAACTCTATTAAAGAGAGAAAGGTGAGAAAGGTCTTTCTCCAGGGCTCTCATTCGTGCTTTATTTGAAAGTATTATACTTTGAAACCGACCTCCATACTTAAGAAATTGAATTTATACTTTATTGAAAGTATATACTTTAAAATCAACATTTTGGATTGAAAATGAAATTGGGGAAGGGATTGGGCAAAAAAGTGAATTTTTTTAGCCTTGGGCCTTCGAAATTATCAAAATTTTCGCCTGCGGCGCTGAAAAAGAAAGAAATCTGGCTTCTTGGGCTCCAAATTTCAAAAAATTTTCGCCTGCGGCGCTGAAAATGGGAGAAATCTGACTACTTGGGCTCCAAATTTCAAAAAATTTTCGCCTGCGGCGCTGAAAATGGACGAAAGCTTGAGGTTAAGACTGTCAGGGCTTTATTTCTTGTATCAGCGAATTTTGACATGTCATGCGTTGAAATGCACAAAATGCCCAATGGAAGCAAGAAATTATTAGAAAAGATTCATTTAAGAGAGAAATATAAAAGATTTGAGCACGAACAAATATTTTCCAATTTAATTTTGAGTATACTTTAAATTTGGAAATTTTCTCCCTATATACTTTTTTATCAAGATTTTGATACTTTTGAGTGGCATTTTGTCGATGAGAGCCCTGTCTTTCTCTATCTCTTTTAATTCGAATTGTCTTTTAGGACCTTAAATTTAATTTAACTAAATTGAATTTTAATATGTCATCAACAAATTATAACAATGAAACATTCAATGAACTAATGGAAAATGAGGGCCTTCGAAATTTGGAAGATTCAAATGATATTGGAGGGAATAACGAAAAAATTAGAGTTGAGAATCAAATGATTGAGGAAAATAAAAATTTAAAAAATCGAAAACAGTCAACAAAGCCTAAACGCAACCTCAACCCAATTCCAACAGAGTGTAGTATCTGTGAACGTATAGCAGCTAGAGGATATCTCTTTTATGGAGTAATTTGTTGTGATGGTATAAATTTAAATGTTTATATTTGAAATTTAAATATTGTCTTACAGGCTGTAAACAATTTTTCAATCGTTGTATTACTTCAAAAAACAAATATAAATGTGAAAAAGATGGGAACTGTAATTTGTCTCATAGTAAAATTTGCACTTATATTTGCACCACATTACTAACAAGGGGAATGGGATGTACCATCTCGAGTATTTTAGCAGTATAGAGAAAAATATGGATGACTATTTTAGGAAATTTACTGTATTTGTTAGTATTATACGCCTTTCCTATTTGGATCATGCCTGATGATTAAGTGCTTTCAATGACTAATCATAGAAATAGCCCATGTTCCATGGTCACTCGATAGCTCACCTGAATTAGGCGGATTTCGGAAAATCCCCGAATATTCGAACCAAAAATATAATATTATCTTAAAATAACTAATTAAAGATATAAATGTCTGCAAAAGTTGCCGTTTCGATAAATGCATATTAAAAGGAATGTATATTCAAACAACAAAAGGGAGGCAACCTGAAGAGATTTTGGAAATACAAACAATGCTTCAAAATAAACGTAGAGAACTTGCTAGTAAAGGAAAATATGTACAAGGAAAATCTAATAATTGTGCTGGTGAAGAAGTCAATTTTGTTGATTTGGTAGATTATTATTTTTTAGGGGGTTCACGTATAAATTTTATTCCTCTTTAATTCAAAGTAGAGTACATCCGAGTCGAGCGACTCGGACTCGAACTCGCTCGACTCGGGTTTTTTGTCTTTACTCGGGCTCGGAACTCGGGATCCTAATACTCGGCATTACTCGTACTCGGAAACTTCTTACTCGACTGATCGGTTAAAACCGAGTATCTATCTACGGCGCAAAAAGGAAGGAAGGAATTTTGGGAAAAAGGAAGAAATTTTGCTCCTTTACCTTCTAAATTTCTCAAAATTTTCGATTGTAGTTCTGAAAATGAAGACTTATGTTATATCGAGGATTTGAATGGAGTTGGGTGGATTTTAGTGATATCCGGATATTTCAAGGGATCTAAGATATAGTGAAGAATTTGGCCTTCAGTAACTTGGGTTTTCCTACTTGGCCTTTAGAAATTCTCAAAATTTAAGCCAGCGGAGCAAAAGAGAGGGACTTCGTACCAAAATTCTAGTACGAAGTACGATTACGATGAACTACAAATATTTGGATTTTTCTGTCTCTCCGGCATATTAGATTTTCAAAATTTTTGCCTTCATCAACTAGGCATCGGAAAATCACAAAAAATTTTAGATTTTTGTCTCTTTTCTTAAGCTAAAATTTAGGTCAAAAATAAGGATAGAACGAGGTATTTCGAAGATAACTATTTTGTTAATTACCAATTTTTATAAAAAAATATTTCAGCAAAAATCATTAATCGCTAGACAAAATACACAATTACTTGACTATTTACTCACAATAGAGCAACATGCTTGTCGTATTAGCGATTCCCCTATAGGAATCAAAGATTTTCATTACAATTCTTCGTTAAATTCTCTTGCTACATTACTTACGCGTAAAGAAAATTTAATTGCAATGAAACCCGAATATGTGGTTTGGAATTAAAAATAGGACAAAAAAATTTTTTTTAAAGATTGGAAAGCAAAATGGACCTGTTTTCAATCCACACAAGGGTGCCTTCTCTGTTAAACCAAAACCATTCACGGATCTTTTACTTATAATTGTTGATACTGCAAGAACTATGCTTTTTTTTGATAAATTGGATTTGGCCGACAAGGTGATTAAATTTGTCGATCAGGGCTATAAAGCCTCTGAATTACGACGGATACTCTATAGTTAACACACCAATCTACATATATTTTGGCAAAAAATAAAATTTCTAAATCTAATTAAAATAAATGATTTTTCTTCAAAATAGGGAGAAATGAAAAAAATGAGAAGGGTAGTGTCGGCGATGTCGCTAACACGTAACTGAGGGGTGGTTACCTTTTTAAATAACGCCCCAGAACTATAAATCCCCCTGAATGACTACCAAATGTAAAAATAACATAAAAGTCCCATCAATGTTGTGCATCCAAAAAATCGTATCTTATATGAGGTATGTCTTAGATATTGGATGTGGATGGATTACTGAAACGTTGACTCTATAGAGAGTCGAATTACTTAAAAGTAAAGAAAGTTTATATTGTATTTAAATTTTATAAAGATTTGCCTAATCACAACAATCGCTCTGCCGCTCATAACATTTAATTCTGCCTATTATTCAAGTAGAAAAAAATCTGAAACTGTTATGTTAAGGAATGAACTTCAAGTGCAGAATGTTTTTAAGGGAGATATTTACAAGGGAGACTTAACGTAAATTATAATTTTTGATGCATGTATTTTAACCTCGCATTTTTTAGAGTAAGCAACAGTGTCAAGAAATTACTTGACGATTCTATGGTGCTCTTTAATCGGTTACAACTAAACAACGAAGAATTTATTCTCCTTCGCGCAATAATTTCTTCACATTTTGTCTCATCTGGTCTAAGTCAGTATGGCCGACAATTATTACTAAATGAGGCAGAGAAATATTGTGATATATTGATGAAAATGTTACAGGTGTTTAAATTTTTTACTAAAATATAATTGTCTCCCTTTATTGGGTGCTAGTCGATGTTGGGCCCGAGTGGCCAAACACTCTTGGAACGCCGAATTCAGCAATTAAAAACAAAGCTTTCTTTTATGTTTAACAGCAATAATTTAAGAATGGGAGAGAGACAAGCCGATTTTTAGTCGAGAATTCAAACTCAAAATTGAATTAATTTTACCCATAGAAGCTAGATTTTAGTTGAGATCCTTAAAAATCATATTTGGGATCAAGGCACGGCCATTGAATTTTTCGGAAATTTTTTTGTTCTACGAAATCCTTGTAAATAAATTTTAATCGGCATTTAAGTATATTATTAAAATATTCTGCATATTTCAGAATCGCTATGGACCATTCCTGGGTGCTAGAAGATATGCAGAATTGTTTCATTTAGTTGAATTTTGCTTCAACTGTGGAAACAATCATTGCCTTTTACTAAATTATCTGGCATATGTAACAGATCGAGATTATTTCCATAAATCGATGCCTGAGGCACTTGTTGATCTTTGTCTTAGGTGCAAAACATAAATATATTTAGCTTGTCTTTCTTAAGTCAGTATGGCCGACTGACTTAAGTCAGTATGGTAAGGCCACATGTAATTCCTTTCATAGGAATGTATGCGTTTTTTCATTATATCTTCTAAATTTCGATAAAATCCGTTACTATATTTTTATTTTCTTCTTTAATATTTAAATAATTATGTATATTTAAAAGTTGATTTAATCAATGCAAGAAAAAAAAACACGAAGAACTTCTTTCCTTAGGGAATTTCTTTTTATTTGTTTCTTATATGGTTCGGAATTCAGATTTTTGATGTTATTTCCTTTGAGTTCTGAGTTCCGACTTTTGAGCCAGTTTCCATTTCCGGCTCTTCCGATTTCCGATACCTTGTTGCGACCCCCCTCTGTCTTTTATCTTGTTCGCTTTGTAATATTCTTATTTGATTTAATTTCTTTATTTGATTTAATAAAATCAAATTGGCTCGGTTAATTCATTTTAAAAAGGAGAGAGTTAAACCAAAATGATCCCTTAAGGCTTATCCACTTTTAAATCTTGAAAATAAATCAATTAAGAGCCATTAAATTATATGTAAGAAATAATGCCCCAAAATGATTGCTCGAGAGAGAATTTATTAACGAGGAATTTTAGAGTAACGAGACTGATGCGGGGAGAATCTTGTTTCTCTCTTAAAAAGTTCAATTCAAAAAATGTCT